>OZ019970.1:42187520-42787520 GCA_963970395.1 Ephialtes manifestator
TATTGTCGTTAATAGTGTTTGATATCATTGGTAAGAAGGACTATTGTACCAAAAATGAAGAAGTAAAGAGTGAGAATCAAATAAATAATAGAGAAACTGTTTTACTAAGTGATGTAGAAGAAAGTCCAGTGAAGTCAAATAAAAGTAATACTCGTGTGAGTAAATTGAAGAATTGTGAAGATAATAAAAGAGGGTGTCCGGACGTAAAAACGGCGGAACCAAAATTAAAATTTTTACAGATATCCGAACCCAGAAAAGAGGCGGATTATGGTAAGAAAAATAATGAAATTAACCACGAGGTATATACGAGTACTTCGAGTTTGGAGAATGCATCTACAGTGAGTGAACAGGTATCTTTTTGTCATGAGAAAAATAATTCTAATTTTTTGAGGAAAATCAAGTCACCAAAACTAATTGGATATTCTAGTAATTTGGACTCAGGAAAACTTGAGGAAAACGCGATAAAAATTTTTGACGATAGAAATGATGAAAAGGATATTGATTTTGATTTGAGAAAAGCGACGAGAGTAAATAATGATGAAGTCAATACTAATGAGTTAATTAAAGAGGACATTGAAATCTGCGAAGAATTAATTGAATTAAATAGCCAACAAGGTTGGGAAGAATTTACGGAAAATAATGTTTATCCTCAGTGCAAAGAATCTTTCTTAGAATCACAAATTAATCAACCTGTTAATGCCAAAGACAGCAACTTTATCACAACAAATCCAGTAAATTCAATTCAAACTGCACAATCATATAGAATTTTAGATGAGGCACTCGTAAGTAGACTCAATATTGTGTCAATCACTAATAAAATACCGCCATTCGCTCGTGAGAATTCGTGTTATGTAATATCGGAAACAAATATGATTGGCCGTTATAATCAAATACAAAATTTATTAAGACTTTCAGATCTCGATGAAAAAGAGGGTGCAAGTATTAGGACACTTTTAAAGGAGAGCGCACATCTGTATCAGATCCCAGGCGACGCGTTAACTTGCACTACCGTGTTACAACATCGAATACCGACAACAGACGATTTTCCGATCAACACCCGTGGGTATCGTTGGCCAGAGTGTACAAAAGGAGAAATTGGTAAGCAGGTGGAGGATATGTTGGAAAAGGGCATAATAATTCCTTCTACTTCACCATACAACTGTCCTGTGTGGGTTGTGCCTAAAAAAGACGATTCACAAGGTAACAAAAAATGGAGAGTAGTATTTGATTATCGTGCCTTGAATGAAAAGACAATTGCTGATGCATATCCGATACCGAATATCAATGATATCCTTGACCAATTGGGAGGGGCGAAATATTTTTCTGTTTTTGATTTAGCTTCGGGTTTTCATCAAATAGAGGTAGCATCGGAAGATCGTCACAAAACCGCGTTCACTACACCGCGCGGTCACTTCGAGTTCGTGAGAATGCCTTTCGGGTTACGGAACGCTCCACCCACCTTTCAACGAGCCATGGATCTCACGTTGAGTGGACTCCTCGGCAAAGGGGTATTTGTGTATTTAGATGACATCGTTATTTACGCGAAAAACCTTGAAGAACACGACGAGATTTATCGAGAATTGATGAAACGTTTAGAGGCCGCGAATCTGAAACTGCAACCGGACAAATGTGAATTCTTGAAAAAAGAGGTCGCGTATTTGGGTCATGTAATTGGAAATAATGGAGTTCGACCGGATCCAAAGAAAATAGAAGCAGTGCGAAATTATCCGCCACTCAAAAATATTAAAAATATTCGTCAATTCTTGGGTTTAACGGGTTATTATAGACGTTTTATTGAGGGATACGCAAAAATAACGAAACCTCTTACTGCACTTTTACGTAAAGAAAATTCTTTTATTTGGGGACCGGAACAACGGAAATCATTTGAAATTTTGAAAGAAAAACTTTGCACTACTCCTGTTTTGCAATATCCGGATTTTACCAAACCTTTTATTTTGACAACTGATGCATCGGGATATGCAATAGGTAGCATTTTGTCCCAAGGGCAAATAAATAATGACAATCCTTGCGCTTACGCCTCTAGAGCCCTCAGCCAAATCGAAGAGAGATACGATACTTACGAGAAAGAAGCTTTGGCAATAGTATATTCAATATTACATTTCAGACCGTACTTATATGGCCGTAAATTTACTGTAGTAACCGATCATAAACCATTGACGTGGTTTCGGCGGGCAACGGACGGGAATCCGAAAATTCTACGTTGGAGACTAAAACTTGCTGAATATGAATACGATGTAGTCTATAAAGCGGGAAAGACCAATGTTAACGCTGATGCTTTATCGCGAAATCCCGTGCAAAACCCAATTGGATCGGATGGCATTTACATAATTCAAATAAATCCCGTAACCGGTAGTAGAAGTAAATTCAAGAATAATTTAACTGAACAAGAAATTGAACAATTGTTAGATGCAGATTCGGAAGATGACGAAAATATTGAGGAAAATATTCCTGAAAGGCAATATCACAATTATGACATGGATGAATGCGATTGGGATCTTGAACCGATAGAAGAACTCGAAGCGACCGACCAAAATTTAGAATCACGCGAATTAACATCATTGACACTTGCGCCGGAGAAACGCAATATACACGACGATAGGGACCCACGCGACTCGGAGACCGTAGAAGGAGACGCGACGCGAGGTCTGGTTGACACAGCTGGAACGGTAGGGATTAACGACGAGCTACGGCAACGCGAGTCTTCTTTCATAGACGAAGTGACGCTGCCACATATGTTCGAGCATGCCGAAAGTATTAGAACTATAGACTCTGCGGATGAAATTGAGTCACGAATTAACGAACATATCACAAACACCCACACACAGATAAGGAGAAAACGGGCTCCACGCCGTCTAGAAACCGATTCTTCCGCGTCTTCGAGCGACGACGAACCAGAAAACGATACACCTAGCGTTTCCTTGCCCCCTGATACTTCGTCCAAAACTACGGGGGGACGATTGTTAACAACGAACATTGTACAGTCACGCGATTTATTTTTTACTCGCAAAGATAATTTAATCTATTTTGTGTCTACAAAAAATGAACCAATAGACTCTGGGGCGCTAGCATTACAAGATAACGATGACTTGTCACACCTGAAAAATTTGAAATTATGTAAAGCACAATCGGTCTCAAAAAGAAATAATAAATTCTATTTAGCATTGCCAATCACAGACAACTCTGGCGAAGGTCCTACTTTGATACTAGAAAATATCGTTAAAGTATTAAAAGACGCGCGATATTTGATAGAAAAATTGGGACTCTCGGTAGTAAGTATTGCTAAGTCTGAGTTTGTATTGAACGTACCGTGGGAAAACATTGCGAAACAAATTCATTTGATATTTGCTCAGACTGAAGTTAAAATAATTATTTGTCTCGGAATCGTTAAACAACCATTAGAGGAGGAGCGAGAGAAAATCATCGAAGAAAAGCACGGCTCTGCAATAGGGGGTCACAAAGGTGTAAGTAAGACGTACAATCGAATACGTCATGATTATTATTGGAAAAACTTGAAATTAGACGTACAAAATTACATACAAAGATGTCTTCAATGTCAGTTAAAAAAATTGGTACGTGTAAAAACCAAACAACCGATGATAATAACTGACACTCCCGCAATCGCCTTCGATAAAATCGCTATGGACATAGTTGGCCCTCTGCCAAAAACCAGAAAAGAAAATGAGTATATTTTAACTATTCAAGATCAACTAACAAAATACTCAGTAGCTACCCCATTGCCGAATGCTAGAGCCGTAACAATAGCCGAAGCATTTGTCAAACGTTTTATTTGGTACTTTGGGTCTCCAAAAGCTGTGCTTACAGACCAAGGAAGCAACTTCCTGAGCAACTTTATAAAACAGATAGCTAAATTATTTAAAATCCGAAAAGTAAGGACTACAGCTTTTCATCCTCAGTCTAATGGTTCGTTAGAAAGATCACATCACGCTCTTGGGGAATATTTAAAACAATTCACTACAAAACAAAATGATTGGGACGAATGGGTTGAAATGGCAATTTATAACTACAACACTAATGTCCATGAAGGCACAAAACATACACCATACGAATTAGTATTCGGAAAAATTGCTCGTACTCCATCCGCGATTTCGCCAAACGAGCAAGAAAAATTAAGTACATATGACGACTATTTGACTCAACTAGTAACGCAAATTAATGAAATTCAGGGGATGGGACGGCGAAATCTGATTCAAGCTAAGCAGCGCTCCAAGGAGTACCAGGATATAAGAAGTAATCCTGTAACGTTCAAAATTGGTGAACCGGTATTTTTACTTAAAGGTCCGAAACCTGGAAAACTCGGCGACCACTACACCGGACCTCATCAGATTACTGCCATATTACCGAAGGGTAATATACGGATTAAACTTCCCAGAAGGGAAATAACGGTACATCCAAACCGTTTGAAGAAGTCCAGAATTCCAATTGCATTAGAAAAAGAGTAACGTTTATTAAGAGAAGTCTCGTAAGTAACACACAAAGTCATTAATTAATAAAAAAAAAAAAAAAAGATGTCAATACAAGAAATACACACTAAATATCGGTTCGAGGAAAAACGTTTGGAGAGTTTCACTAATTGGGCAACAAAGACTGTTTTACCTAGAGACTTTGCATCGGCCGGCTTCTTTTATACTGGATGGCAGACGACCGTTGCTTGTTTTGAATGCATGACCATTATAGTAGAATGGAATGAGGGAGATGACCCTTGGGCGCAACACATGATTGCTAGTGTTCAATGTAGATTTCTCATCGGAATTCCTTGCGGTAATGTCCCTATTGGGACTGATCCGCAACAAATACCAGCATTTTGCATTAACCGAAAAATAATTACTATCCCTTCACGACTGTACCCAACGGTTAATCCAGCAATTTTGCGAAATCCAGCGGAACCCGCGTTTGAAAATTATTTCACTCGATACGATAGCTTCGAGAATTGGCCCAGGAACGAAAACGGGGACATAAATCCCGAAAATTTAGCAGCCGCGGGATTTTTCTACACCGGATATAAAAACAGAAGAAGATTGTACACGTGTTAATCATAACGAGAATTAAGAAAAAAGCCTTGAAGAGAGAAAATTTATATACATATCGTTAACGAACTTTGCACGAAATATGAAAACGACAACAATCAAAGCAATTCTCATTTGTTTAAAACACATAACTACTGACAATTGTGGAGAAATGGGAAAATTTACGATCATGTTTTAATTAATTAAGAAAATATACTTTCAAAAAAAAAAATAATAATAATAATAATAAATAAATAAATAAATAGATCTAATATGGACGAACATTATCTAGTGAATATTACAACAATAAAATATCTAATTTAACAATTTTATTTTGGAAGAAAAATATATATTGAGAAATAACGAAATAAAATAAATAAATAAAATATGTATACATAACAATCATAAAAAAAAAAAAAAAAAAAAAAGAAAACAAAATAATGTTTGGGAAAATATATATACACATGAGTACAATAATGTTAAAATGAATTTACTAATGCATTATGTTTTATATGACAACAGTTATCAGATAATCAATATTGTGTACGAAGGCATCGTTACACGCAGCAATCATCCTTTACCATTAACTCACGAGATCAATCAGGGGGACCAGACGACAACCTCACCTGTCCATCGTGAGATCAGAGTCACCAGCTACCTAACCTTAGAAGGGCTGTCATCCAGGAGGGAATTATTTACTTCTGGATTAAAAACATCTTACTACGAGAAAAACAGAAAGAAGTCAACCTACTAAGAAGAAGAAAAGGAAGAATGTCTAATCAAAAATATTGTACAAGTATGCTTTAATGTTTAAGTAAAACCGATATCCACTGCGTAGATTAAGTAAAAATGAAAGGAACAGACGAAAACCTAATTATTAAAGGAATAACAGAGAAAAAATTATTATTATAAAATTAGAAGTTTGTTTTGAAAAAAAAAAAGGAGAAGAAAAACACATAAATAACGAACCTAATAGGGAAACATATATATATATAATAAAAAAAAAAAAAGAAAAAATATGATATATCATTGTACAACTGTTTTGCTATGCATTTCGACAAAAATACATAACAATAGCTTCATTTATGAATTCCAAAGTTACGAAAAATTGTATAACAACCAACGAAAAATATATTTCACCAATATTCGATTATTAGGCTTCCCCTAATAATCGTTTTAAGGGGGGAGGTGTTACGTCACGACGTAACTTCGCAAAATATTTCGAAAATACTTAGAAAATTTGCTTCGGAAACTTTATCATAAAGATTCAAGAAAGAATTCAAATGAGAATCGCTGCGCCAGCACTGGACCGTTCAATCACTAGCCAAGTGGCCGGGGATTAAAAAGATATAATAGTCGAAGAGTCCTCTCGTTGTCGATGACAAAGGTAGAGAGCCTAAAATCTAACCCGAGGCTTCTGCCCTGTTCACCCGACCTTTTCGTCGGAAAGAAATGAGTTCTGTTGGAAAATCCTCCAACCATCTAAGAACTATTATTAACAACCCTCATATGGGACTAATAAAACGACTGATATCTCCCCCGAAAAACTGATAATCAAATAAAGATTTAACTTTATTTCTCAGAATTTCGGCTTGAGATTGAAACTCTCCAAAAAGATTGTTTGGCACAAAAATGTCGGTGATCTCATTTATCACATTATTAAAATCAATAATTGTTCAACTTTCTCTAGTGATAATTTTTCCGACGTAAGCAATTAAAAAGAAAGAAAAATTGACCATGATTAACTAAACAATAATTATTAATCGTTAAACTTGGAATTTATAAAAATAATTAAAGAAATTATATTAACGAACAAAATATATTTTAACCACAAGCATGACAATTAATGAAATATGTAGCAAACAGTTACTAAAATTATTTACGTTATTCGATCTTCCAGTTCACAATATAATAGGCCTCGCGAAAGACAAGCGAGCATAATTTATTCCGCAATCAAAATAGAACTGGAACATCCGATACGAAATTCGCCTATCAGAAACGAGACCGAATCTCAGCCGACCCGAAGACGCGAGGGACAATGGGAAGCGTGTATCATCTCGCTAAGGGACATGTATGGGTGAAGCGGTTACTAGGCTAGCTGTAACACGTTCAAGGTATATCGATATCGAAGACTCATATGTCACCCTCCCAAACTCCCGAACGACTTGCGGGGACACGTCTGGTGGCCTAATTAAAAGTAGACTCTAGAAATAAGGTAGGAGAAGGGGTACTCAGTTGTATAAAAGCACCGGACAATGGGGAGCTCATCTCATCTTCCACGCACGATTCGATCTTTATTACGGTCAGAGGTATTGTCACTCTTTGACCCATTGTCATACAAGCAACCTCATGCTTTGAACAATTCCTTTGAGAAAACTTGCGTGAATATTCCGATTGTAACGCGACTAGTGGATTTAGAAGTCAGACTATTGTTTTTACCACACCATTGTATTAGAAATCAACGCCAATTTATCGAACCATTGTTTAACATTTTAAGTACGCCCCCGACTTGTTTTCGGTGGATATCGGTAAAATATTGATTTACGTTCCGCTATATTTTTGTTGGAATAAACAACCATTAAGTTGAAAAATTAAATATCTCTCATATTTGATTCCGTCATCCCGCGATTTTCCAATACTCAAGACTTCTACGGAATTATCATTCGAATAACCGACCAGAAGAAGAAGCCATTTCCACGTCGTACAACAAGATCTATTACACGGTAAATATCACGTAAGTTCAAAGTATAACAACGTAAGTAAGGAACATATATATCAACATCATCATAAATACACAAGTTATCCTCGTTTTCACCTCTACAAAGGTAGAATCTTTAGCCTAATCCTGGGTTATTTTTCGAAAGATTAGACCCGAAAACAGGCTTGCGTTAACGATACTATCGTCAGTTGTAGTCAAGGGAATATTTTATATTCCTTAACTAGCGCACGGTAAATTCTTTCGTTAACGTGCAAAACGTGTAAGATTGTCGAAATTATTTAATTTTTGCAAACTTGACGTAACAATATTATTGTTAAACTAATAAACAGCCATCTTTTTTTACATTACTGCTATTTGTTTTGACATCAATTTTGATTAGTATCAAGTAGTAGTTTCATAGTATCAAGTTTAGTTAGGAATGTATGTGTAATTCTTAAAATTTAAATATATAAAAAAATGGCAACAAATGTCACCAATATCCTGAGGGCATTGAATTGTACGAATAAATCCAGACCCCATCGTTGACTACGATACTTGTAATTTATTCTCATTTCCGAAAATACCGACCTCGGTTTACACTCTCGAGTTGTCGCGGCCCTTGAGATATACGCAGAGATGATAAACGGCTCGATCATAATCGAGTTAACTCGACGTTTCCGTTCAGCTGTGGCGCAAACTGCAGCCAGAGGACATTCGTATCCATCGAGTACATATATATATATATGGCTCGACATACCTCTATAACTCTATATACAGAGCCATAAGTAACATTCTATACAATGTTACCGAATTATATATAGATATATCTCTGTGTATATATATATTTATACATATGTGTAAACCGATGTGCCGTTTTAAAACGTATGTACGTATATATATCATATATATTCGTAAGCAATGTATATATATGTATATTTAAGCAGTGCCGTTGTAAAACAAAGTAGCAGCAACCCCGCAGCCTCAAGTTAGCTGGTATCCAGATTCCCTCGTTCATTCTGACGTTCGCGGGCATTCAGTTGCACTTGCACTATCTAATTTGTTAATTAAGCCAATTGAAAGTGAGTACTGCGAGCCAGAGCACTTTCTCTGGCGCTAAGTGAACGCTGCGGTACTCGGAGATTCATCCCTATCCAATTTGACGTTTTTTTCCTTCTACAATAAATCGTAAATACCAATTCTCGGTCCATTCAACTATTTTTACAGCTCGACCATCTACACTGAGAGAAAATTATGGTATTAGTAACTATAAAGTGACAACTATTCATTTATGGTTGGTACAACAATTTTTTTATAGTTGACACAACTGTCAAATAGTTACTATAACTGGCAAATAGTTACCATAGCTATTTTCGTAGTTATCGTAACTATAAAAATAGTTGCATGTAATAAAAATGAATAGTTGTCACTTTATAGTTGACTGTACTATTAAGATTTCTCTGAGTACATACTATTAAATGGTTATAATAACTACTAAGTAATGCCTATTAACATATAAAATAGTTATTGTAACTAAAAATTATTCACGGTAAAAAAAAATTACTCAAAGAAAAATATAGATCCGATATATTTTTGTTAAGCTGCTACACTATAAACGTGTCTGTAGCTAGAGAAGGGAAGTTTTTTTAGCGTTCTACAATTCATATGGAATTAAAGTGCGGTGGCCTTTGAAAAACTATTTTCAAAATTATAAAAGGGTAAACAAAGTTATTGATGAAAGCTAAAAGCGGGTTATTTTTTATCCTATTTGCGGTAAACTTATGTTCAACTCTATGGATAAGCGAATTCGAGTGCATTTGGTAGTGGAGTTTAGAATTTGGCCCCTCAAACTCAAAAGCGAGCCACCCTCAACAGATTGTACGAAAAGAAAAAAAACGGTTTACTTGCTTCCATCTGATATAAAGCGTGGAGCACATATATCATATTTGTGTTTGAAGTAAAACTGGTATAAGGTCGACGATAGAGGAAAGACGAAGTGCAGAGTAACAGAGAAGAGTTTGGCAGATGTTGGAATGAAAGGGGCTTTAACGTTTATTTATCAAACTCGTGAAAGCATAGCTCCGTCGTGGTAATTCGTCTACAGGAGAAACACGCGTGTACCAGTAAGTTTACACATATACATCCAAATACGTTCCGAGAACATTTTACTGGGCAGTTCACTGGGCCATACGCCTCGTATATCTATGTACAAGTCTAACATTTGCGTTGGCACTTCGTGTCTCGACTGAGTGTTCGTAGAATGTTGTATGTGCAATCAATGCTGGTTAGCTTTTAAAGGTTCAGCAGCCAAAAACGTTCAACTTGGATCAGAAAAATTCCTTTAAATAGCGCATCGATGCGGCGCCAATGTATTTCCAGCACTTTCACAATTCTAGTTAGTTACTTCCCGGTTAATTTCTAGCTTTCCTGAGAATTCTGTTTTTCTCTGTGAACTCTATTCTGTTTCCTGAGAACTTGTCTTAATTTTGGAACCACTCAACGGATTCGTGCCAAATTTGAACTTGGCCTTTGTCTACCCACACTATATATGTATACCAAAATCCAGAGCGATATCTTGAAAATTGTGTACGCCATCGTGGTAACAAGAGTCCGAACATAAACGCACACATAAATCATGCACAAATCATTTTTCTCGACATTATAGAGCATTTTGAGCATCCTGAGATGAAAATCTGGAAAACAATTTTTTGCACGAAAACAAATCTTCACTTGCGGGGAAGCAAAAAACATCTTAAAAAATCGCTAATAATTATTTAACCGTCTCGTCCCCTTCTAGTTTTGCATCCTGTATATTCAGAACCCTATTAACTGTGATTGTGTCATTTGAAAAAAAATCTAACATAATGCCTTCAATTGCTGTCCCCAAAAACATTAACAAAACGTCTTAAAAAATCTTTAATAATTATTTGAACGCTTAATCATTTGTCGGCGTGTTAATTTGATTGTTTCAACCCACGCCACCCGATCCCACCCAAGGGCTTGCTTATTATAAATTTCCCTAATCTCCCCCTCCAGAGCTAAATTATTTGAAGTGCCTCTATGACTCGTCCCCTAGTGACCGATAATTCAAAATTCGCAACACATTATGAGCTTAGAACTGGATTATGCTAAGTTCCGTTATGAACTTGTCGGATTATTCCAATTCCCATAATCTTCCTCGTCTAGGATTCGAATAGTCTGAGTCTTCTCATAAGTCCCATCCCGCACTTGTGTATTCTATGACTCCCCTACCATAAATTTTGAACTCCTACGAGTGCGCTATTCACGCGATCCGCAATGCCACAATAATATAAATGTACAAATGGTCGCATAGAATAACGTCATTAATCGTTGACGCTTAATATTTGTCTCACCTGTTACAATTTCTTGATGTGTAGAAAATAAATTTAATGTGCTATCATTTCTCTGGAAATCTATGTTGAATAAACAAAACGTAGCCGAATTATTAAGCCGGTAACCTAACAGAATTTTGTGGTGAATAAAAGGGGTTGTAAGGTGATAAACGAGTAAGCGGGAGGAAGTAAAATAAATCAAAAGATGTTACATTCATTTTTTGTTATCATCTCATACATAACTCACGCTATTCGCACGTGAGATCCTTCAAAGATTCAGACACTGAGTATATACCTGTGTTGTAGCCTTGAGAAAATCCGACATAGAATGCTGTATGTATAGCATCACGAGGAGACATAACCAGACATTGTGTATGACCGTAATAGTCGTTTATGTCTAATACATACTTTCCATCGAAATACAGCACATCGTGGCGAACGCTGTCAATATCAATGGAACCCGGCGACGGTAACCGGCGCCATCCTCTTTTTCTTCGTCACACCCGAACGAATCAATAACAAAACATTGACGCTGTCGTGGTTCGTTTGCTTTCCACAATCGAGATTTGGATAATTCTGTTAATTTTCCAATCAGTAACGTTAAATTGCCAAATATACAATCGGCAATGGAGCATACAGTCCATTTATGGCTTACAGTGCACGAGACTAATAGAATTAGGATATAGGTTTGAGCACAACGATAAACTATTGCTATAGTACTCCGCCACTGACAAATCACCCCACTCACCCTCCCGTTTATTATCCATTAACCACGGAATTTAACGCCCTAACGATGCATCGATGCACTGAAGCGTTCGAGTGCCCGATTCAACCCTTTCGCACACACAATAAGGTATTACGACCTGCACACGTGCGTGGGCACATCAAGTATCAACGATACAGTAGAATTTCCAATAGCTCGTTGGTCTCGTCTCGAAGATCTTTATTGTCACCCAAGGGTTGGAAAAATCGGTGAAAAAAGATTCTATTTTGTTGCAATTGCACGTATGAAATATTGCAAATTTAGAAGAAATAACAATTAAAAAGTACAGGAAATTTAATATATTCATATCATCTTTTTTTCGTTCCAGTTCATGAATAAAAATATTGTTTCTATGTTTATTATATCATGAAGTTCTGCGGATAGGTCAAAATGGATTCATTCTCTTTGTAAGGAGACGCTTGTCCCGTCTAACTACGAAAATTTGCAATACCTATATTACACCAGTGATTTTTTCTTTAAACTGACTCGACCGGCACAAAATCCACTTAAAAATAAAATGTGACTTCCTAAAGCCAATTTGGTCTTACAATGCACCTTCAATTTTACACCAAATTCAATATACAAAAACAATTAATGACTGCACAACTTCTATCTTAATTACATTCAAGCGTCTTGGTCTCGTTAAGTCGAAACGAATTCGGACAATTGAGTATGAAAAGAGTACGTAAACCGCTGAAAGTGATAAAAAATGACATAGTACATTTATGAGGAAATGCACTGTACATGTTTCACACACTATGTGAAATTGAACACTACGCAATGCAGTGGCTAGAGCTGTGAACCAAAGTAATCCGTTGAGCGTATCTGCGAGTACGAGCTGAGTTAAACTACGTGTAAGCTTGTTCCTCCGTCTGCACTATACTCTTTATCGCCACTTCTGTGTCTGCGTATGTCTGCGGTTCTGATGCATATCGTATAGTGTTGTCGTGTGTGTATTCGTGTGTTTAGTCCAGGGAGTTTCTCGACGATGTATAGGGTCAATGAAGGGCTTCCCGAAACAGTGAGATATAGTAGTTCTGCCATAATTCTCTAGAGTTAAATCCGTGAAGCATGGGATACTGTGTGTACAGTATGCGAATGACCGTATGGTTATAATCTCACTTTAGTCAGGCGCAGAGATGCCTTGATGAACGAACTAGACTGACTGAAGGGACTGTTTAACTCTCATGTCCTGGCAGATCTGCCCGTGTTAATGAAGTGATTAAACAGCGAGAGGTCTGAATTGGTGCTTCAAGCCAAGTACTCCGTCTATACGTGCTATTCTTCGTATAATGAGAACGCCTAGATTGGAATGAAAATCTACATACTCCACTAGTAGATAGAGAAATGTGTAAGTGACAATGTTGACATCGTCCAACATAGATATGTCGGCCGTCGGCAGGTGTTAAATTCAATACCGACAAAAAAATGGAGTATTTCTATAAAAAAAAACGACTATATACTTTTCACGTTCTCGTAATAACCGGAAAAACTATGAGAATAGTGACTAATTATTAGTCACAATTAGAATAATTAATAGTTGTCACTCAACGATTTCTATAGATTAAATGATTTATTATGTGCTATTAGAATATTCAAAATATTCAGTAAAATTAAAGGAGTATTGTGTAGTGCTCTCAAATTCCATCATATTCTATTATGGGATTTGCGACTCATAAATAAATCGATACATGTCATTGTTCCCTCATTATTAAATTAAAAACCGCAATGGGTCGTCCAACTCATGCAACTGAGTGCTGTCCAATATGCAAGTACTAACAAAAAAAAATGACCGCGAGCGACATAATTCTGCATCTTCCATATAGAGCATGCAATTTTTAACAAGCACCTATATGGAAAATCGTAACGAACGACCTCATGAAAATACGTGTGATTACAATAAATTACAGACTATTTCCTAAGAATGCATGGCATGTTTCGTATGACCGGAGATATGCAATCCTTAAACATTTCTGAAGTATAGATGCATCCAAAGTGGACGAGACATAGGTGCACTATGTACAAAGGTTCATAAAATGAAAAACGTGCCGCTTTATTTTACGGTCTTGACCGAGAATATTACCTTGAACCCTGCACCCTTATAACGTAGAGATATATATATATGTAGATGCAATGTATACAGAAAAGCAGTTCCGAGGATACCATATAGCCCTTGTGCCACACCGGTACCTATAGGATAAGAACCGAAGAGTATAATGATGGTAATAAAGCAAGTACTGGGTTCGCCATTTTACAATCAACTTTTACGCGCCATGTTAAAATTCGAGAATTAATTGCAGTATAGAAAACACTCGGAAAGCGAAAATTAATTGTGGCATGTACATTTTCCATTTTATGTATCCAAGCTCTCCAAAATTAATTGCGACAACTCATCAATTTATTGTCGGAACTACTTTGAATAGTAACCTCAGCCTCAGCTATTGGCTATTAATTTGCCCGGGAGAATAAGCACAGTGAATCTGATGCTACAATTTGAAGTGTATTGCCTTAACCTCACATAATCTGAAAAACAATGTTTCTAAACCTCCAATACTGCTTTTCAAGGCACAGTTTACAATACCTTGGAAATACCGATAAGCACAATTTGTCGTGCACTTGACTATTTTATTACTACAAACTACAATACGACTTTTTTTGAGGTGGGATTGCAGCGGTCGATGAAAACAAATGTATTATTGATTAACAGCGGCAGCTAACGACCAGTCGGCACATTTGTAAGGCTGAGGGAAATGTGCGAACTCAAACAACTTCATTTACGTTTCGGCCAAATTGCTCGTCCTCTTCAGAAATTTATTTTCTTATTTGTCAACAAGAAACAGTTGTGCATTCTTGTGTTCTATTTCGTATATTTTTCAAGTTCTGCCCACGTAATCATTGTTAATGTTAAAAACATTGACTATCTAAAAGGACGTTAAATGGAGAGCGTATAACGATTATATGTTTGAATATCGACTGGTCGTTAGCAGCCGCTGTTATTCAACAATACAATAATACGACCGATAAGAACATGTGATATTCAAATCCATATACCGGGCTGCTTAGTATAGTTGGTTACTACAACTTATACATTATGAAGCAATAAATCTTAGCTCGTGGACCAAATTCTTCTTGCTCTTCATGAAAATAGAATAATTGATAGACTGTAATTTTTTTTCCTCATAAATGGTTGTCCGCGATTGGCTCTTGGAATTTAATATGGCGTCGATGAGTAGGATACATCGCAAAGAGTTCATTTTCGAACATCGTATAGCGCCCCATAATGGAGGATCCACGGTGAACCAAATCTCTCGACGAAATTCCCCTGTTTAATGTAAAAAGCTTCAGCTAATATAAAAACCAGTAACGCCAAGGGGCTTCTGGGTTTCTCGCCACGCTACATGGTAACTCCACACCGAGAGAAATATATAGTACTCACTCCCATATTCATATAGCAATCGGGATCCAAAGTGGAAAAATGGCTTTTTCCAGACACATACAAAGATTTACTAGGCGTCGCCCGCTGTACTATTTACGCTGCTGTACAACGCTATACAACGCATCTCATACTTCTCTATATTTTGCGCCCACAAATGTTCGGAATAATCTTAATACGCATACAGGTTAAAGCAATTCACGTTACGAAAAATAACGCAAAATCTATTGACAGCCTGCAAAATGTCTGTAGTTTAGTACGACATGAGATTTACGAAAGATATACAGCACCTGTGTAGCGTCGATCGTTCAACGTTTGCCGTCATAACCTCAAAGTTGCCCAAAAATGCCCAGACGTTTTGCCCATCGCGTTTTTATCCACGGTATAAGGAAACATTTCCAAACTTCCAAGATTAATCCCATTTCCTATGTTGTCTGGGTTTTTTTACCAAACTATTTTAGATGTCTTAACTATATTTTTCTCTCGGTGCAGAGGCTCCACCGATGAGTAAGGGGAGTAACGCAAGCAAGAAAATAAAAAGTGAGCCACCTAAGCTGCGATAGTATACTGCGCCTAAGTTAGTTCCTCTACCTCTGAGGTTGGTTGGTCTCTCCAGCTACGAGTGAGTCGTCGATATGTTTTATCGGCGTCTCGTGTGCACTCGTGAGCTCATAAAGTGCATTTAACTGTAGTGTCCAACTAAATCCCTCTGCAAATAGTATACAGGTATTGTGCGGAGAGCGAAAAGAGGTGCAATATAGCGCAAACGAGAGAATGTTGGGTGTTGGAAGGAAGAAGAACGAGGAGCAACATTGTCCGGAAGGCCGGTGATAAAACGCATCACGCTTTAAGCCACCGCGGTTCAACTATATCGTTTTTCTCTTCCCTTCTGCTCGTTCTCTCTGTTACGGCCATGTGACTCTCAAGAGCATGACTTACCGTTCAACGACGCTTCACTGTATTTTTCGCTTAAATCGTTTTCGTTTTTTTATTATCGGATATAGGGAAGTCGACAGTCATAGATCGTTATGAGGTCGCGTAGTTCACTCTCCCCTTGAGTTTTTATAGGCAGCAACCCAGTAGTGCTATAAAGTAAACGGTATCATCCTGCATGGCGTACTAGAGTAGCATTCATTGTAAACTACTGCAACTCAAGCAATTCATTTTATCTGACGTATTAATGGTTAATGCAAAAATTCTGGGCAACCAGCGAGGAATCCATAGCCAAACATTCCGTGTGTATACTTAATATATGATTTATATTAAGATGATGAAATGATCAGGTTCTGATACTTGATCGATAAATGGAACGTTTCTATTACCACCAATTTGTTCATAGCTTTGTCTATTCATTTTTATTCTTCTATCAATAACATAAATAATTCTATTTGTATAATACTGCATCATCAAGACAGGAATCTTTGCCTCAACATTGATTTTTAAATTAGTCTATCTTTGTGCAATCTACTGTAATTATCTAGTCACAATAGCCAAATTACGATTACATGTATAGGTCAGATTGATCCATTTATTTACTGGTGGTAAGTAATTTTTTCAATTGATCCACATAATTGTCATTCACACGGAAAAAAGGCTTGGTTGGAACAACCAAGTGCCTTGGTTATATATGCGCCAGACAATTAATTGGTTAGACCAAGTTATTTGTTAGGCTACCAATTTCTTGGTTGAACTAACCAAGTGACTTGATTAGACCAACCAAGAAATTGGTAGCCTAACAAATAACTTGGTTGGTCTAACCAATTAATTGTCTGGCGCATATATAACCAAGGCACTTGGTTGTTCCAACCAAGCCTTTTTTCCGTGCAGTTTGATGATTAAAACTAGCGCGGTCGGTCTGGAACGATGTTTTTTTATAAAATACATTTGACTTTTAAACGTGACTATAAACTTGACCAAGAGTCTGATATAAACCGACTATGAACTCCATTAAGCGTGTTCTACATTATCTCCTTTAATTCTCTCTAGATCTCGATATCTGACGGGTCAGAGGGCAAAGTCATGCGGCTATTCTAGATATATATGTTGACAAAGGGGAAGATCCACATCTGCAATAGTTGGCCAATTGCGACGATCTATACAATATCCCGTAGCTACGTATTTATCTTTTAATGAGTCCTGAACTCGCAACGTCATGTAGACATTGCTGCTGACAAAGGGCCATAGAAAATAGGGACATCGAAGTTATGTTAGTGCATATTAGTTGCGTTGCATTATCGGGTTTCGTGATGTCTCGTCAGCGAGTTCGTTTCAGTGTAAACGTTGGAAAGCACTCCAGTTTATTGTGGTCGATGAACGTGTTAGCTAGTTATACCAACTAACAACCAACTAGTACCTAAACCATATGTTGCTACAACCTTTCCACTGCGCATACTATATCCTATATAAATAGTATATTATCCTTACTTTCGCGGGACACGATCGTTTATTTCCCAATCGATATAACAATCGTTCTCGCTGTCCGGTCGTTTGCATATGTTCGTATGTGTGTGTATATAACACGAAACCGTGCGGTTGCCTTCGGTGGGTGGTTTAACATTTTCCGAGCATGCTCGCGCTTCACCAGATAGCCTTTTAGACCCTCCCTGTATATCCCTCTGCCTCATACTAACAGAGTCTGTGCCTCTTTAGTTTATTTATGCCTTGGTGTCGTTAAACGCACGCTCTCTCCATACATTTCGTTCACGTCGTCGCAGTCGTTGCATTGCCACCTCATCAGGATATATATACTGTGACTCGATGAGGTGGCACTGAAATCTCGAGATAGTGCTGAATTATCCAGATGTGAGATGTTATCCCTTTCGCAATTCTTCAGCGGAATGGCCTCATCGCATTTCATTGGCAATTCGCAGACTCTACAGAACCCAACTCTACACATCACCAACTCTCAACGCCAACTCTACACATCACCAACTCTACACGTCACCAACTCTACACGTCACCAACTCGACACAACACCAACTCTACACATGCACTAACTCTACACAACAGCAACCCTACACAAGTACCGATTCACAAAATTCTCACCTGCGAAACTCTCACCAGCAAAACTCACAGGCAAAACTGTCACAGGCCCAACTCTACACAGGCAAAACTGTCACCGGCGAAACTCTCCACAGGCAAAACTCACATCGGCAAAACTCTCACCGGCAAAACTCTCACCAACAAAACTCTCAACGGTTAAATACACCCCAGTAAAATTCGACACGTCAATATTGTCCCGAGATATATTCAACGCGTGCCCAATTCGCCATGACAAAACTGTGCACACGATCGTCTTTTGACGCAAAAACTGTAAACAGCCTTAACGCCATCAATCGAGGTTTTGACCGATTCTACACGGTACCCAATTCACCAAAGTCCCAACTCTACACAAGCTCAACTATATACTTTCACCAACTCACACCCAATATAAGTTTCTACCTTACCTGCAGATGGTATTGGGTGTCAGTTGGGAATATGCAGAGTTGAGCGGTGAGTTTTGTAAATCGGTACTTGTGTAGAATTGGTGATGTGTAGAGTTGGATTCTGTAGAGTCTGCGTATTGCCATTTCATTTCAGTTGTATATGAAAAAATTCGTAAAATTGACAATTATCAAAGATATTATATAATAATAAAAAGTTTAAAGTATTTACAAATATACAATATACACTTTTTATGTATATTGAGAAACGCTCGAGGTAATCGTGAACAAGAGCTTATAATGACGAGAAAGCAATGTGTGAATTTCTACTTTGTTGAAACCAGTCTCTGCGCCTCTTTAGATTTATGCCCTGTACGGAGAGAAATTTCCGTGTCGTAACAACATAAAACGGTGACAACAAAAATCGTTTTGTTAGGCTAACAAAAAAATTGGTCAGCCAAGCAAAAAAATTTGTCAGCCGAACAAAAGATTTGTCAGCATAGCAAAACTGATTTGTCAGCCGAACAAAAGATTTGCCAGCCTAACGTAACGATTTTTGTTGTCCTCGTTTTATATTGTCACAACACAGAAATTTCTCTCCGTGTGGAGTCGTTAAACACATACATTATCGATTTCAAATCGAATAAAGTGGGTATAAATGTGGTGCAGTACAATTTGCAGTTTCTTTTCATAAATTTATTTCTGTGAACCCAAGTAAATCTGAATCGTGAAGCTGGAGTTTTCATCTTGGAGTTCATAGCGCTGCATTGAGAGCTACAAGAAGCTGCTTTATGTTACCACTTGTAAACTCCCAAGTACGATAGTCGACGTCTTATCTTTCGAATATATGTATACCGAGTCGCATGGTGCATAGTGTACGACTATATATTCGTGATTTGAGGCTTAAAGCTCGGTTGCATTCGGTTCGTAGTCTGAACCCTGTAAGTTGGAAACCCAATATTGTCCCTTATTTCCATCTGCCGCGATCTGCACTTCTCTTTCACCCTCACTCCATCATCTTATTCTCGTAAATATCAAAACATATCAGACTGAGATGCTGAGCTTTTCTACCTTCTTCAGAAATTTCTATAAACTTTATTTACGTACGATAAACTCTTACTTTCTATTTTGTACAAAACGTTATAAAGAAGCTTCAGGACAACTAGCTTCCGCGCTATTTTACCAAACTGAATGTAGGTCGAAGAATGGAAAAGGTGCCCGATGCACTCTCCGTATGCCATCATTTTTACTTGGCACGCCCGGTTCTTCCGCTTGCTAGTCACTATCCTTCCCAAGCCGGAAATGTATAACGAAAACTGAGAACCTCCCCTGAAACTCAGGCACTTTACCAGCATTTGAATAAAGAATTATTCATTGCGCTCGCTTCGAACTCCATAATTCGAGGCGAAGAGTGCTCGGAAGGTTGCTCAGAGTTGGACGAGAGTGTCATCTCGCAGCTGTACAGTGAAGTTCCGATTGTCTTCTCCTCTCCAGAGCTATAGGCTGGAAGGGCCAATCGGATCTGTGCCACGAAGAAAACTCATTTGCTAGCATAGTGACAGCAAACTTTCTTTGCTGGCCTAGCAAATCTTTTCGCTGGTCTAGCAAATTTTTTGACAAGCCTAGCAAGTAATTTTTGCTGGTCTAGCAAATTTATTGACAAGCCTAGCAAATAATTTTTCTGGTCTAGCAAATTTTTTGACAAGCCTAGCAAATAATTTTTGCTGGTCTAGCAAATTTCTTGACAAGCCTAGCAAATAATTTTTGCTGGTCTAGCAAATTTTTTGACAAGCCTAGCAAATAATTTTTGCTGGTCTAACAAATTTTTTGACAAGCCTAGCAAATAATTTTTGCTGGTCTAGCAAATAATTTTTGCTGGTCTAGCAAATTTTTTGACAAGCCTAGCAAATAATTCTTGTTAAGCTAAGAAATAAGGCTTTGCTGTCATTATATCAGCAACTGATTTATTGATGCAACAAAAATTTTCTCTCTGTGTGGCTGGAAGGGTTATGGATCTCTAAGGGAAGATCTGTCGGGTAGGTATGAGTGAATGCTTGTTCGCAACTTTCGGTTAAATAAAGTAGAGACCCCAATCTAGGAAAAGTGGAAAGAAATAGAGGTCTAAAGAAATCGGATCTCTACTGTATAGAGAAGTTCCGCAGAGAGTGACACGCCGGCAGAAAACTGATGAAAAATGGAGAACAATGCAGGGAGGAATAGACTTGCCCGACGTTGCCACCGTCCTCGCGCGTGTAACCAACGCGTGAAAAGATTTTTCAACCTCCCCCGTTGCTATATGTTTCCTCCTCGTTTCACCCTTTCCCTCGCGACTCGTTCCACGTGCCCGCTTCTCAGCCGCGCAACATGCAAATCTAATTTTATCGTGCTCGAGAGACGCGCGCGCGTTCACGCTCGAGTCTACGGCCGAACGCGCGCGGCGTTTCGTGTTTGTCGAGCTAACGAGAATTTGCATATACTATATATGCATTTGTCGAGCGACGAGTGAATGATATCAGTGCGCACCCTCTCACCTCCTTCTCGTCTTCACTCACTTGTCCTTTTTTTATCCGTCTTTATGCATGCATTTTCACATTTTTGCTTCTAGCGTTTACCTCCTTCGCGTAAAATACCTGAAAGCACACTTTTCTACTTTCAAAAGTGTAAGTTGAAACACATATGATGGTGTCACTGTATTCAATGCCACTTTACTAGTACTGTCGCTGATGTCACTACTGAAAGTGGCTAGTGCATTGCGCTGCGGCATATAGGATACACCGATAATAACATGTTTGATTGCACCGAGAATAATACATTTATTTAAATCAAATATGAATTAATTCGAATTATTCCACTCCGCTTGCATTTTAACAAATCAGTTTATGAAATGGTCATTATCATAGGATTTTAGTTCAATAAGTTCTATTTGATTGAAATTAACTCATTATCGCAATAGCGGCTCGACGCCAAGTTGAAAAAGAAAATTAATGTTGCCTTCATTTGTATATCCTTAACGAAACAATTTGATTCAAATAATACTATGAAATTAGAATGCCTGTGGAATTTTGTAATTTATTGGGCCTTGAATAAGTTTCGATGAAAAATATCGTAAATAAATATAAATAGATGAAGGGAAAAAAGTAGAAAAAAGTTTCAGAATACAAGAACAACAAAATTGAGTTGTCCCATTGATTTCATCATGCTAAAATTATAGAGTCGTCAATGTATAGTCGAACTTTCGGATTTATTGATTTTGGGTCAACCTGTACATAACACATGAGGGAAGCAACAAACTTTCCATACAGCACTATCCATTCCCCTCAGGCGAGGGTATCCGGTGGTCGGTGAGGTGTTCAATGCGCGTTAGGAGCTGCAACGGCAACGCGAGGTCAAAGTTGGTCACCGAAGCATTGCACCCTTCGTTAACTCGAGGCGTCCGGTGGTCGACGTTGCAGCCAGTAGACGTCGACGTCGATATGATAAGCGTCTAAACTCCTGTACCACCCAAACATGTGCGGTTTATACGTCGTTGAAAACCGGATCTACCCATACCAGCCACGAGGCTATTGAATACATTCCATTTAGCTCATGGCATAACGATGCCATCAATGAAACCCTGTATTTATGTACATATATATATAAGTCTGTAGTTTCTGAAGTTCGTATAATTTCATTGGCTCCTATTTACACCACACTCAAAAGTTATTAGCATGACCATAAACCTACATTGATAGCATTGAATCAAAGGCGTTTCAGCGTTAGTTTCTTGAAAGTAAAGTATCATAAGATATAGATAGAAATAAATGTCGATTTGACGATGCGCCTGCGCCGGAAACCAAATATTTTGAAACTACACGAATAAATATTTTTGCAACATCTTGCAATCTGAAGATATTATAAACATAATTAATAAAGGTCGACCGCCAATGCATGTAATTATTTTTTTAACTCGATTACGTTATTCGCGATGGATGTACAAAGTAACTGCATGATTGTAATAAAGCATGGAATTAACAGTATGAACATTACTTTATAATTTAGATACCAAGTAATTATATTATCGAATACGAATTATTTTAGCGCTTAATTTGGACGATAGTAGAACCAAAAACATATCCATGGAGGAGATATCAAAGGACTTGAGTCTAATGTCTCGTCTCGTATCTATATTGTAGGAGATGGCCACGTGACGGGACTGATTAGCGCGCAAGCCGAGCTCGACCGAGAGCGGGAAAGTCCCGAGATGATGAACTCGAATGGAAATGCCGGGTCTCAGGACGGCGGAAACGGCGAGTACGGTAGTAGCGAGGAAACAGCTGCTCTACTCAGTAGAGGACCTCCACCGCCGGTTGTGGTTGCCGCTGCAGTTGTGGCATCGCAAGGGAAACCCGTACTCACACGTCAGGATCGCGCAACCTTTCTCGTAGCATCACCTCAGCTATCCGTCTCGGGACTCGGTGGATCCGAGGAAAGCGCCACTAACGAGGACACGTCCACCAGATCCGTACCAGACATCGAGTTACATTGCCGACTCGATGCTACCGGCGAGCCTCAACAAGTATTGGCGCAACAGCATTCACTTGGCCCAAATGCTACTGCTACAGTTGCCTCGGTTTACGGACCTCCACGAACCAGACAACTATCCACTGCCGGAGCACACCAATATAACCGATGTCGTTGCGACCGAAGGGAATCCCTGGCACCCTCCTCGGCACTACACTTGGCTCGCAGCATATCAAGGTAAACCCTCTTCCAATCCACCTCAGAACCCTCACACCTACACGCACTCCGATCACTTACATACACCGTCACTCTCACTCACTCACACTTACACACTACATATCGGCAAACCTCCCTGGAGAAATGGAACGTCGTTCCAGTGACAGTTACTATAAACCAAACGGTTTGGGTCTAGTTTAGGATCGCTCTCTTTCGGGAGTTCTACAATCTACGGGAATACGTATATGGAGTAATGACTGCCGGATGGAGAACTAACTAATCGTGTCGTTCGTATTTCTCCACTTAGAGAATTGCGGTTTTAACGATTACTTACGCGCTTGATGGTGAACGTAAATTTTGAATGTTCCGGGTCATTTTATGAATGTCATTTTTCATAGGGATCTTCATATTTGAGTACAGAGCATAAAAAAGGAATACAGTTTATTGGCAATATCGTTGATACCATGATATTTTAAGGAGCTTTTTTATGTGGTAATTTCGATCGACTTCGCGAAAACCAAACGTCTCTCGAAAAATGGAACGTCGTTTCACTGACAGACGCTATTAGCAAAGTGGTTTGTGTCTAATTTAGGATGCATCTACTTTGGGAGCTCGAGAATTTCCTGCAATACGTATGAGGTTTTATGTTTAACGCCACCTTTATGGCGTTTACCAACTTTTTTTCTCGCATATGTCGATCAACTTTTTTGATGGTGTTCTTCGTAGTCAATCACAGGGCATCTAAAATTTACTATAATTTACCAGCGGTATGGGATTTCGCTTTATAAAAGTTTTAACCATTTTCTGGGATGCCAAATATCCCTGGGGACATGGAATGCTATTCCGCAGACGGTAACCAATTTAAACGGTCAGGGGTTAGTTTAGGATTCTTCCCTTCCGTATGAGAAAACTTATCAGGAAGTACAAGATTGTCGGATGTGGGAGTGAACATACATGGTGTGATTGGTAGTCTGGAAATGAAGGGCTTGTGTTTATGTGTTCACGGGGGAAGATTTAAGAGTTCAGATTTTGAGAGACGTCTGGTCTGTTTACGAGGAGATAGGCATAAATCAACTTATCACTCCTTAGGATTTTGCAGTTTATTGGTCACATAATGTTCCAGTTTGTTACAAGGCGCTTCTTTGAATTTAGCTTCTGGCCACTTTCCAGCCAAACTCGTCACCGGGAAGCCCAAAGTTGAGAGTTAACGACCCCCGAACTCCGACTCGCCGCGTGTCCTTTCGATGGCTTCGTCGGAATTTTACGACTTACCCTCTCGCCCCCTAGTCATCTATCTTCTCAAACGAAAATCACGTTTTTTTCGCCATAACTTCGACACTCTCATCCCTAGCTCTGAAGGATTGTCAAATCCTATGTTTCCACGTAAATGTGTATTATATGATCGGATGGATAGTGAGTGAGATTCAAGGATAAAAAGAACTTTTTTTACGATTCTCGGGACAACGCGATCCTAAGCGATATTTGATCCATCAATTTTTACAGACAATTCCAGTAAAAAAAATACCTTTCTGCTTGAAGAAAAATGATCCCAACAAACCATTCTATTCGTAAATAAACACTAGGAACAGACTGATAATCGTTAGTCGAAGAACATCTAGATTCGATTTATTTTTCGTGGCAACTGACTGATGGAGCTTTTTGTCAATTCTTGTGCAAAACGTTAATGTAGTTTATATCTATACATCTCTATAAGATGAAATGTTTGAATGAAAATTGAAAATACAGTGCCTGCTGGAGAGGAATGTATTCTGATATTTGAAGGCCCATTCGTTAGCATAAATTCATTTGGGGTAGACATCGTTATGCACGACTGGCTACATGCCAGTCGGGTCGAGTTACTCAAAACCCTATGACGAAGTTAGCTCAACGTCTACGTCGTGATTTCATGTTTGCGATTCAGGCAGCCTCGTAATTGTGTTTTGGTGGGTGAGTAGGATTAGTAAGGTGGAGCAACGGAAACCGTTAGAGTTTCCCGAGCTCCCCATACTATGTGATAGTGTGTACTCCCCAGGCTTTACGTGTCAACGGGTGTCTTATCGAACTTAATAATACACAAACCGCCTTATGTCACAGTTATGTCGGTTTACTAACGTTAGTCAAATATCTTGCATCCTTGGACAGCACTAGCAGTACCTGACTGTACAGTCACGTCAGACGAGTCAGAGAGCTTGTAATTTAGCTCCCCGGGTAGGAAATTGGGACGCTGTCGGAGCCTCAAGGGTTTACCTGCAACACTCACTTTAGCCTTCTACAAGGTCAGGTCTCACACCCTATTCATTCTACCCATCCACTTACTTGTTCAGAAGGTAAAAAAAAAACTTTTCGAGTGCAATCTAACTCTAGAACATCTCTTGAATCTTTTTTTTCTTAGTTTCCCTCTCAAGGAGATAGTTTCAAGCTAAAAAAAGGAAGTTCCTGCTGAACGATAAGTTTCTTATTTGAATATTAATAAGTACAAGGTTGTATTTTTTTCTTCTGCAAGGGAAAAAAATCTTTTTGATGAAATTATTTAGACCTAGCTTATTTATTAAACGAATAATCTTTTTCCATGTACTACTCTTCGTGCGTATCACTCCGCACGTGCGATCTGAATTCATTTACGAGGTGGGTTACGCAACGAGGCCCGCGGGAAGTTCCGAAGTAGCACTGAGTAAAAACGCTGATAGGGAAAGGCCTGCTGCTAGCATCGGGTAATCGTAGGCATTGCCAGATCCCGTCGGGAAATCAATTTTATTCCCCGGAGTAGTTGGAAAGAAAGCCCTCTTCTCGGTTCACATCTAAACGCAACGCGACACTGTTTATTTCCGAAATGCGAAATAATACTAAATTGAAATACGTCAAATTCGCTGCAACAAAAAAAAATAAAAGTTTTTTCTGTCTTGCGAGATGTAGGCGATCGTCATTCGTGAATAGTTGTGAGATGGCTACAGTGTACCAATTCCCAAGATGTTCGGAAAGGAAAAAAGTTTTTTTTTATTTACACAACTGCAAACGCCTACTAAAAAAAAATGTTGTCGAATGTATTATATTAGCGGTTACGCCGGACAGAATATTTGCAGAATTGAAATGAATATTAAGTTGCCGAACAAATAATTTTTTCAAAGAGAGTTTCTTCATCTATTATAAAGACTAGTTTGTCAATTCAGCTAATATTTTATTCCCAACCCATAGTCGATCATTCATTGGATTCAAGAGATTTTTTTTATCACAGTGCATCTTGAAAGCATCTGAAAAGTCCAAGTCCCGTCAATGTCCAGACCGAGGAAACCTCATGATTGGCATCGCCGATCGAGCGTGTTCCATTTCCCGGAACAATTGCGTTAGTCAAAGTCCGCGAAAGTCCTCGGAATTCAGCGGAAATCATGCCCTTTAAAGTTGAGTCACGTAGAAACTCATGCAAGCCCAAGAACCCGAATGGAATTTCAAGTGAAGTGGCGATAAAAAGGACATAAAGTTTAGAATTAAAAAAAACTTTTCACATTTTCTTATGTTAATTAGAGTAGAACATAGGATGATTAATGGTTAGACAATTTTTTATCCGCTATGAAAAACAGTCTTCAGTTATGCACGGAGAAAAAAAAGTAGTTGGACAAACCAATAAATGGGTTCCGACAACCACTCGAAAGAGTTGAAATAGCGTCACTACTCAGTGGGTTATGACAACTACTCAGTGGGTTGCGACAACTACTCGTTGGTTATACGAACGGCTGTGGTTGATTATAGGAACTCGCTGTTGGTTGCACCACCTATTGGTGAAAACAGCACTGCGATTGGTTTACAGGAGCAAGTTAGTTGCTGTAACTATTCAGTGGTACAGCATATACTGGACATGGTTCTCCCAACTACTTTTTTTTCAGTGTGGTCAAGAAGAACGAAGCGACTCCTAGTGTATATCTCCGTTTACACAGCTACATTCTACTACAGAACACTCAAAAACGCATCAACGAAGACCTGCTGTTCTGTATATTATTCTCTCTCTCTCTCTCTGTTTTTTGTTTTGCATTTCAAAAGGGAAAGCGTTAAGAGCGGCAGCCACCACTGCTGTCCGTGTCAAGCACCACCGCCACCCGTTCTCGTCACAACTTCGCCAAGTGCACGGATTATTCGACAAAGTTCTCAACCCGAGGCCTCAGCATGCTGTTGTTCGGGATGCTGCTGCCCCCTCCATTCAGGCGCCGCGCCTAGTGCTGCCTCACTGAGGCAACTACGTGAACCAGGCGATGGAATAGCCGGCATTGCCGCGGATTCTCTTCGAATCAATGGCGGTATTCGGCAGTTTCGACAGGTAAAGCATTTTTTGCCATCATACATAACATACACACGATCAATCGTTCCGATCCTCGCCAAAACTCCCCTGCCTCGTCCATTTCCTCTAGCTATGTATATACTAACTGCGGCTCTACGCTATATCTATATTATAATATAACCTCTAGCAATCCCAACCTAAACTAAGAGCAAAGGCTTTTGAAGTTTCAAAGTAATTCCAATGAGCACTGTGTATGAAATATCAATAGCTCAAGTGTTGAACGTACCTGGTTTGATCTATTCTCGTGTCTGCTATACGATAGTTACAATATGATAATTAACTACGTTTTTTTTTATTTGCATAATAACACCAGCGTGTCTGTTGGATTTATTCAGCGTATTATATATATACACTGTATTGCGTGTGTTTTTCCGAGCTTTACGTCGATTTTTTTTTTATAATCTTATTTCTGTCTACACGCTAGAGTGAAACCACCACCGACTTTTCTATTTCAGGCATAAGAAGCGAACATCGATTTACAAAGTTTTTGGGAGGGACTAAGAAAAACGAAAGTTGGACTAGGATAAATTGACAATTTAGTTAGTATCTTTATTATCTAATAAGAAATTTTTATTGTCATTGTATGTAAATGTAATTTTCATTCGAAAAATGTCGTTTTTAAATTTATATAAACGTTATATAGGGGAACTGGTACAATTATCGACTCCCCCCCCCCCCCCTAATTAGCTCCAAATAATCGCGATTACCTTTTCATTTCACGAACATTTCGTTATTTTGTACCGAAAACATAATGTAGCCATATTAAGACCATGAATTAGCTCACCAATTTCTTGAAAATCAAAATTATTCTTCTCGGTTGACACATCGTGTCTGAATTTCGAGATTAACGTCTGTTAAAAAGTATTTTATATATATTTCTTATTATACAAGGAATGTGTTTAATTATATCTGGTATAAAACATTTCCGTGGCAATGTGGCAGAAATTGTATAAAGAGAATGTTCAAAAGATATTAATAGTAGATTTCAACACTATGAAAAAAAAGTTTTCTCACGAGTGGTAAACGAAAGTTTTCTGCGTAACAACGGCAGTAGTTTGAAATCGATAAAGGATGCAATGTTTTATCAAGGTAATCAAACCCTATAAAAGTAATAGCTAGTAATATACTTTGAAGTGTGCCAATATCTGTGTTTTCCGATGATTTGCACTAAAACTATGTTACCGATAAATTCCCATGGTCTACAAGTCTACTTATTTGTACATAAAGTTTATACAATTTCCTACAGTTTAGAACATGTGGTATTGATCTTTGCGTATATCAATTGCTTCAAGTATTGACGTGAGATGGACATAATCTTTTAGGGGCCGATAACTGTACCATTTACCTATATTATTTAATTTCATAATGCTCTTAACCCGAATGTTATTATTCTTCTCGTAATATATGGAGGCCATATGTTTTAATTTGATTTATGAATTGAATTTAATGTATGATTTACATTATATTACATTTATATTATATTACATTATACATGTTCTTTGACAAATTGCCTGTCAAAAAATAATGTTTACGCCAACGGGGTATCAAATATTCTGGTTTACCAAATTAATAATGATTAATAATTATTATTTTCCATTGAGGAAGATAATAAAGTATACATTTTTTTAAAGAAAAAAAACTTCGTTGTGAAATGTCGCACTTAAAAGTGTAGGGAATTTCAAGTCTACATGTTGTTCTAAAGACCAGTGCCAGAAGCATGATACAGCCTTAAGCCATATACACTCTGTACATTTTCCAATGAAAGCTGTTTGAAAGGGTTGGTAAACAGAATGGCCCCACTGCAGTATTCTCGCCCATGAAAGGGTGACTGCTTGGTTCTTATACGAAAGACCTGGTCCCGGACCATGGAGTTGTGTGCGAAAAGCTGCTAATGGCCGCCGTTATAATCAAATCACTTGTACAAAAGGAGAGCTTCAAAAGACGAGGCTTTTAAAACTATTTTCACAAAACAAGCCGTATGACAGTTTTTCTTTCTGCACACTTCCAGCAACACCAAAGAAAGATGACAACTTCCTCATCAAGAGATAGGCAGGAGACTTGGTTTTTGCTATTGTTTTTAATAAAAATTATATACCTATACATATGGTATATGGGCGGAAATTAACGCAGTTTACCAGCTGGTGCAGTTTCGTTACTAAAATATCACTTTCACCAAAATTTGTATCTACATATGGCCACATTTACATCTAAATTAGATATAACTCTACCAAATTAAAATTCTACCAAAAAAATCGGTGCCCAAACTCCATAATAATACACTTCTACCAGATTACAACTCACCAGGGTTTATATACCATATTACAACTTTACCAGAATACAAATCTCCGTGCAATAGAAACCGAGATAAGAGAGGATATTCTTTGTATTATTTGCAAAAAAGAAGATATTCTTTTTGTTAATAATAATGGTCTGTGAATTATCCGAAAAAAACAGGATATTTTCTTTGATAATGATCAATTTAATTTCCCTTCTCCTCTAGAACAGTGCACTCCTCGCAAGCTGTCGTATGCAAAAACGGCAGTGTCTCGACATCAAAGTGTAAAATTTCATTCAACATCCGACAAAAAAAAATTGCGTCTCGTACTACAATCCCGAAATTGCCAAATAATTTTTTTCCCTAGCGTTGAAATGTACTATTGTATTATCCGGATAACACAAAATATATTCCGTTTTATCACAGTTTCTATTGCCCGGAGAATTGTAATCTGGTAATCAGTAATTATTATTAGGGCTTTCTAATTAGACTACTTTCTAATTATTTAAATTCGCTAACGGCTGCTGCCGGTGTAGAAGAAATGTTTATTTTCTCAGCTTCGACTTTGGCAACAAACCGGGTTTAGTGATAAATACTTGAGTGAGCAAGAAAAAAATGTCCCTTTTCCTTCAATTCAACGTTTCGCCCAAAGGTACCAAACTTTTTAGAAATGAATACCACGTTTTATAAAAGTGCGAAAATGTAAATGTAGTTTAACAGACTCTCGTCGAATTAACTTCCGAGTTTTCTAAAGAAAATTCTTTGGTGCTCAATTAAAAACTCGTTGATGTTCCACTTTGCATTTACTACTGCACAGCAAAGTTATCATAAACGACATTGTTTATCATAACTTTGTAAAATAAAAAGTAAATCGTGTTTTATACATTATGGTCGAATACTTCTTGATATAAAATACCAAATAATATTCTGCTGTAATTCAGTACTTTTGATGAAATATTAACTAAAACACTTTTCCAATCAGCGTAACTTACTTTGATTGGTTTACGTTGATGTTTTAAAATGTATGTTGTCAGGTTAGAAAATGTAGCAAGAAATACAACATCAATCTTTAACTATAGTTACGTAAAAATATGAAGTTAATCTAGTTATAATTTTTTTAAATTGTTCATTAGAGTATGAACTGCACTGAAGAAGCAAGTGAGTTATTTCTACACGTTCATCTGTCGTCACTTCTTACATCTGTTGATACAACTCAGAAATGTATCGTTTCAAATTGTTTCATCGTCCGTTAAAAATCACAATCGATAAGCATGTAGAAACAACACATTCGTTTTTACAGTGTACATTAATTTCATGCACTATATTAAATATATTTTCGGCAAAATTCAACCCTAACTATATTTGCAATGATACGGGTAAGTTTTGTTTTGTCAGTTTCAGATAAAGAAAAAAGGTCCCAGTTTCTTGGTGCTTAAATCTAAGGTACCTTAATGAAAAGCCCGAGTCATTTTTTTTCCAGAGTTTTTCAATCAAAAACTCATCCAAGAAGCTTTGGCCGAAACGTCATATTTAATAACGCGAAATAAGATTTTATTTAGCATACCTAAACATCCATAACTTCAGCGTGAAGAATGAATGTTGAAGTCGAAGCTGAGAAAATATTCATTTTAATTTTTATTTTTTTCTTTCACAGTTGATATCTTACTTAAACATTCAAAGAAGATAAATTGAAGTTTGGGTGAGAAAACACTTTTAGAGTGAATAAATCTGGAAGCAGGATAATCACGATTGCCAAGAGATCCACGCAACCCGAAGAAATGACTTTTTTTTTTCTATATCCATGTTTTGTGGCTTTTTCCGTATCTCCGGTCGTCGAATGGACTTAAAATGAGAATTCTTCGCTAACTGGATGAAACGACGACGAAGGAAACCGAGAATCCTCCCGACCCGTGGCTTAGTGGCTCACTTAACAAAATTAAGTTTTCTTCGTGTACGAATGCGCGTTTTCCGGTCTCGCATACACTTCACTCCGTTACTTACTATCCCGGAGCACGCTGTACAATCACTTCGCGCTGAAGTGTCCTCGGTCTAATGTATATTTGCGGGAAGTAATTGGTATATTATTTCGTGCTTTTCTCGCGTTTTACAATTTCCTATAGTTCGACCTCAAAATGCACGTAAACGTTAAAGTGCTATTAGGGTTGTACACACCCAAAAAAAAATCGATGAGAAAATTACAAATTTTCGAAAGTGAAAGAGAAATTGTCTTTTAACACAATTTTAACGTAAATGTCAAACCACGTATGCAGTATTTTGCACAGTTAGTGTGCCATCACGTTTGTTCCGTTGATTGGTGCTGGAAATTGCATGTTACGATCGTCGATTAATCGTACAGAGTTATGCTCCGCCGTAATATCTGACCTCGAATTGATGCGCACGCGACACAAGTTCTGGCATTGTCAACGGACAATAAAAAGTTCATAAATTATAAATTTAAGAATTTTCCCTTATACGTGAGCAAAACATTAAAAAATATTGCACATTGGGGTAAAAATACCGTTAAATTCATTTCTGCAATTTAACGGTTCAGCGTGTGTCAAATAAACGGCTAAGGGAGACATGTCAGCCAGAAATAAATGATTTTCAGTTGGCTTAATTTTTTTTTAGTCAAGTCTTAAATTTCAATTAAATACATCCTGTGATAAATAGACCAACAGATTTTCCTATCAACATATAAGGTAGTTGTGTCAACTGAATCCTTCGTAAGCAAGATTAAGGCTTTTTAGATGGCGCAGGATCCAGAAAAAACTGCTAATATGATTGCTCTTTATAAAGTCTTATTTTTTTGCGGTATCATTCTACACCAGTTAAGGGGAGGGTTTTTTTAAAAAGATAAAACTTTAAAAGTTACATGTCTCCAAATGTCGATATTACTTTGACATTTTGTGACATTTGTTTCAGTCGACAACTTTGCCACAAGTGCTTTTAAAAAGAATTCCTCCTCTTAACTGGTACAGAATGATGGTGAAAAAAAATGATACAACATAGAGAGCAATTTTATGAGCAGTTTATTCTGAATTATGCATAAAGTCTAAAAAACGTAAATTTTCTATACGAACAAACTAGTTGACTTAACTAGCTCATATGTTGACAGAAAAATCCGTTTCTCCATTTTTCAAAGGATAACTGAAATTTGTCAGTCGACTAAGGAAAAATAATACAACCGACTGAAAATCATTTTTTTTCTGGCTGATTCGTCTCCTTTAAATATGTGCAAAAAATTCCAAGCATCAGGGAAAAATATCCGAAAAATGCAGACGTTTCTTTCGCTGGTAATGATGAAATTGGATGCCATGATATAATTCATCCTGCAGGCATAAGTTAAAGCGACAGCCGGGAGCAAGGAAGGCAAAAATAAATGCACAATTTATCAGATTATACCTGCCTAGATACTATTTTTAATTTGAATTATAGAGTATCACTTTTGCGCGAGCGGATGGTAATAGACAGTAACCGGGGAAAGGGTCTCGACCGACGGGATTTTGCATTCAATGCGCTGTCGCTCTTCGTTATGTCAAACGAACTCATCGTACGAAGTATATATGTATATACTGTCTATACTACGGCCGTCCATATGTAATGTCCTGCTGAGAGGCTAATATGGGGAAACTATAAGCCGACATCGGCCCGAGAGCTTCCATAATTCGCACATGTGCCATCAATATATCTATATAGACAAGATGTTAACGTACAGGGTTGCAGACCTCTCATCGGACTATGCGCATAGCACCATATAATCGAATTCACGTCGGCATAGTGCGATATACCAGGCAAGGAAATCCGGTGCACATCAATCTAGAAAGCGTCAGGTATAAGGTTTCCACAGGATTTTCCATCCCAACAAGGCGGGACCAAAAAAAAGAGAAACACATTGTATTTTTAGTGCTCTTCTTTCTCTCGGTGATGAAGAACTCTACGTTTTCAGTCGGGGCGCGGGTAGAACGATGCCTTACCGACTTCTCGGCTGTCGATAAAACCACCCCAACAACACCAGTAAAACATCATCACCAGTAGCAGAAACGACCCTCCGAGTCAAAACACAAAGCTGGGGTTGCTTTTTTTACTTGGGAGAGGACGCAACTAGGCCTCGCTGTTGTTTCGACACATCATTCTGTTTACCATAGAGGACAGCACTCAACAGCTCTGTTGTGCCCTTAGCGACTTTATTATCCTTCAGCGGCTGCTGAAATAAACGCGACAAGACGAACGGGAGCTTTCAGAGTTTCGAATTTCGATCAGGAGCTACGATCCAGTCTAAGGGTTCGACAGAATGGCCAATTTGTCTCAGGAACCCGAGATTTGTAGGCCGTAGGGGAAGAAAAAAAACCGTACAAAACAGAATCCGTAATCTTTTAGGCTCTCAACAAATCCGACTTTTATCTTTTTTTTCTGAACGTAGGCTAGAACAGTTTTTAGTTCAAATAACTATAAGTGATTATTGGAGAGCACTAAAATTATTAACCCTTTATTGGAACAACAAAACTGACTGAGGAAAAGTAATCGTTGAAAAATATTTTGAATATATTTGCATTGAAATATTCTCACTACTTTCATGAAACAAAATTTAAAAAATGAATGTAAATAAATGACAGAAAAGTTTTGTTCGAAATGTCATGAATGATATATCTATAGCTAAAGATTACCTAGTAGAATCGCCGTAACCTTTGAACTCGAAACGCGACCGTCTATTTCCGTATAAGGAAACATTTCAACAGGCCGCTTTACACCGCGATAGCACTTTCACAACTTCAGTGTTCGGTATAATTAACTGCGACGCTGGAAAAAGCTATTTCAAGATTTGACAAGCTCTTGAATTAATGTAAGTTTTGGGATCGATGAATAATTGAACAGGAAAATCCCAATATAAGATATGCATATATACGTGCGGACATCTAAATAATATATAGCCTTCTTTTCGTATTTTTATGCGGAGTTTTCTGGGTTTTCTGTTGCGAAGGGCGACACAACAATGTAGCCAGAATGTCTGCGGCTCAAACACCCCTTGCGTGCCTTATCCCCTTGTCGGGTTCGCACTATTGCAGCCCCAGGCGCTTCCAGACGCTTTCAGATATATATCACACAAGTATAGGATAACACAGGAACTGCTCTCTTTTACTCGAAAAACCACTTCGATCGCGACTCTCAAAAGTGCTCTGAGGAGGAATGGAGATTTCCTGTATTTTTAAACAAAACATTGAGCATGACTGGCTACTACGAATGAAAACGTACGAAGTATCGAGGGTTGTGCGTCAGGAAAATATCAACAGAGAACCTCGAGCAAATTGATCCAGCTCGGTTTAAAAAAAAATGATTGACACGGTGTAAATAGAGATTGGGGGTTTAACTCAACAGAAGCAAATTCAACTAGTTTTCAACGCACTGTCGGATTCAAACATTCAGATACTGACATTTTTTCCTCCATATCATTGGCAAATTTTGATTTTGAAAAACCATTCGATAGTTAAAATGTTTAATAGACAATTCTGCACAATTGGATATACTTGAATATACATTTTTGAATAACGTGGTTAATCGTTGTATTGTTTTAGCAAAATCAGTTTCTGTTGTGCCTTTTTTTTATAATGAAGTATGAACAATTTGTTTTCCTAAAATACCCGGCTCGGGTAATGCAATGAAGAAAATACACCTTTTATTTATCTTATTTAAAATATAAATCAAAAAAAGATCCGCACTTGGACGCCTCTGGCAGGAAGCACTCGAGGCGTTGATATTTATGTCGCTCCGAAAGGGGCGAGAGTTGTGAAGGTACAAGAAACACGCGACGATGACTCGATGATTTATCCCGGCACTTTCGTCACTCGACAGCTTTATTACACGGTGTATATCTTCCCGGAAGGAGAATAAAACGACAACTGAAGGTGGAAGCACAGACAACGAGAAGAATAGCTGCATTAAGCTTGGTTTTTGTCGAAAAAATGGACATATATTCAGAGAATGTACGAAAAACCAGTTTTGAATGTTTCGGAGACCACCAAAATATCAGAGCGAATGTGCAATATGTGGAAACCTCGACAAAACCAAAAAACAACGATAGATGCACTCCAACATGAATAACTTTGTCTCTATCTCTCCTTCCCTTTCATATACTATAGCATAACGTCGTAAATCAATACAGTAGTATAACTCAACCGAACGATTCTCGATCGTGGTAGCTTCGCGATGACGCGGTTCACCGAATTGCATCCCCAGTCTCGTATAAAACCATCCGCCGTGCCCGTGATCTATAATACCGACGCAACAGTCCGGAATTCCGAGAGTTTATCGGACAACCGAATGAACGTCCATTACACAGTCGTGATTTCCGAATATTTCGGGTGAAATATCTTCGATGTATGCCTACGGTTACACCGATAAGCTCGACAATCGATAAACTAGTTCGCTTGTTCGGATCGAAAAAGCTTACAAAATTTTGAAGAATAAAAATCGTTTTAATGCCAAGCCAAGAAATTTATGAGGTCATTCTACTTTGACAGTAGAAAAAAATCAGCAATTTTGACAGTTTTTATTGCGCATGCCATAAATTACCATGCTACAATTTTTCTCATCTGCTGGAACACTTATGTAATAAATGTAAAAATTTTGGAATATAAAAAATAATATTGAATTAACGTTAAAAAAAAATGAACAATATCGTCGACCACAATGAATATTATTATCAGTGCAATTAAAAGTCATTCTCTTCTTCGATAATTTACAATTTTTTGTATAAGCTGATAATCGAAAAAAATATCAACATGATCATTCGATACATTAATCGAAAAAAATTGTAAAAAAACTGCGATCTTTTTAGCTGATAAAGTAATGACTTCTTAAGCCGGCCGAATAAGTAACTGTATTATGCCAACTACATATATTGCTATATACGGTTAATATCACTACCAGTATAAAAATGGAAGCCCTGTGGTGGTTGTTAGTTTGGTTATCTTTTCCTCGATGAATGTGGGAACTCAGGGGCTGGAAACGGAAGGACGGGGTGGAGGGATTGTAGAGGGGCGAGTCATTAGTGCGCCAGGGTTGAAAACGACGACAGACATACGTACATACATACACATACAAACAGACTCACTGGGGGGTGGGAGGGAGGGGGAGGGTCTGGCCCCTCGTCGTGGCAATGCTGCACTACTCAGGAGATAGGGGGAAAAGGCTTCCTGTCAGCTTTTGGCAAAGTGCCAATGAGGTACAATAATGACTGCGGTTCCCTCCAAAGTAAGACACCCCGTGAGATCGCATTCAAGTATACTACCCCTCAACCCCTTTTCCAACCCTCTGTCGATTTACACCCTGCAGAAACATTCGCGTAGCCGGATTCTACAGCTCTTATTAATTTACTAACGTACAATCTGTATTTTTCGATGTTAATGTTTTTCTCTATGTCAGGTCAGCTAAATATATCGTGCTTTTTGAATTTTTTGTTACGGTTTGTGATTGACAAGGACCAATGTGCAACCAGAGCCGAAAATTGGTAATTGCGACGACGAGTATGAGGTTTTTTTTGCCACAAACGCAAATCTTGACCCATGTTGCACACTACATTTTTTGTAACAAGTGCATGAGTTTGCTTTGAATGGAAGTTTTTCTGGACGAACTGTGAAACGGAGGTTTCGAATTTTCAGCCCTTGGGACGAAAGTAAAGCAATGGCAAATAGCGCGTTCGCCAAAACTATATTTTCAACACTGCTATTAAATTAGCCACTTTCATTCCGAAAAACTGCTATGAAAAACACTGCTTTTGACGCACGTGTTACAAGAAAATGTAATATTTCTATATGGTATAATGGCCATAGTGGTGTTACACGATGGCCAATCGCGAATGAAATCAGTTTCGCCATTCGGCTGTTACACTAATATTTATGCTCTGTTTCCGCTCGATTCTGATTGCATTTCGGCATTTCCATTTTTTCATATTTTTCGGTGTTTTTTAAATACGTGCCGTACGTGCGGTTTACGACTGTTGGATATCATACTCCTCTAAACTTTTATGCTGTGAAATGAATATTTTTATTTGTATGTACGTTTTTTAACTGTGTCAAAATTTTAATGTTTTTTAAGTGGACTCTAGAATATTCGTTATCCAAGTGTAAGACCTTTTAATATTTTCATGTGTATATTATAATCCTCGTTATTAGTGTAAAGAAAGGGAATGCCAGACTTTCAAACATGTTAACATTGGATATTTCAAGGAAATACATCCACACAGTTCCACCAAAAACTGATAAGAAAATTCAACGGAAAATAAAAGAAAAATAAAAATTGAATAAATTCTTTAACGACTTAAAGAACACGTCTGAAAATATATTTATTTAAGGATGTTTCACGTATACAGTTTCAAGCAAAAGTGTCATTTGATTAAAAAACTAATTTGGAACTGACGCGAAGTACTTAAATTCAAGTTAAATCGAACTCCAGGTCGGGAATGTATATGTGTCACATCATCAAGGTTAAGTAAATCTGAACAGCACACCATTGCAGAAGTGAAAATTCCGCGTTTGTACCAAAATCTGAGAACCGTGAATTTCCATTGGCGTTCGTATTAAACTAAGGTTGGATGGCACAGGATTGCCCGATAATTAATGCCAATTGGATGTCCCGCAGAAGCCGGAAACCGTAGCCAATGGAAATAGCTCCCAGCAGAGTGGCTACACCAGCGTAGAATTAGATCAAAGTAGCGGTAGTCGAGTGAACCGAGCTACCTTCAAACCCCGTTTGGATCAAGTGTACACCATCTATAAAATAATCCCCATACCCTCATACTGTACCCCCCCAGTTTTCCCTCATCCCGATAATAATTACTATAATAACAATAATATTAATAATTATGATAACAATAATTACCATGATTCCTCAGAGTAGAAATACCCAATATCCGACCACATATTCCTCAAGTTCGATATATTATATCATTTTGTTGGATTACACACTAATAGTATGTAGTTTATTGTGTTTTTGCTAATTAACTTTGTTGTCACTGATAAATAACCCGGGTAAAAACGCACTCAGTTTCCCTGGTGGTGCAAATCGTCACCAACGACGACGGCAACTACGCCTCCGCCTCCGGTCGCAAACTCCGGGTCAGCTTCAGGCTCCGGCTCTGGTTCTGGTGCGCAGGGTGTCGTTCTCTGTCCACGTACGCTGTCGCAGGTTCGACGTTCCAGGTTGCGGCGTGCCCTCACCGAAGCTACCGCCGAGACCGTCACCTACGTCAAGACGGTGGGAAACAAAACAAAACATTTATCAAATTTGCAATATGTTATATATTGTTTATCACCGTGTAGTCGTTTTTTTTTCTCACCCATACCTCCACCACAATCACCCTATCATCGAAATCGGATATATCTTTATGTATCTGGTAAACATGATAGAGAGAAATAATCACAACCACTGCCACCACCACTGATACCCACGAACCTGCATAATAGTGTCGAACCTTGGATTTAGTACAGTACAGTGTAGTGCCTTTAAAGCAGTAGCCATTCGCAATAGAATTATTCGACTCGTTCGCCAACTCATTTTTGTTTCTACGGCAGCTAAATTAAGTTTTTGCGTTTTGGATGAAAACATGCATTTATTATCTTGAAAATACCAAGATTTTTTAATCAACTTTTTCAAAACAGCCTATTAAAACATTTTGTTGGACCAGCCAAAAATTGCTAGGCTAGGAAATAACACAATATTACTGGCTCCAATGCTCAATCCAATTAAACTCGACGGCGGGCTATGAACTTTTATGTTTCATTCATGACATTTTTTCATGAATTTTCAAAACAGGTGATATCCTCAGATGAATGTATACGTGCATGTACATATATGAATCTCAGGTAGAATATATGGGGGTATACGTTATGTATATCAGTACCGTTCTTCTTCCGCAAAAGAAAATGCGTGTAAAAATGGTACAACTACACGGAGAGACAACAATACGAATCAACTCTACATTCGCATCGTAATCAAGGGCCACGCGCAGTCTATAAAATTTCGTCTCATACTATTGCAGTAATGAACAGTTTGTGCAGTCCCATCGTGGTCAAACTTTGGGCAAAAAATCACAATGTCCACAGTCTGATAAAAAATTCCATACTCCAGACATGTCTGACAATTACGATGTGAATCTAGAAGTAATTCCTATTTTTTTTTCCTTCGTGTATTGTACGGATAGTATGTATGTACATGTACACGTGAATGTGTAATGCGAAAATGAAAAGATACCAAGAGGCTTTGGCGCCCCTTTGTCGATTGTTGAAGCGCGAATTTTCTCATTTCTAGCACGCTACAGTAACAATTGTGCGGTGCTATATGTACATTGTCTGTCTGTCTGTCTGGCTGTCTTTCGTTCCTCTGAACGAGGCCGACCGTGAGAAAAGTTTCGTATACCATGTAATATGTTCGCGTCTCTCTCTCTGTCTTTTTCTCTCTATTACACTCTGTTACCAGTTGTATCGAAGCTTCAGTCTCCGTTATCGCAAACCATGTGCGGATATTCTCTTGTATCTCGCCTAACAGAGATACAATCACGCAGCTGATCATCGATTCGGCGTAAAGGAGAACGAGAGCAAAGCATCCGAGGCAGCTTTCCTTTCGGCCCCACTTAGACGCCTCTGGTTCTCGTTCGCTTTTATTGCGTCTATCATTTCGGAATGCTCGTTTCGTTCTCAAGCGACATTGGGGCCGAGCGGCGCGTGCTCTTCCGTTTATTCGCATTCTCGTATACACGCGCTTCAATCCGCGAAAGGGTTCTCTTTGTCTGTGTGTCTCAATGGCTGCCCTTCTTCTCTTAGAATCAAAATAAATATAACAAGCCATTGGTAAAGTTGTCACAGTCTGCGTTCGTTCAATGAACAACTTTTCCTCCAATATCTTCTGATACTTTATTTCCTTTTCATTGAATCGTATTTTTAATTTCAATGGAGTGACTCTAATTGTTGAACTAGTTATTTACTATTACTGAGAATTTTTCTTTCTGACAAATGCTCCGATGAATACCATTTTACTGGGAAATAATTGATGTACAGTAATTTGTGGAAAGCATTTCTTTTTTTCAAATTGTTTTTTACGCTTTTTAGTCTTGATGAGTCATGGTGGAATTTAAATTTGTTTTCAGTGAAATCCTGGAACCAAATTTAATGGTACATCATTTCATAGGACCTTACGTATGCTTCATATACATTGCTAATCGAAAATTGAATTCTTCCTAAATTTTAGTACTCTGAAAAAAAAAAAAAACAAGATCATTGGAGATAGAAAAAAATAATACTTTTTTGTAACACTAATTCAAACAAATGGTTAATAAATTAGTAAAAGGATGAGTTGTGTAATAAATTTAATAGTAAAATTTTATTTATATTTATAAGACAGGAATTGTCAGACTTTTCTTCAAAATGGAGGATTTTTTTTAACTTAGTAACGATTCTGAAACTTCTTATATGTAATATCGAAACTTACAGTACTACCATATTCAAAATGCTCAACTTTTCAACCATGTTGCAAAATAAATCATAAATCAAAATTGTCAGAACTAAATAAGTATTAAAAAACAGGTTTTCGATAAGTTCATAGATTCATTTAATTACGCAATGAGATTTCTTATTAAATTTGATAAACAAATTTTTTTTACTATTTTTTCAATATCTATCATTATTATTTTTAATAAATTTTCTTAGTATGTCCAATGACGTTAATTTTGATAAAATATTTTTTCTTATCGAAAAGTACTGAAATTCAAAACTTCTATCTGAAAATGTTTAATATATCGTCTCAATAATTTATTTGTTCATATTGATTTTTTTTCATTATATATCCGATGAGAAAGAATTTAGTTAATTTCAAGTTTATTTATCTAATTAATTGAATAGCTTTTAACGTCTTTTATGTCCCAATAATTATCTCGATAGATTTTTTCTTCTTTTCTCCCCCATTTCCGACATTCTAGAACCATCCAATAAGTACAAAATATCGAATTATTGAATAAATATTCTTTATTTCTATTTCATTTTCACGCTTTGTATTTCTTTTATCTTTTTATGAGTTTTTGTACTCAGCAGGCGCTAGAATTCGGGGGTGTCTTCAACTCCGGCAGTTCGTATTTCGCTTTAATCACTCGGTGGTTGGAAGACACGACTGTTTCATCCCTCACTTTATCTTCCTCTCGTCTTTTTGTTTTCCTATCACCGTTGAAGCCACTCGGGCGTCCGGCAAATGAGACTTATAGCTTCACGTTCACTAATGCCGAGAGGGCGGAAATGCCCGGCAATAATACGGATCAGGCTCGAGTCAAAAAGGTGAGCTGAGATGGCTCGTTTCCGGTAACACCTCAGCCTTCTTTTTCCTCGGAGCATCGGTACTTGGAGCGTTACCCCGTTACCCTTGCCTCCCTATATGCACCGGCCAAGTGACCTCGAGAACGGATGATAATCGATTGGCACACGAGGAAGCCTCGCACTAACTTATGTATAACGTACTGGGTTCTAAATAACCGGGGGCAGTAGAAAGGTAGAAGAGGTAACAGAAGCAACTCGCTCTGACATTCTGTTTCATTTCCAATGGCTATATGCACCAAGCTACATAGACAGACAGAGCACGACGAACGAAAAATAAAGAAGAAAGGAAACAACCGAGTTAACAAAGATAGGAAGCCAGACAGAAACCTATATGCATAATTGGAAAAGAAATGCGGGACTCGAATGATTTATTTTAATGAGCAATGACAAATAAGTAAGATTGGCGAATGAGTCGAGAATAATGCTTTTAATGTAGGCCAGATTGTATGATAATAGTTACACTAGTGGACATAACACTCTTGTTCGTTTCGTGGCAAAATTATTGGCACTACCACCCATAGGCACCCCCCGTCCATAGAATATCACTGTTGCAGTAGATCCTGTACTATGTATTGACATCTGTTACAATGTACAAGAACCGTGCTACATGAAACTGGTCCAGCACTTTAATTTACATGTCCGTTGGTGTTTTTACGTGTTCCACATCGTGTTACACGTTGATATTGTTGACACTACTGGCACAAACAACTCGAGTCGTACACGAGTATGTCGGTCGCGTTAAGTTTTCAGACATCTTTTAATAAATATTATTTACTTCATATTGGGTTTTTATAATTAGTAGGTTTCTGTTAAATTTGTTGTTGACAAATGAAATTTCGGGACATGCATCATAAATATTATTTCTCGTAACATTATTTTTTATCTAATACCACGAATATTAATAGCTTGATGTTAACAATGAAAATTGTTAAACTTTAATTACATTGACACTTGACGAACACCTTGAGTCATTTATGAGCGTGTGAATCTTGTCTCCAAGACTTCAAGACGTGCGTATATTACAGAAGTACACTATTCCTAAATTTCGTTTTTTTTTTTGTTTAAATACCATGTATTTAGAAAATCTAATTTAGAAAATGTAAATTGGTTTTGTATTTATCTGTTGACTCAAAATTGAACGAGTTAGCACATGTAGTTAGATCTGCCGTCATTCAATGTTTTCGGAACACCTGGTGTCTCTATGTGTTATTAATGGTAACCATGTGCAGAGTCGATTTGACGATTTAATTAATGGAATTGTCGATGTGGTTTCAATTGTCGTTAAACCGTGGAATTATCGAACGTGTCTGTACAGTGTATGCCATTGTCGAGTGTCAGGATCGATCGAGAAAACGACAAATAATATACGACGATGCCTCGAAGGTCTCGATAAAAACATGCCAACGCTCCCCTCGAGTGCAACCTCGAACGTCTCGGTCTCCAGTTGGCAGCCTGTAGTATTCGGAATCTCAACTAGCCAAGCTTATAGTTACACAGATATTTTCGTGATTTGTCTGACGCACCTATTGTCTCTGTTTGTTTATTTAAATGTCAATTGATTCATAAATAAATCCAACACTGTGGTAAGGGTGTGAGGATATAAAAATAGTGCACGATAAATAAATACATAAATCCGCTGTCTCTAAACATTTTGATCATCATAAACTGACTATATAATAAATGACTTATTCATTATAGTATATAAAATGGCTGGAATCACAATATTTTTAATTTGATCTCATACGATGACAAGAAACTGATCGAAATTAACGAAGTTTTTTACAAACAATATGTGGACTAAATATTTTGTTCATCAAAAAAAGTTTACGTTGATTTAAATAAATATTCAGATTCATACCCGCAATCCCAGATTTAGTTGATGTAACAACATTTTTCTCTCCGTGTGAGATTGCAACCGTATAAGACGATTTACACTGTAACAAAAATCTACTTGACATTTAGTGTACTTTTACTGGAAGTTTTTATTCATAAATCAGTATATTAAATTTAGTATACAAGTGTAATGTAAAATTAATGTATGGTACAGCACATTCAATAATTTACTTTAATTTTACTGGAAAAGTACATGAATTTTATAGCACAATTGTATGTTAAATTCCGATGACGAGTTTATGAATAAAAACTTCCAATCTTTTCTAACAGTGTAATTAACGTAGATTGATATGTTCTTATTCTTGATTGAAAGGTTCGAAGGTTCCATAAAAATGTGATAAGTTTTCCACCAACGAGTCTATGCTATGAACGTACATCGTGGTGTATCATAAGATGCGACAGTGTCTCAACGTTAAATACAAAAGTCTCACGTACTAACGCAGTAAACATCCGTCGGTCCATTTTGGCAATAGTTACATTTTTTTTTAAATCGCCAAATTTCCAAACGTCAGTTAACATAACTCTATTTATTTGTAAAACATCCTCAGGGTATTATTGCTGCGGTGGTGAAAAAAAGAAATTGATCACTCCTGACCCCTCTGTTGATATAACAAATATAAACAAGCTTGCAGAGCAGATCATTACAAACTTGCGCATTCTCTCCAATTTTTTTTTCGCCCTTCACAAATCCAACGCTATAAAAGTAGGCATATTCTGATCATTGTTGTACTTTTCATAGCGAAAGCTGTAAAAGATGGAAAGTTCAAATACTGTATACTCTACGCTGAGAAAAAAGATGCTTTGAATTTGTTTCATTGATTACATGAAAGGTTGCATTTGAATTTCGACGAAATGGTTTGATTGTTTCAAAGAAATAATCTGGCCGGGTATCGGGGTTTGATTAAATAAATTATTTAAAATGATTCCTCTAATCGTTCTACATCTAGTACAGCATGGAATAGTATATTACGCCACTATTACAATTATACCCTTTTTTTCACCATATCTGCAGCGGAAAGTTCGAATTACGTAAAGCCCGTAGGGCGGGAAGTCGAACTTTCCCCGCAGGTATGGTAAAAAAACATTTTTTTAAGTAATATCTAGATATCATGTTTTTATAGCATTAGTGACATGTTATTGTACAGATTACGTTTTTTTTGCCGTCTCCAAGACGAATTAATTGAAATCAATGAAAAACGAAGCATTCTCGAATATGCTTGGCTGAAGGTAAAATTGTGCTTCCTCTGCAGTATAACTGAAATACTGCAAACTGCGGAATGTCCTTCTCAAAACCGTGTAACTAGTGCTCGAAACACGTCAAGTACCCTTTTTTTCCTAATGTCCGGTGATATTCATCGTACTTTAATTTTGCAGGAAGCTAAGCAACTGGTGAAAAAAGAATGTAACATGCAATTTGCAAAATCTCACGCCAGTAGCGGCAATTTGCTCTAACCCCACAATAAGCTTAACACAGCAGTTTAAAATGTTGTCGATACGGCAATTTAAAAGTAATTTTTTCATAAAATTGGATAAAACATTAGAACTAAGAGAATCCATTATATACTATATTGGCTATATACTCTGTCGTATATATTTGCTGGTTTCCAGCACCACTCGGTAAAACCTTGATGAATTTTACGACAAAATGGTAGTACGTGTTACCGTTTCGGCGAAAAACAGTACAAATAATGAGAATTAATTAACTCGGGATGTTGTAGAAGGTAACATTTTGCTAGTCACATACATACACATACATTCATGCGTTCCATCGGAATATGGTTTCCGTACTTTTTTTAGCATATTCTACAAGCAATGACATGAAAAGTGGCGGAAATTGTTTTCCTTCTTTTTCTTGTCGCAAAAACAAAGTTTTGTTTATGAAGGAGCAAACAAAAAACTGAAAAGTATTAAAACCTGTTTAAGAAGTCATATCGATCTGCCGTCACCGAGGCGCTACTTTTACTAATCGCAACGCTGGCCTTTATAGACCCTAGTCATTATTCAAAAAGTGTTAAGGAGGCTGCTATTACGGAAGCAAGAGCGAGAGGAGGGTGTGGTGTGGAAAACATCCACATCCGCAACACATTGGCTACAACTGAAAGAACCCGCACTCCTTTTTTTTCTCTCGCTCTCTCTCTTTCACCCTCTCCATTCCGAACCACTTTATCCTCCTGTCTATCTTGCAGTCAACTTTCACGACGCGTCTCGTGTTCGTAGTCGGGCGCCTCTGACACCGCGCGCATCAACAGCAGCAACAGCAGCAGCAGCAAGGCGCGCGTCCTTTCACTACAACATCGGCGACGGTTTTCCTTTCTTGTCTGTTGTTCCCAATAAAAGCATCGATCGGCTCGTACAAAAGGGGATGACGCATGAGATAAGGAAAAAAGGACTCGTCTTCTCTGCCCTTGCGTCGCCTTCGGTAAAATCTCAACAAGCTTGGCGGTCCTGTCACCGTTAATCATATCAATTGTTACCAGTTTTCGTGCTGTTCGATGCTGATAATTCACATGTTTCTCCCGTTTCGTATATGTATAACATCATTACTGCGGAAATCTTCATTTCTATGGATACAATCGATGCATTCAAGCACTGACAGCTATGGTAGTGTAACTATTAATTTATTTCTATGGAACTATTTTTATATCTTCATCGACTTTTCACATTATTAGGTAGCTTGTAAAAATTCTGTCGTGTAGTCATAGAAAAAGTTGATGGAAATGAAAAAAAAATAGTATCATTGATTACCAATTAATGGTTGTCAATATATAGTTGCCAGGATCATGATTACTCCGAAGGCTTTCAGAATATGTTCCCAATTGTAAGTTTATTTGTAACTCTGTAACACAATTGCGTGACTCGCAACTTGTGCCAGCCAAACATGCTTCAGTATTAGTTTTTGTGAAACGAAATGCTTGAGTCGTGATTGACTGACACAAGAAGCGAGTCACTCACTTGTGTTACAGAATACCCATCCAGGACTCCACCCACCGAGCAACGAAAGTTTAAATTAATGAAAATCGAACTAACCCTACTGGTATATAATGGATGCGCGGTGACCTTCCTCCGATATTCCGTCCAATGGGAGCGAGGACACCTTTACACCATCATATCTTATGCGCTGTGATTGAGCTGGAAAGTGTATTGCATATAACTTCATCCACGATTGTGGACAATCGATATACGAAGACGAAATTTGAGCTTAAGCGTTTAATTCTAAAACGAAGAGCAAAAAAGGATGCAAAGTAGAACCTTGCACGTTGCGTCCTCGTTCTTTTTCGCTTTTTACAAAGCCGCCCCTACGAGGAAGTGTCTTTATGTTATTTTTGGCTTCCTTATAGAGAAAGCTCTACGAAAGATGAAAATTATTGATGAAATTGATGATTTCTGACGTTTTACGAAAAGCCGAGCGACACCAATAAATTTTTTTTAAAAATTCAAAATCAGGTAAAATTCGATCCGCTGTACCGATCATCACCAAATTTGGTACGTGGCAGGGCTGAATGTTATTTTATCTGTGTAGAAAATTTCAGTCGATTAGTTGAAATTTTACCTGAATTAGAGCAAATCGAAAGCTTTTCGAAAAATTCAAAATCTCATAAAAACCGAACCGCTTTATCAATTTGGCCCAAATTCAGTACCAAAGGTCGTATCACTTTGTTCAATTTTATTACGAAGTTTCAGCCAGAAAGCTAAAAATTCGTTCGAGCTACAGCATTCACGTACTTTTTTTCAAATTTCTTATAAAAATGAAATTATCAAACATAGAATACACCTCACGAAAAGCTCATTTTCAGAAATCTTGTAGACATTAGTTTTTTGCTCCCCGTTTTAAAATTCAACAGAGGCGCCTAAATTTTCAGGTAGGCTATAAAATGGTAGAGACACCTCATAAATATATTCGAAAATAACGATGGATGTGTAGGGATGTGTTTACATATAGCACGGTGCGGCATGTAGACTTGGACCGTCTAGTCACGTCAGCTTGTTCTCGGGGCACTTGCCGAAGTATCAATCGCTCTTGCAGAGCTCGAGAATATCGCGAGATCGGAATATCAAAGTTCGAGGGATTTTCTACGCTAGCGTGGGTCGGAGTGTGAAAGCAAACCAGTCACTTATACTACATGTATATGAAGTACGGGTATATATTGTATACATGGAGAGATGGATATATAACGATATATATAATAGGTTCATATAATCGACGCTCGAACGTGAGAATTGGCTGGTTAAAGCCGAGTTTCCAAACCTATAACGGATGCTAGGATTAGGCAACTGAGGGAAGGAGCGAGTTCATACTGATACAGAGCAGAAACTTTGTTGACGGTCTCACACGCATTTACGAACAAACACCCTTTCCAACCCCTAAAATCACGGCATGGACACAGAGTAATTAATATATACCAGATGTATTGTTTCTCTATTGTTTTAGCTTGGGTTCAGTCAGTCTTATAAAGTTAGTTGGTATTTGGCAGCAGCAGGATTAACACCGAGACTCGGTAACGAAAAAGTTTCTAACTATACACCCACCAAAATCTATGGTCAATTCTACTACACACATGTTTCCCTGTTAGAGGACAACAATGTTTTTATGGTTGCGGTAACAATAAATAATGTATCCAGGACTAAATTACGGCACGATTTATTATTTTTATAGTAGAATTCACTATATTTAGCAAGTTAAAACATTTATTTTTCTTCGAGTATGGTGATCTTTTATGGCATTACAAAACGCAATCGCGTACCCTCCACACGGAGAAAAATCATTTACTAGCATAGTGACAGCAAACTTTATTTGTTGGCCTAGAAAATGTATTTGCTGGCCTAACAAATAATTTTGCTGGCATAGCAAATTTTTTGACAAGCCTAGCAAATAATTTTTGTTAGGCTAAGAAATAAGGCTTTGCTGTCACAATATTAGCAACTGATTTGTTGATGCAACAAAAGTTTTCTCTCTGTGCAAACAGCATGAATCGTATTCTTTTTACTTTCTCATCACATACAAAGTATGTAAGAAAATAAGAGTAAATTTATACAATTAATTAAAAACATTGACTTAACTAAAAAAATTGTTTATTTCAACTCTGTATCACTTATTTATTATCGAGAATAGAGGGATTAGTGTTTATGGCGGTGGGAGCTGGCGTGACGAGTATGGCAGGCATTTCATCCCTCGTCAGTTGCGAAAGTACGTGGCGAACGTCAGCAGTTTTTTTAAATTTTTATATTCAGACTCTTTCTGCGTAGTCGTAGCGACTTTAAGAGGCAGTAAACGGTAATATTCAAAGTTTAAACACCTCAGAGGCTGCGGCGTCGCGAAAAGTGTCTTTGAAATAACTCTCCGGCCGATCCATCTGCTGAGTGGAGTTTCGGAAGTTATAACGAATGGCTGGATTATGGGAGGCGGAGGAAGGAAGGAATGGAGGAAGGTGACAAGAAAAGTTGTAAGCTCCATCACATCAGTGGCCTTGCTTTCCTTAGTTTAAATGTTATGCAACCGATTCGTTAGAACGAAGATTTTTTTTTAAATTGCGTATAAAAATTGAGAGTTACACTGGGAATTATTGATTCAAGAACAATTTTATCATGGCTTGCCTCGTAGTTTTAACCGTATTATTTACTTGCAAAATTAAATATTAGATTTCAAGAGAACATATGATTGTTCTATCTTATGTGGAGTTCTAAAAGTCATAAGTGCATATGAGACAATAATATTTATTGTGTCACCCTCGGAGAAATCGTGATAATCCTAACAGCTATTTAGGTGACGACTATTAATTTTTGGTAGGTACAATAATTTTTTGAATCTATAATTTATGTTGCACTGTTACTGTAATTAACGCGATCATGTAGTTAATGAATTATTCACATGTTCCAACAATTAATAAATTCTCACTTAATGGTAGCCAAGAGGATCACAATTATGTAAGTAAATTATGACATTCGCTCCGCATAGTCAATGTATTTTTCACTAGATCTCTGACATTTTCGTCTTTAATAAAAGATACAAATTTAGCTGTAATGACTAAATATGGATTTCTCGACATATTACCAAAATCTTGTTTCGTCCAGCTAAACATTTTTTTAGTTTATCAATTATTCTTCATTTCATCGTCTGACGAAAATATTTTTGAGATAACCAATATGTTTCGTTGTACTAACTACAAATTCGATCGAACGCTGGTAAATTTTTCCTATCTAACTACTTTTTTTTCTTAATGTAAGGTAAACGTCCCAATGGCTGGATACGGCCCAGTAAATGGGCATACTACATGTGCAAGAGAAATGGAAATACTATTTTCTACATGTGTCCAGTTATTGGACCTTCGCTGTTATAGGTCCAGCGATTGTGACGTTTACCTTAAGCGCATACAATCCGACCACACATCTCGCTATACGATCTACGTCTCTTACTTTATCTTACCAACTTCACGCTGTACAAATTAATTCTCAAGATGACCATCATGTATCTTTCTCTATAAACGCGACTTTGCCAATAAAACTTTTACTACTTGCACGTAGTCAATTTACTAGCAGTATATCTGTCAGGATAAGATACCATTGTCTAGACTATAGTGATTAATTAGAACATCCAGCAATTTGCCGACATATCACGAACAGAACGCTCATAAAAATGGTTAATTAAATATCTCGGTAGGATGATGCCATAATTCCTTGATCAACACTTATTCTCAACCCTAAGCGTAATAAAGATGAAAGAAACAATATTACGTCGCATGTCGAACTTTTGGATTACTATCGTATGGCCAAACTTTTCGATCGAACCTCTCTAATCCAGTTCGAAGTCCAATAAGAGATTCCGGTAACCCTTTTCTATTGATGAGGGTTCAATCGCCATAGAAAAATTTCCTATTTCTCTCACGAACCGCCATAGGAGTACGTAAAAATATTAACAGCTCGATTCCACACAACTACAAACGGGAAAGTAGGCACGAGGCGAAGGTCGCACGTACATCTCAAATCGTGTTGCCAGCTGCAAAGAGATCTGTAAGCAAGATGTGTATCGAGTCCAACGGGTCACGTAACTTTGTAGTAGTGTGCGACGGAGTCCCTCTACACTATAGCTTCACTCCGTGCCTTCTATACTCGAGACGAAATGCTTATATAGCTGCTGCCCAGATCTGGTGCATACATCGGTAGCTCAATATGTTTTGTGAATAGCGAAGATAAAGTTGCGGCAACGGCAATGCATATACTGTATTATGTAGCAGAACGGTATATTGCAGCAGAACCGTATTATAAAAAAAAACTAGACACTGTTTTTTTTATATCAACGAATTCAGTATTTTTGTAAAATTATTTCGACGATTTGAAAAAAATATAGTTAATTCTTTATTGAAAAACAATATTTCATGTATTAACTGCGTGAAAGGTTCAACTAATCATAAAAAGGTAATTTTTGTGCCAGTGTGCGTAAAAAAAATCGACGTATGCGCACATCCTTTTTTATAGATGGATATTTATAGATATTTAAGACACTAGAGCTTTTAAATTAGTTTTCTAATTAGCGGATATTAATTAGCGTCGAATCGCTACGACGACTCTTGATCTTTAACTTTCTACAGACAGCTGCAGATATGTCTCGACATCATAAAAATATGGTTCATTAACAGTAACCACCAACTTTAGTAACTAGCAGAGAACCTTTATTCTCATTCCGACTTTTTCTATTGTCACTGATAGTAACGCCGTAATGAACTCGAAAAGAGATCCTAATAAAGATGATTAATTATCACGTAAAAGAGAATATTAATTTATTTTTATATTCATTTAACAAGGATAGTCGCACAAGCCGTTTCCTACCCTTGATGGAATGTCCGTTTTCTCACACTATACTATTGCTAATATCTACTATTTTTTATTAAGGTATTTCGTTCCTACAATGAAAGAAAAATATATTTGTGAAAACTGATCAATTGGTCCCGACAACCATTCGGAATAGTTACAATAGCGTCAACTACTCAGTCGGTTATAGAAAATACAACCTCGTTGGTGGAATATCGATAGTAACAATAACTGGCTGACATAACTTCAACTCACTGGTTGGTTGGTACAACGAATCATATGGATTGAACAGCAATCGTGATAGCTGCAGAAACTAAGTGGTTGGTCTTTTATTTTTTCGCTACCAAAAAATATTTAAGACTACGGTTTTTATTTTGTATCAGTGACAAACACACGACACATCATATGCAGGAATTGGCCGGGGTACCTACTTTTTTCTTTCTGTGTATATATATTCCAGGCTAGTAATACATCTACACCGAGAAAAAAATTGGTAAGACCAACCGAATGAGCGGTTGCGGGTAGGGAAATAAACATTTGGTTAATTGGACATGTATATTTAATTGAACGAACCAACGCATAGTTGAATCAACTTTCCTCAATTCACATTGACTATTATTTCGTTCACGGAACGAAATATTTCTATCGCCACCCGCAATCGCACATTTGATTGGTTTTTTTCTCAGTGTACTGCAAGAAATTTCTTGCTTCAAATTAATTTTTCATTGAGCTCATAACAGTACAATTTTTAATAAATTACAACATTTATTCTGCTCTTCGTAAATTTTTGTTTTTTCGTGCGTACACAAAAAATGAGAAGCTACCGATGGCAAACCCGCTGGAGGTGACGTTCTCAACGATTGTATATACATCAAACAAATTTCCGTCTCACCCAGGAACAAAGGAACCAGAGTTTCGTTCCGTCTGCATGTATCCATACAGTTATATAGATATGCCTTTTCCCTACAAAGTAAAATATCACTCTCGATATCGTGACGACCAAAGACAATCGAGCGTGGAGGTCTCTACCACTCTCTTGGCAGTCGTGTATCACGAGACGAAAGATCGCTTATTCGAGATGCTCTTCCTTACTTTCTTTTCCTCTTTCTCTTTCAACCGCTTTCGTTTTATAAGAGCAAGCTTCTGTCTCACTGTGCATCCCAAAAATAGCCCGATTCAGAGTGAAGCTCGGCACTCGAAACGACGAGGCGCCATCCAAGTTTTCAAGATTGTTGCTTGTCGCTCTCTCCACACCGGATTGAACAAAGCGAGAAATTGCTATCCGTACCACTCTTCCTCTGTTTTATCGCGGATTTCGTAAGACAACTTCCCCCAACTTCTGCTCATCACTTTTGTGTACCATCCATTGCACCGTGACGCGCAAGCGAAGCATAACAATTATCTACTTTCCGAGCTCTGTTTCAATACCATAAAGAAAAATGGTATACTTTTTCAACGGGACATCTGTCAATGAATATTAGGAACGGAAGAAAGGATGAAAAATGAACAGAAACGTATGACGCACATGAACAGTAAAAATGTAACCAATTTAACTTAACAATTTTTTAATTTGCTGAAATTGATTCTGATTTGACAATGAAAAAAAATTCGTATGATGATGAAAATAAAAAACGAAAGGTATGGTATATTACAATAAAAGTAGGGAATATTTTTTCACAAAACGTCAAGACATATTTAGACTTTTCACAACATTTATCATCACCATATTAATTTTTCATCGTATGCAATTTCTCTCGGTCAATATTTTTAATGATGGAATTTAGCGAAGCACATCTCGGGACTGAGATAGTGATCGCTAGATTCAAAGCGTGCATTAAAAATATTGACCGAGAATAGTCGCATACGATGAAAAATGAATATTAACAATACACGGTCGCTGCCAATAACTTTGATATATCATCAACTTCGAGCAATAAAGCTTTTTGTGGCAAAAAATCTTCAATAACCACTGATTTATAATTTTACACTCGAATAATCTATATCTGATGGAAACTAGTACGCGAATGAAATAATCTTTCGTGTAGATGATCGCCAGAAGTATCATTTTTGTATTTTCGTACTCCAAAAAAAAATTTGTTTAATGCTTGTAAAAAAATGCCTACTGACATCGATTCTACAGAATCAGTCATTTAAACATTACATTTTTTTCACATTCTCACAAGAACCCGTTTAACTTTTCCTACACCGAAAAAAAAATTTCCTTGATTCAAAGAAATTTCATTAAAATCAGAACCTATGAAACAATTCTTTGAATCAATGAAAACGTCGTCTTGATTATGCTCATAAAGTAAATGTTTCTTAAAAGGCAATGAGATGTTCTCTTTGAAATCCAAATGCAACATTTCATTAGAAACAAGTAAATATTTCATTGAAATCAAAGAAAAAATGTTAATCAACATATTTCTTCGAAACAAGGAAACTTTTTCTCTCGGTGTAGTTTGTCCCGGGCCTGGCCTACGGGGCACACCACTCATTTTATCAATACCAAATAAAAGTACACGATGTACCTAAGCCTTGTGCGACATGAAAGTTAATTAATTCAGAAAACCGTTAATCGATAGTGATATTATCACATTAAATGCATACCCGAAGAATCACTTTGTGAAAGCTGCACACGCAGGTCGAGGAGGGGTCGTGGTATGTTAAAGTCGCGGTGGCGGAACACAAAATGAGCTGGGGTGTGGATAGCACAGCTCGTTGGCGTGTAAACGGTTGGTGGACGTGCAAACGAGCTCTAACGATAATGGGCAGTGCCGAGCTTAATTTCATAGCTACATACGTTCGAGGAAGCTAATATAGCTTGTATGTAGAAAGCCGAGTGGCAGTGTCAGAGCGACGGGGGGCATATGTCGCGGTGGAAAAGGCTGCGGGGCATTCGTACGATCTGGCGGTTGGTCAACAAAAAGGCGCGAAGAGTCTGACTCGCTCCCGCTCATTCATGCACTGATTCAATTAAGAGAGTTAAAAAGTTGCTAATCGGACGACTCAATCGCGGCTGAGTGAGTATATTCTATACCTACTGTACCTGCTTCCATATATTCGGTATCTTTGTGGTGGTGGAGTACGTATGCGAGCAAGTGGCCGCTTGCGCGTAATCTTTACAAGGGCTTTCGTGAAAGCACATTAATCCTCGAGGCGCGCAACCGCGAGGCTTTGGCATACAACCCGAGTGCGAGAGTGACGGAACATGCGAACGAGCGAGCATATAGAGGCTCGGGGTGCTACCGCTTACTGCAACAAGCTACCGGCAGCTTGCTACAGCTCTGCGGTTCAAACTCGTACAACATTCCAAGTTTTTATTATTATACTTTTATTTTTTCTTTTTTTTTTTTTGTTCACCAACTTATCACTCTGTCTCATCAGAACATATAGGTTTCACGTCTTGTCCGAGGTAAAATTTAGACTCTCTTCGGAAGCTAAATTTGCGGTAGTCCCGACGAGTAAGCCGAGGATCATGACCCTCCGTAGAACCTCCGTGAATGGCTGATATGACCCACTTGGAGGAAACCATGGACTGAAATGTTATGCTTGAACCTCCAATTACGTTGGACGGAGTGAGATGAGGTTCTTACACTCTTGTATAAACCTTCAAAAGTTACGTATTTTAATCCTTTTTTATTTAATGAAGGAGGTTTGAAGTATCTAAATTTTAACTCGGGTATTGTCACACTGTGCGAGTACCAGTCGATGTGCGGAAATTTGATTATTAGTAGGGAACAACGGAGCGACACATGAGATCTTAATAACTACGTAACTACGAATTTATTGTGAAAAGCAAACATTTTTTTTTTTAACTTCTAAATAGTTTATTTAATTATTTTATTGACCTTTTTTCTCGCATGTTTGATATTGATATCAATTAACTTAGTATATTCAATATGGATTATTTCTTTTAGATTTTCACTCGAAAGCTTTGTTTTTGTAAATATTTATTATTCGATTAACTTCACATCACTAACGTAATGACAGTAACAATTGAGATTAGAATGTCAAGTTTGCGTTACACAAGTATCAATTTTTAAAAAATTGCGAAGTACTAAAATTCTAATCTTATACTACTTTAGGTTGATAATGTATGTGTATAGCATGCTTAGATCCATTTTATTCCGACATTTAAAAAAATCGTGGTGACCCTGGCAAACACTGAGTTACAACAAGTAATCTTTAGTGCATGCGACTTTTTTTATATTTACACGTACATTTTCCATTGCTAAAAGAAAACACTACAGGATGGAAATAACCGGTGTTTTAACCTTTTGTACATTGACAGAAAAGTATCACACATTATTTGTATAAAAATACGAACATAAAATATGAAAAAAAATTCATTGACTAAATATGTTGAATTGCATAGGCTGTCTTAACCACTGATATATCCGGCTTGCAGATGTCATATTATAGGGCACTTATACGCATTTCGAAGTCAAGAATAATATAATGTTCCTGTGGGATATCTTATATTGAGAATGGATGAAAATAGTAATAAAGAAGTGACAAAAGGCTATGAATAGAAACAATGGTCGAGTAGAACAAGAATAGAAGTGATAGAGATTCATGACTGATTTATTCGGCTGTAACTTCCGGAACAGTGGAAGCTTAGGGCCCCATGAAAATATTTTACACCTGGTATCTTCGTCTCAATTCTATAGAGAAGAATACGTTATTTTCGTGGAGGAGAAATCTACGTGCTAGGACGTTCAATACGTATATTGATATACAGTACGGTATATTGCAGTAGAATGTAGTTACGTTGGTCCAAAGGGAACTCTCACATATATTTCCAAGTGTTATTTTTGCGTCGTAGCCAACCATATACCAAACCGCACACTCAAGCAAAGACTATATTGGCCACAGAGGTGAATCCCACACGGCTTGACAAACGTCCAACGTGAATCCTCTTAATCCACGGAAATTCTACGGATACCTTTGCCAAGTTAATTCTCAAAAGACCTTCTCCTACACTCGAGATTTCTTCGATTCCCAGTCTACCGCAAAAGATATAAATTTTCAACCAGAAATCTGTCTTGAGAAACGTCCGATTATTCGACCTGAGTGCACAGGTGGTAGTCGAACGACAATGTATCGAGCGATTTTATCGAGTTGAGAAACGTTCGAGTCGTGTTTCGATTACGCGTCTTCAAGGACTGTGGCTTTCAGGATTCACTGGCCAATCTTTCGCAAGAAAACTTCTCGTAATGGGAGCAAATGTCAAGACCTATTTTTTCATTGTTTTTATCTTCAATTTATCTTCAATTTCCGAGTTTGTTCAAATGTTTTATTCAGACCGCATTTGAATTTTAAGTATTTGTCTTATATATTATCATGCCCGAAGGTAATTTTAGAAAGGTAATTTTAGGTCCGAGACTGACAGGAAAAAAGATCGATATAATTACTTATATATTACATTTCTAGTTGGCTTATAAATATTATTTTTTAAAGTAATTTAAGAACGGGAATCAAGATTTTTGAAAATTTTTATTCCGCTGAAAGTGCTGAAGAAACCCATTATTATAGAATGCCATTATTTTCTCTCCTATTATTTTGAGTAGCATAATGCAATTTCAGAATGAAGTTACGTTTTAATAGCGACTAAAAAAAATTGAATTCATACATTCCACCGTGTATAGTTAGGGTGGGAATGATACGGGTAAACCTCGTCCAGGAACTTGCGCATTTTCCTTCTTTCCTAATTAGTACAGGTCGTCCCGTGTGCAGAGTAATACCCATAAACTTCCAGCACCACTGAGGCAAATTGCATTCTGCTAATCATCAGAGAGTTTGTCGCCCCTGTGCATATATACATATACATTGGGGATTTCAGTTCAATTCTACAGAGTCGTAACCACAGTATTTGAAAATGTTCCTAATCTTTTATAATGTCGTTGGATGATAAATACAAAAACACTTCAGGACAATTTTATTTTATTTTTAAACTTTCTTAATCACGATAATAACAATATTAATTATTAAGCGCACTACTTTATTAAAAATGAAATTTTTTTACTCCATTTTGATAATACGAGGATAATTATAATAGCAGCAATAAAGAATACAAAATATTCAGAATAAGACTTGCTTTAAATTTTCAAGGTGCGTCACATTTTTCTCTATACACCGATAAATAAAAAATTCGATTAGCGTTTATTTTATCATCCTGCAAAATACTAAAAAGCAGAAACCGATTAAAAAAATTCGAGAGTCACAATCACGTCGTTTTGGCCTGGAGTACCCCATATGAAGTTCTTGCGTGTATGTAATGAAAAGGACTTGCAAATATGTGGATTGGTGCTCTCTCACGAGTTGCTGGAAAATGCACTTCGTGGAATACACAGTCGAGAAGGTTGTGCGTTTTTTGAGTTTTACCATGTCTGGCTAATTTCATTGTGGGCAAGTGGATGCGTGTAATTCGGAGAACTATAGAATGAGCCAGCGAGCACGTCGACAATCATTTGCCGTGAGAAGCACTAGAGTTTCAACTGGGGTGTGTTTCCAGCAACTCATTGATATAATCGCTTTCGACTACCAAATGCAGCTACACTATTGTCGCGATTTGATGCTCCACGAGAATGAATGTCCTTGTCAAAAACGCTTTTTGGCTCAATTAAACTCCAACAGAATATTCAGTTCAATTTGTTTGGAATTGGCAATTAAACTTGTTAGCGAACAAACTACAATGCGTACCGCATAACTGATTCCCGAACAGAAATATAATCCGACAAGCCTGATGTTTCATCGAGGCTGGATTAGGTATCACTAATTGTAAGATATATGTGAACAGGCTTGCCCGATGTCAACCTGATCCGGACCAAAGCTGATATTAATAAGACACGCCTGACCAGGCTGGCCTGATGTCGACCTGGTCCGGACCGGAACTAATATTAATAATTCATGAGCGATCAGGATTGCCTGATATTCATCAAATACAGGCCAGATGTTCATCTAAGGCACGTCTGATCAGGGCGACATTCCAGCCGGATTAAATTTCCGCTCGCGTTGTTATAATTGCTTCTTACTATATCAAGTATGCTTCATGATTATCGAAACATTTTGTTGGACTCGGAAAAATATTTGTTAGCCGAGAAAAAAATTTGTTAGCCTAGCAAAAGAATTCTGTGAACGTGACAAAAAATTTCTTAGACTAGCAGATAATGTAATGTTATCAAAATTTGAACAAAATATATGCTGGTCTAACAAACCCATTTTCTCAATTTTATAACAATAATTGGTTGGGTACATATAGTCCTCTTCTTGTTGTACGGGAACAAACGTTTTTCTACATTTACAAGAATCATTGACAATCTACAGTAATCATTATTTTACAATCATTGTTAATAGTCGGCATAATAATAGGAAATCATATTGAGTTACCTTTATTAAAATTCATAGACTCATTGTATATCTGGTAATTAGCATGGTGGAAAAAAATACAATTCCCAGTACAGCCTTCAGCAGTCTCTGCAGTTCGTGATTTGTCTAGCGGTAATATAGCGCCTGTGAGCCAGTTCAGTGGTCGCGCCCAACGCCTGGTCAGACGGTGGCCGTTCATTAGCAGCGTAGCGTAGGGATAGTTTGGGGCCGTCATGCAGATGCTTTAACTACCTCAATTTGCAAGGGGCCCATAGTTCAGCGTGTGCACCTATGTGTTTTCGTGCGGGTATGTTTCTTCGATCTAATAAATTTTCCAAGCGTCTATATGTGGAGTCAGGTTGAAGCTCTGTTCCACCTTTTGGCCCTCGGCCGATCTCTCGCGGGTCCCGTTTCGGCTGAACAGCGATTTGTCTGCCTCGCATAAGATTTTTCTCAGTGGTTACCGCCCTCATGGTCAGACTCGCGAACATCTGGTAATTTGCAATACATCTTACTCGCCACTATGATGATGTGAACGATATACCCAATATTTTACACAGATAAGAATCTTTCGATGTCTCCTAAGTAGTTACGGTCCCTGTGTGATCAGACAAATTGTTCAAAATTGGCCGGTACGTGATTTCATTATTTTATGACATGAACTAAATTTCCTCAATGATACGAAACGATATCTTTCTCATTCACTTCCTATCGATTATCTACAGAACGATTTGTTCGTCTGTAACTACCAATGGTTACGGCCGTAGCAGTCAGCCGAGAGTCGATACAGTTTCTAGGGACGACCGAGGTGACAGATGTCACTTTAATAAAATGAATATTACACGGATATTGGCCGTTTCCGTGACACTGCACCTGCCACAAACCCTTACATATTACACAAGAGCCTGACTTATCTTGCGGGTAGGTAGTTACGACGGTGGTTTGGCAGGTAGCCCCAACGGACCGCCCTTTCACCGAAATCGTATTTCCACCGTTTCTTGAATAATGTTTCACCTCTACGCCTATTCTTGTATTGATTTTCCATCAACATTTTTTTTTAGTGACCCCACCTGTTTATATACACTGGGAAAAGAGATTTCTTGAATTAAATGTATCTGGTTAATACAGATACACTTTGGATCAGCAGAAAATTTTTACTCATATCAAACATATATTTGTCCACCGAACCGAATGAATGCTTAAAGAACCATGAATTTCTTTGGTATAAATGTCTAACTAAATTCTTTTTTTCGATAGACGGCGTCCATCAGCTTTAGTTAAACCACTCAAATTCTTGTTTGGTGTATTAACAGCGAAAAGGGAAAATTCTGCATGTCAAATCCTGCGGTTCACCACTATCGTTAGTGTAATATCGATTTGTACCGATTACGCGTGTACCAATCCGTCTAACGGACAGGATAACGCACCCCGCGGAGAGCTTGCTAGCCAATAGGGGTCAGATCTCGGCTTAATTAGCCATATAGTGGAATGAGCATAAATCCAGTCGTACGTCGTCCCCTGGCTGGAGGTAGAAGCTTGAATTCATACCCTCGTTTTCGTAGTTTTAACTTTTATCTGGATGGTAAATGACTGCAGTTTTAATCCAACTATAAAGTCCGTTCAACTTTCAGTAGATAAGTAGTTATATCTGCCCCAAGTCAACTTTAAAATCGTTCTAATTGTACTGCATTTTACTTAAGTTAAAATTTTAAATCTAACTTAAAATTTGAGTCCAAGCTTGTAGTCCGAATCAAGTTCGTATAAAGTGTGGAAACGTTTGTACACGTGTCTAGATTTGAATAATCTTTAACACTTATTTTTATGGCAAGAGGAGTCACACTGGGTAGAATCGACCCGACGATTTTTCGAGTTAAGAAGTGTCCTTTGTACGCACTGACCTCCTTATGATTTTTTCTTTAACATGTTGCCATTTGGTTTTATATAAATCGATTTTTATCCGTAATCTATAATATTCAAAGCATGTTCCGTCATTTTTTTATCCACATCGGACGATTAGTTTTCTCACGATTGTTTTTTTTTTTAACTGACCGAGTAGAATGACCTTAAGAGGGACTACCGGGAAATTGTCCGGTTTGGTGGCCGTTTGATGCTGTAGGCCACAATAAGATCTTACAGCATCACATAGTCTAACCGGGTGCTTAAAGGGAGAAGAAAATTAAGAAATCTTAATATGTACTTTCGTATAATTGATCGTATATTATATATGGCTGTATGGACACGCACATACAAATATTAAAAAAACAATAAGCAAAAATCAACAACAAATAAATAAGTAAAAGAAAGTCGGGATTGCCGGACCTATAGTACCAGCTCCTGTAACGATACCTATGGGAATGAAGTGGCACATGTCGTCCATAGATGGCGATAGCCAGGAGGAAAGAAGAAGAAGAAATTGTCCGGTAGTGCGGCTACGGAGAGTTAAGCGAACTCTCAACTTTTTTTCCCTCAATATTTATATTTTGTTTAAACCTAAACCTATAATAATAAAGTTGCGTTTGAAATTCCACTTTCAGATCAAAACTGACTTAGAATAAGATGTGATACACTTGAAATGAGTACTAAGTTGTTTAGAAGTAGATAGTTTCTACCATCTATGTAAGTTTAGCGGACTTAATAGTCGATTTAAACTCAGACTTATCAAGAGTCGCAGCAGTGACGACTCGACGCCAAGTTAAAAAAGAAAATTAATGTTGCCTCCACATAACGATTTCTGTCTGATCTTGACTGGGCGCAACTCCTGACTTGAACAGGCGCTACTATTTTATTATCCGGACTGGAGTTAAACTGAATTTAAAGCCGGCTTAAAGTTAGATGGTCTCTAAAACGGAAGTATGTATCTGGGCCAGAGTGTATTTTTGGATTATGTTGCAACACTCGGATACTCTGATCAAACGACGAGAGCTTGACGCTAACAAGACGTTATTACTGTCATCAAACATTTTTACACAACGACAAACCTTTTGGTAAAAGGATTATCTTGTTCCAGGTACAACCACATGGAATAGACATAACTCGTTTGGCTCTGCAAATCCATACTGTATACGTCATATATACGGTATGTCATGGATAATGTATGTGTGTACATATACATATATGTGACATTCGCTGGCAACGACAGCGCAAAAGCGTTAGAGCGCGAGAAACGGCAAAGCCAGCTTTGACCGTGATTGGTTCGTGGGTAATTCTCCGACGGGAATTTTGTTCGATTGAAGTACGAGGAAAATTGAACTGCATCCAAAAGAACAATCAAGCCATTGGAGTTTATCACTCTATCTGTAACTCTAGGATTTTATATAGTCTGCCGACGTGCTTGAGGCAAAACTGCAACGTATACGACTAGTAGTAGCCAATGATCACATCACCTTTTTGTAGATGAAGAGTTCTTTGCTATAATTATATAAGATTTTTTTTTACTTTGTATTGTCAAAAGTTAGACCTTGATTTAATTGCTTCATTGGCTGCGAACAGAGATTGATTGCATTTGGAATGTAGATTATATATCCAAATGGTAAACAACATGAATGGGTAATGCATTTTTGCTACAAATATGTGGTTATGTTGCAGTGCCAAATTGTAATTGGGTCAATTCTGCACATTCATTAGAAAGTTAGATTCGCTTAATTTCTGACAAAACCGCCTCGTCATTTAATGTAATATAGTAGCCGGGATATTAGTTGCAATTATTCCTGGAGAGGGAACCCGAACCCCGTAGATATGCGGTTGCAACTACTCAATAAAGTTCTCCATGTACTTTTGACTGAGTTCGTAACCACTAATTGGAAATATTTTACGCTCGGTTCTGACGTGTAACAAATATAAGATGTAATTGTTCATGACTCGACAAAGCGAGTATCTGTCCGGGTCCTGAGAAAATAATATAATCTCAACTACCGTTTCTCCACGTTAATGTGAAAATTATTGAAACGAATTAAAATTTTACATCGACGTCTACAAGTCGACGTTCGCTGCAATATTACTTTATATAAGAAGAAATTCTCCACTTCTCGCATTACTGTATCTAGAAACCAAGTTGATGAGCAAAAAAGATTCAACCTTTACTTTGTAGTTGCGTTACATTCTCGCCAGCTCCATGGACATTGTAGAAGCTGAAGGGATTACGTAATTGCGTGACTAGTGCAATAGCTCGCAGCAGGGAACGCAGTATAAATTTTGTCGACACTATAGAACCTTTGAAGAGATTTTAACAGGAACGCAGCTTGAAATCGACGATATAAAGGCATCTTTTACAATCCTCATTAACTCTACTACGAAATGCATTGCCAACTTTCAAGATCCTTTAAATGCAATTATCTGCCAATAATATGAAATTCGAATGATTATTTATAGTTAAAAAAAGAAAACACTGTATAAATTTAAATGTATTATTTACTATTTGAAAACGAAACGTACTATAAAAAAAGCTTTACCCGCATAATTAAAATTGTTCTAATAGGACAATCTATTCGCAACGCTATATAGAACTGAAAGGAAATTACGATGTATCCAGGAAGACTGCGTAAATTCATTCCCCGATTTAATTATAAAATTTAAGTTAACCAAACGAAGTCGCAGAGCAATTATCTCGACCGGGTGAAACTTTCATTAGTGAAGAGACAATAATGATCGAAGCTTCGAGACCTATTCCAACTAAATAAGAAATCCGAGTATCATTCAAGAAATAACTCCCTCGCTTCGTGACCTATAACGGAACAAGGCGTCGAGGCTGGATCATTTAATCCCCCTAGTGGGTGCTCTGGCCGCCTAAGGACAATTTTCTACTTCGGTGTCTAAACCGCGTTGCTTACAAGGTTATATCGCGCACCTTTCCACCTCTGTTGAAGTCGCGAAGCGCGTAGAGAAAGAGAGAGAGGGATGCAAAGAGAAAGGAAGAGAGGTAGGACTCGGTCTGGTAGCAAGTCCAAAGCGTGATTGCGTACTATGGGGATAGTAGTAGTTGTGGCGGCTCTGCTGCTGCTGCTGCTATTGCTGCTGCTCCTGCTTCGGATGACGGTACATACTGTCAGAGAGGAAGAGTGAGTGAGACCGAGTATGGGATGGATTTTGCCGAGGCTAGCCAAGGGGTAAAACGGTTGAGGGAGGACACGCCGGCAGAGAAACGGTAGAGGAAAAGCATCGGGAAACAGGAGGGTGGGGCGGAAGAACGAGAAGAGGAAGAGAAGGAAGAAGAGGAAGAGAAGCAGAAGCGGAGGGTTGAACCCTCGAGGGTAGGTGCGGAGGTGATTCGCGCGCGCCGCGCCGCTGGTGGTAGAGGCGGTGGTGGTGGTGGTCGCACTCTCTCTGTTTCTCTCTTTATCTACCCCTATCTCGCTCAGTCTTCGCCCCCGCTTTGGATCCGACGCCGCCACCACCGACGGACGCCGCGAAGGGTGAAAGGAGGTAGAAGTGACAGCGGCGCAGTCCTGTCGGGAGCGTCGCAGCTTGCGGACGCTCGCCACGGCTCTCTCTCACGCTCGCTCACGTTCACCATTCAACATACCTATACGAATAATACTAGATGCAAACAAACGTTAATATAACAAAAGCGACAACAATAACAACTATAATTAACGGAAAAACAAAAAATGCGATTAGGGAAGATTTAATTTTTCAAAAAAGGTATACGTATAGACAACTATACGTAATATTATGTATATTAGTGTGACGAGAGACGTCGTCGTCATTAAACAAAATCATTCGCGCACTAACATTACACTGAGAGTGTTCGACAAGAATCCGTGGTTTTCATCTTTCCGATCACGTAGTGTAAGCGACGAGACACGCGTGCGAACCCTGGGGTATTCGTTATCGGGGGCAAATAATACGGAGACTACTTGACTGACGAGGTTATATGCCGTATATATATATATACTTATATAGCACCGAGTTGGCCAAGAAAACAGAGAGAGAGACCGCACCATCATCCCCAGGATTCTTGCACAGCATCCAGACAAATTATACCGCACCATTTGGAATTCTCCTCCTGTGTTCTCTGTGTGCGACGCTAAAAGACTCGAGAGAGCATCGTGTTCTGTCCCTGCGACTTTAGTGTGTTTGGACGAGGGTGTTGGTGCGTCGTAAAGCTCGGTCATCCCTCAGCTTTCAACGATTCGAGGCGAAAAAAAAACAAAGGAATAAGGACGATGAAACGGTTCGTCGGATAAGAGCAAAAGAAAAAAAATTGACATTCAACCATCAGGAGTGAATATTTTGACATATTTTCCCAAAGAATGCGCTATTTCTAAGCGAGCGAAGCAGAATATTAGTTATAAAAAAACAGAAACTTTTGTTGTCCTCCTTGATCTATAAATCGGTGAAAAAGTGCGTTTAAATTTATGCAATTTGTTATCAGTGAAAACGGTCGTATTTTGATTTCTCATCACCCTTCACTTCCATTGGGACTCAAAAGCGGTGAAAGCTTTTGCTGGTTTCATAGCATGTGATCAACAGGGCGCGCAACGATCGCCCGCCGATCTCTCGAAAAATCGAACAAAAAATGTGCCGGCGAAACGAGGTACGATCGGAGGAACGTACCTTGCCGGGCGGGATTCGCGCCGGGTCCGGCGGCCACCTCCTAGTTCGACCTTCTAGATTACTAACATCATCGTCGAGGAAAAATGCCAACGCGGCTTCGACGTTGTTGAGACACGTCACAGCGCTCGTTGATGAGATCAGCAACGATCAGCATATTGAACAACAACGATTGACAGATTCATCGACAGCTGTGTCACAGCTGAGAAACAGTGACAACGGACCGTGCCATCAGGACGACGGAAACGTGGATACCAAGGATGAGGAGGATGACGAAGACGAGGATGGTGATAACCTCGCTTTTCAAATCCCATCAATTATCCTATACGTCGGCCAATATGACGATGAACCGCTGCCCGTACGGTGGTCTCATTGTCGACACAGTTGCACGTGAAGTGAAATCAATTCCAACCGTGGACATGATAATCATGACGAAGATACGTCAATCAGTTCAGGCCGTCAAACAATCTTGTGGCTCAAGGGCTTTGTGTTGATTCAGAGATATATATATAACGTGGTCATCACACTTGGAACGGTGGGTTACCCTTCCCTGGTGAAGGAAAGCTAGCTTGGTGTTTAGAGTGCTTTTATTATCAGCACTCCAAGCACTGTGCTATCATTCTAGGTGAAGATACTAAGGTTTAACGAGGAGAATCTGATCAGCAAGCTCGTATTCTTCAAGCAATTTCTTTCTGCTGTCTTAATAGCATTATTGAAGATGCCACTTTATAGAGAAGCTTTAGAGAAGTCTGAATCAGGGAGTTCTTTTTTCAGATTTTAATTTCAAGTATTTTTCGCTATCAAAGATCTTCGGTTTTGATTCTAAAGTAATTGATGATGGGGTCCGAAGATCATATGCGCTATATTTTCTCGTGCTCCTTCTTTTCGATATTGAATAGACTACCGATATTCTGCAAGACACTTTTTTGGAAGTATTTTTTATATAGATATAAGTTTTGCATGCATATGTTCCTTAAATTAACCGCGGGAATCGAGAAATACTTTATACGTCTTTTACGACTACCATATTCCAGGTCTTCCAACTAAACAGACTTAAGTACTCATATCTTTGAAATCACGTCTGAACCTGGATTAGACGTGAAGTCGCGAATGGCATTCAGAATGTTATTGCAACTATTACGGATTCTAAGATCTAGGCAGTATTTCTGCTGTAAAAACAAGAGTACCCTATACGTATCACAACGTTGAGTCTGCCATCTCAATTCAAAGGAGTCTTTGCCATTTACAACACATCTATTTGGTTTGAGTTACACACGATTTGTTCATAAACATGATAACATATGTAGAGTTACAAACGACAATAAAAGTATTCATAAGTTTCCAAGCGCAGCTTTCACACTACCAAGAACTATGCACTATCCAAGAATAACTTGCCCATAATCTTCGTTGTTCACTGGCTTCAGCGATGATGCCAGAAATGTTATAAAAACAAGATTGATCCATACGCTTCACGAGCTCGATAATGGCGTGCATAAGAGCTTCCACTTTTTGTAGTTTCGTTCGTAGTGCAACTGGCGTTGTAATCCAAGCTTGACTTTGCTAGGTCAAGATATATTATACATACAATATCCATTTTGTCGTTGACGGCTTGACGGATTATGCCAGAAACGCGACTGCACGGTTCAGTCCGGTTCGCGTAAACCACAAAACGGTACGGTTACTTTTTTATCACCTTTTTTTCGGCGGCCCAACACACCAGGTTACGGACAGTCTCATGAGCTTTGAGGAATCACCGCACATCAACCGATCTGCTTGCCTAGCTTCTCGTCGCGCGAGTCAGAAAGATTCATCATGCGAGACAGCAGAAACGACCGAGAGAAAAAAAAATGAACATGCTCAGCCAGAACGTTCGCCCTGATTTCCATGCAAATCTCATTGCTTCCCAGGCAAAATTATATTCATGGCCAATCGCAGAGGGTCCGGCCGACGCGCTGTCTCTTTGTCTATGTACAGAGCGACAACAAGAATTACTGTCATGACTGCGTCGAAGTGACTCGTCGCAATTGCAAAATAAATCGTCGGGTTTTATTGACCTTTTATATATAAAGTAAATTGATTAATTTCCTTTTCGCTGTAACAACTTACCATTTTTACAATTCAGTGGAGACGACTTCCGATAAATACTCTGATAAAATACAACCATTTTTTAAAAACGTTCTTGTCAGAATCTTAGAATATATATCTGCCGATGAATTGGGTTATCTAAGAAAGTCTCATTACTTTTAATGAACCAAATCAATTGGAATACCTTGAAGTAAACAACATCAATTTTTTACGGATACACTGTGGAAATAGATTGGATGTTTGAATTCAATGCGGCTGACACAGTCTGTCAAATTAATGTTGCGTTTACAGTCGTGGAATTTTTAGTTTCTCCTATAATCGGGCTCAAAAAATCAATACATGTTTGAGGTGAGTGAAAATGCGCTAACGAACAATTTATTTGTCAGCCCATTTCCACCGGATTCAAGGTGACCAATCCAATCACATTTCTCGGCGTAGAAATGGGATTTCTGGCATAACTTGAAAATTTACGTAGTTGACATTGTTGAACAATGGACCGGGAGAACAAAAGTGACATTAAATTCCTGGCATCAATCTCCACGCTACAAGTTATTAAAGTATCTGAACCCCGCGGCTGAGGAATGTTTATTAGGGGTGGTATAGGAACTGCGTAGCGGAAGTGGTCGAGGGAAGGGTGAACGTGGATCTGGGGGTTTGATGCCTATGCTTGTCAGGAGAATTCCCGTGGGTCGTAAATTTTCAAGATAATTTTGTCTCTTCCACTCCGAGCTGACGTATAAGACAGACTGAGAAATTTTGGGCACGGCGAATTCTGCCAGCATTCTCTTATCACAATTACGGATATCATTTTCAAGGATTTTACGTGTAACCCTTAACGCTGATTTAAAAATTCTAATTCCATTTGATGAGATACTTGAGCTTATTGCGTTTATAGTCAGCATCTCGGCAACACCGTAATCACGGGGAGTTCCAGGGATGAAAGAAATCTTACAAAAACTTTTCCGTCTGTAGATGTATTATTTAGGTAATAAAACGAGAAAAACCCTCAGCCAGCGTTATGAAACATTTTTTATATTTTACGCCGAGGAGGATTCATAGGTTAACTCCAAGCAAAATGTATTGTCACAAGGTCGGAACGAAACAGGGATGAGGGTTAATTCTCGGCCGTTGATTTTATAATTTTGTGTAAATATGCGAGAACACTCGTGTCTTTGCCTAAAGAAAATGTTGACCCGGACCTCTGAAATATATTTACACGTTTGTGGATAGTAAATTTTACATGTGTCTGTAAAATGAAGAAAAATTTTGACGTTTTTCTTCAAGATCAATATTGAAAGAAGGCCTCGAGGTAAAATGACAACACCTTGTAAGGGTCTTCATTCAATTGCACAGCCTTGGACTTATGGCTTTCTCCGCACACCCTTACCAGTCAAGATATGACTTATCGTTCGGACACGGTAGAAAAAAAGCAGAGAAACGAAGATCGATTGGACTTTATATATATATATTTATGGTATATCTTTGACAAACATAGATGCACGATACCATATGTAGACTCTTCAACAATCGATGATAAGAGATTCTCCGATATAAAGAAAATGAATTAGGAAGGATCAAGCTGTTACAATAAAATGACACAAACCTCTCCGAATTAGCGTTCGTCTACGATAGGCAGAAAATGCCCAAGGAACCAAAAAAACATAACCTGTCCATAATAATTAATCTTCTTCAATCTCCCTCTTTCTCTTTTTTATTGAGCTGAAAGCCTCGCACTTTACGATGACGTTTTTCTCATCCATATTTGAAAAATATCATTTCCACAAAGGCAAACGGAATTCTAAGCATGATAGCGGATATCCATTGACCCACTTTTGACTATAGAAAATATTCCGTCTCGATATATCGCGTCAATGTATTCATAAAGGTAACACGGAATTTGAAATCGGAAGTGGTGTGAGACGGTGCTTGAAACGCACTGATCTTAGCTCAGGATTGAGCCAAGTTTGTGTATCTCTATATTATAGAACATTGAGTCAGGAAACGTCTTTGACAAGTAGGACGACAGTTTGGAATTTGAATTTCATTGACAGCATTACAGAAATATGTAACGTTCATATAATATTCGGACATATAAATTGAAGCAGAAAAAGTGGGAGAAACGAGCTTGCTGGTCAGATATGTATACTTCGACCTCAACATTCAATTTGCCATATTACCATCTGCAAAATTTTATGTGAACATAATTATTGTAATTGAAATGTGTTAGATCGTTATCGAAGCTTCTCTCGTTTACCATGCAGCGTAGGTGGATACAATCGAAAGGATAATGAGAATATCAACAAACACGAATGACGCGGGATATTGCATAACTTATATCACGTTACATAATGCATAATTATAGCACTAGCAGTAACAGCAACCTCAATGCCGAACGTTGATGAACACTCCATAAATTTGCGAAAACTAGTGCTGAAGAGCATGTTAAAATTGTTAATGCAAAAATGACTGGATTAAAGAATCGTAATATTGGTGCGAGATTAGTTTCAAAAACTTTTTATGCTGCTACGCGCAAAACTTCCTCTACTACTACAATAAGTAGCCGCGAAACTTATCAAATAAACGTAAAGTGATATTCAACCGACGGTTGAATGAGACACTTGTGCTGGGTGCGTAACTGTGTAAAATAATAAATACAATATTCTACGAATTGTGCCATAGGTGTGAGTTCTGATAATACACTAAATTTACTTAAAAAAAAAAACAAACAATAATAGCAACAATTATCGAATGCAAAGTGGCCGGAGTAATAAAAAAATATATAAAAAATTGTGATTCCTAATCTTTTAACGATCAATAAATACGTTCGGCATTTGCCTAATTGTGAATTTTGTCGTTCGTAAACAGCAAAAGAAAAACAAGAAAAAACCGCAAACGCGTTCAATATTAAATCGGTCGGTCGTGCTCGCGTGAAAGTATATCGTAAATCGTATATAATTACCAGGGACGCTGCCCTCATACCGAACAACTTTATATGCTCGGTACATCGTGAGCAAAATTAAAGTGACGATAAAAAGGAATTTAAAAACAACCAAAACGAAAATACAAAGGGATTAATACGGTTAATAAAAATGGATAAAATATCGTATCCCGCCACCGAACAATGCTTACCAATAAAGTTGAACAGCAGTGTTTCATGTAGTGAAGTTTATTGTCAGTCGAATAAACAATTGATAATAATATCGGGAAATGGCAACTGTTCGCCTAATTCCGCCGATTTCACCTGAAAAAAGCCCAATAGACCTAGATGTTACGCATAAGGTAATAATAATTTTAATAATAATAATAATGATAATATTTATAAGATTTTAGCATCACAATACATTAATACTTTAAGTAGAACGTGGAAGTACTTTTGCTTTACTGCAACATTTCAAAATTATGGCTGTTTGTTCAATGGCTTGATATGTTTGACTATAAGCTAGTTATATGTTTCACACATTATTCGGATGACGCTTACTTTGCATTCCCCTTCATTGTCCTCCGAGCTTCCGAGGCATCAGTGTCTCCTCACTCTCGCCCCATTATAAACTTCCTCGAAGTACATAAAAGGCATTAACCGTAGATTAGCGTTTTGTGTAAAGGGTCCATGAATATATCCAGAAAACGAATGAGGTCATCCTTTTATCCTGTGTCGTTGCAACTTTCATTTTTAAACCCATTAAACTTTAGGCAACAACGCATTCTAGTTTTCACATCGAGCGTGTTGAAATTTTCATGTTTACTTTTTTATCTTTTCATGTGGATCGAGTAAAAAATAAGCAAAAGAGTATCTTATCTGCAAGGCCACAAATTGTTAAATTTTATATGGCAAAGTTCTTTTTTTTTTTTCAAGACACCATAACCGTAATGACTCTTCTTTCATGGTCATTTGTTTTCATAACTAGTTTTAGGAGCATTTAATATGCTTGTATAACGAAAGTTACCCTCATAAAACGATATTTGAACGTTATAAACCATACTATGGACTTTAGTCGAATTTTAACAAACATAATTTCACTCTATTGGAAGTGCAAAGCTCTGGGGATCGTTTTTCATACCCCACGTATATTGTCATCACTGGATTTTATCGTTTCACCGATATTGATTCTACCTATAAGCTGCTTTGTATTTGCAAAACAATCTACAAATACAATTATATTTATTAATGCTAGTGAAACAAACAATTATTCTCTGATGAATATCCTAGTCAACACAATAAATCGCACTAAGTATCGATGAAATTGAAATGACAAAAACATTGCGAAATATAAAATATAATAATAATTCTAAAATATGTATTATGGAACATTATTTTGTCAGAATGGTCAGTTAAATGGTTCTTTTTACAAATACTTTTATCCACAAGCATCAGTAAAATTGAAACTTTGCACTGAGAAAAAGATGTAGCAAATTCGACAAAAGTTCCTAACATTTTTAAATAATGTTGATTGCAAAAGAATTTTGTTTAATAAATAAGAAACTTATTCTATGAACCGCAACCACCCAATTACTGTATTTTTCTGCATAAGTCTTTCTCTCGATATAATAATCACAATTTAATTATGGCAGAAGTAGTTTGATTCTCATAAACTTCCTGACTGCATTAACTCGCTGTTATCGAATAAACAGCCCATTAAATATATGTCCTACATTCGAATGACACGGTTCACGACGGTTAGTAAACAACATAGAGTTACGCATTAATCACAAAGCAAAATGAAAATGAATCGCAACCCCAAAGTTGCGTTGTTGTTGTAGATTTGACGTTAAAAAAAAAACGGCAATTCGTTTGCGTCATACAAATGTTTCAGATAACATTCACTCCTTCACAGTTCGCAAATAAATACACAATTAAATACACGCAAATACAACAATTCCCGACGGTTCAGCTGTCTGGTAAACACGAGTGAACATTCACTCGACACAATACATTTTGCATTTACCGCGCACCCCTTGTATGCTATAATTTGAATGTTTCATCGTTGGGTAGCAGCGGTGTTAATTTATTGTAACGAGTGTCTCGTCTGCTGATGACTTTGACAAAGTCGTTGAATTCGTTCTCAGGAACGCGACGAAAACACACATTCTTGAAATTGACATTTATACACAGTGCAGAAGTGAGTTATTTATTCTATAAACTCCCCGTTATGTAGGGATACCACTTCATTCCAAGTGGAGCTTATGGAAATGTCATATCTCTCTCGCTCTTTTGTTTTCTTCGTCTTATTATGTCGTTCTTTTTTTCTTCGCTGCATTCTTTCGTTATTTTATGCATCGTGCTGTATCGTCTTTGCGTCGTCGAGGATTTGGTATCGAGTGTACAGACATATACGAAAGCTCAGTGAATGGCGTAGCTCAGAAAGAAGTATACAGAGGCTAGAAGGGTTCGAGTTCTGTGAATGCACCGCACTACGACTACCTGCATTGGAACCTTGTGCGCGGTTCGCGAATTGTCGTGTTATTCGACGTCGTATCGACGGTAAAATCGAAGCTCCACTCTTGCCATCGTCCTCGTGTTGAGCTCGAAGAAACGATATAGCTTCTCGTCTGCCTCTTGCAACTATAAGACTCTTGGTACATGCGCTTTCCTGCTCCTCTCGTTTCCGCGCGTCTTTTTCTTCCTTCTCCATTTTCTTTCTATACTCGTGGATAACTTGCCATATCGAAGTTTCCATTGCACCACCGTCTTCGCCGTGTACAGATTATACATTTTTCCCTCGGCAATCCATATTGCACTTCGGCATCAGACTCGCATTTGTCATCTACCGTGAATACTGTGGCGGAAGTAATCGAATCTGCTGACGGAATAAGCCAGAGTAAACAGGCATTGTTACACGATAAACAAAACGCTTTTAGTGCATTACTGGCTACTGGTAAATAGAGCACGGGGCAGAATAACGAGTGTCTTCAATGAAAATATTTTTCGAATATTGCGTCCACTCTAAAAGTCTCAAAGTAGTATATTTCAACACAAGGGGAGAAAAAATAAGAGACATTTCTCAACTCGCCTCTCCCCAGACATTTCTGGGCAGAGGAGAGTTGAGGACGAGAGTTGCCAGGGGTGGATAGTTGACTCGCATACTTCTTCATAACCCGCAGTATATTTTAGATCTCGTTTCATGTTAATGTACTCAATCAAAACTTTCTTATAGACAAGTTGGCATTTACGGGTTATGCGAGTTCACCACCGCATCAATTTTCATATAAATGACAAGAAAATTAAAATATGTAGTGCATATTACCCTACGTTTTCCCTTTAGGCACTGTGCAGGGTATTGACACAAATCGTAATTTTCTTATATTTTATTTTGACGAATTCCAAAATGCAAAGTCACACATTTTACTATTGTGCCAACCTTTATTTCGGGGGAATAAAGTTGGCTTTTCACGTGTCGAAACGCCGAGCGGAGCTCGTGGCAACGTCGCACATACATTGAGATTAGCATCACTGAGCTTAATTTCAAGGCTTATTCAAATTGTAACAATGTTGACGTCGAACTCAGCGATCGTTCAATAGCAGCGACATAAAGAAAAATGTATTACGAAAAGAAAAGCAGAATGGCTTGAAAGCGTTTCGGCGGCTGCAAAACGTCCAAGAAGTCGCAAACCGTCGGAATCGACTTCTTCTGTTGCGGGACGACGAGTCGTTAACCTCGTGGTTCGTACCACGTTAGACTTTACCAAATAATTTTAACGCAACTCCTTTATCGTCGAATAATACTAATACATCTACTTTTCGACTACCCTAGATATAGGGGCCCTTGGGGGACTTAGAAGTATCTAATGTCGTACTTAATATTCATACCTTAAGGTCGTCGTAGACAGGATATCTTTCCAGTTCTTTGCTATTCTCTATTCCATCATTATATCTGCGTAGTTTGTTGCGTCGACTTCAGCTATTACGAAGGAAGTACGGATTCCTTTGTGTTTCTGAACGTGTTTCACTTTTAAGAAGTATCCTACCAATGCTTTGTTTTGCTCCTTAAAGAGTTTCTGAAGTTTGCCTACCGGCGATTTCTCCTTCATCCTGTTATTTCTATTTTAAGTTTCGCGAGGTTTTCCATTTTTAATGCCTTCCTGAGTATTTTCCTGTCCTACATACCAGTACATTTGATGATCAAAGAGCTATTTCTGAACTCATTTAACGATTATGAACTCCTTTGATATACCGATTCCAAAGAAGAGTTCGGGCGATGCTAAAATAGAGACCACGACCAGCGCGAGTCTAGGTGCCGAGCCTCAAAATGTAAGATCGGTTTAGATTAAGATAGGCAGCTAGATGTGAGGCCCGCTATCAACCAGCACTGGGCTGGTTAAATTAGGCCGTTGTTAACATCCGGGCAAGCTCTAACGTTCTACGGATATCGATCATGAGCTTGGTACAAGGCCTGGGCCTTGTCTGCCAAAACTGGCACAATACCATGCCACTTTATGAACCCCATTTATGCCGGATTTACTGCAGCTCTGATATCGCACATTGTCGGGATTTGGTGCTTGCTCGTTCGAGGTTTCACGATCAGCGTAGGCAGTTTATCTTACTTTGCTTGCATAGATACTCTCGTTCTGCCGTTACCTGAACCTAGATCATCGGAAAGATTTCTGGCAGACTTGCGAGCATTTCTCTCCGAATCAAGACATTTTTGTACACCTTCTAGTTTTTTTCTAGAAGATCATTTTTTGACCAAACAATTGATTTTCATCACTCACTAGGTTAATCACACGCGCTGACGCGCGTGCCTGAAAAACTTTTGTGCTGCTTCGCTCTTACACAGCTTTAAAAGGTTATGGGCGCTGCAGCAGCCGTCCTCTTATGTCAAATTAGACACCAAACTGAACTTGTTTACCACGGACTTTCCTAGCAACCAATCACAGGACGAATAAAACGACAACCATGGATTCGATAAAATATCGTTACTCATGATCATGAACTTATTAGGGGTGGAATTAGGGGTGGATTCCCTGCTCTGTTGAAAAAGATTGAAAAGTACTCATAGAAACCGATAAAAATGTACCAAAACTGCATAGTTCCTTTATAGAATACTATCTGGATCCGCTCGGTCTTCCGGCCGGGAAGTTTCCGGCTCAAGACCTCCAGAAGTACCTTCAAAGTCTACACAAAAGTATACACCGAACGACCGAACAAATGAGCAGCTCCACATAAAATAGCTCAGCACCGAAATTTGTACACCATGCAACTATACCCAATGACAAGTCCACGCAAGAGGTGTGCACCGAACGACTGTACATGCAAGCAGCTACACAAAGTTGCTCTACACTAAAATCTACACACCGTGCAACTATAAAAGCCATTTTCTGACTATCTCAACACAACGAGAGGTCGTTGCCCCCACTCTTTGTCCCGTATTCTTAGCCCAAAACAAGCTTAAATTTTACGTAGAGCGCATGCGGCCTTGACTCCACATCTAAGTTGCTCGAGCTTTCACCGCAATTCAGGATTAGGCGGTCCTCGTCATCACGGACCGTCTGGAGCTCTTACTGCTGTTGTTCTTATTCTTGTTTTTCCTTCGCAAGTCTACCTATTTTTGCTTTCAAACTGAGCAAAGTAGCTTTCAGACCATCTTTACACTTCTCGCTGTCGTTGAGTTCTCCATCCTCCCTCCTTTCGAGGTTACCGCATTTCCGCAGCATATGCGAGTATTGTTCGGATGAATTTTACGTCCTTCTTTCCCAGTGAGCGACTGCCATGGCATATCTCTTCACTTACTAGACGTACCAATTCACATGTCTTTTTTAATTTACAACATTTATAATTTTTATCTGGAGCTTGCGCAGAACCGTTTTTTACATCACTCAACATATCATACACAATAAGAAACATATTGTTCTACATAGCCTTTTTTATTCAGGGATACAACATCAATTTGGCAATTTCATATCTGCCATAATTTTTAATTTCTTTGAATCTTTAGGGATATTGTCCGTTGATAGCGCTACGAGTACTTTTGGGCCAAAGAGTTCACGCGCATTTCCCCTTTATAATAAATGGAGAAAGCGCCAAAAAATCCAAAGCGACTGACGGTTCTATGTGCAAAAATGTTATCGAACGAATACATGTTACGTGTAGATGGGAGTACCATAGAGATTGCACTGTGATACGATATCCGTACATGCTAGACCACTCGAGCGTGACAGCGCTTCGAGAATACACCGCCTTTCATATACGAAGGTATGGTGCGGGCTTAAGAGGAAGAAGTAAAAGTTGAAAGAAGTAGAGAAAGGGAGAAACGATGTGTCGGCGATTTCATTTTCGAATCGATATCTTCTATGTGGGTCAAGAGCGAACGTGATATCCCGTTGCCAAATCGTAATGATGAAATTTCCGTCTCTCAATAACAAACGAAACGAAGTCCTTTTCTCTATCCACCGCACGAAAAAGATCGTGTAATGGTGAACGGAATGGATCGAGAAATATGTGGAGTGAGGAAAGCACAGAAAAGAACGTATGAACTGCGTAACATCGTCGAGATGTTGTAGGAAGACACCGGGAACGAACCAGGAAAAGTGTACGAGTTACTACTGTATAAAGGAAGTCGTCTGCCGCTAGATGATTGCATCCCCGGCCAACCCGGTACCGGTTGGCGATATTCACGTTCGCGCAATATCCCACGACTTCCATTGACCCAAATCCTGTAAGAAGATACAGCGCGAACTGCCACGTAGGTATTATGGCTGGTACGACGACGTGGAACTCAAGATAACGACGGAACACACGCCGCAACTTCGTCGATTGTGCGAAACCGAAAGAAAAGATAAGGGCAAGCTTGCAACCATAACAGGAAGTAAACCGGTGAACAGGTGCGACCATGGATCCCGGTTTTCTCAGTATATGGAGCTTGGACGATCATGAAGTACCGTTTGCGCTTATAGAATGGTCTATACGAAACTTCAACTTCAATGCATGTAAAGATGTAAATTAAATTGATAAGCGTTATTTATGTACCTGAGAATATTTATGCTTGAACTGCATAAACTGTAAATCAAAGTATGTTATGAAAGGTTGTAGTATTCCATTCTTTACTTTGTAGTGGATTTTTATACACTTAATGCAGATCTTCCATTACGTTGGAGACATAAACTATATCGACTATTACAAATACAAAAAGGGAATTTTTTTAACGCCGAAAATAGTATAGAATAGAAGTGTGAAGAATTTCGATGGTTGCTTCATTGTTGTCTGAGTTTGGCCGGTCGGATTTGTATCTCGATCATTTTCATATTAGCAATTAATATCTGATTCGGACGATTTGCGATCAGCGAAGACCTATAAACTTATAATGATACGTGTCGATAACCTTAATGGCAAATCAGTTCTTCCTTAGCAGATTTATAAATTCAACATTCTCAGAATACCATACACAATAAGAGTACGTTTTATCTAAAATGATTCACGATCATGATAATTATTATTTTCTAGTAGCGCTGCGTCAATATTCAAATTTTTCTCGCGAGATATGTTCATAAAATGTAGCATACACGTATGATCCTTTACTTGAAATGTGAAGTTGATTTTAGCTGGAAGTGCCATTAAATATATTGCTACGCTCCAACTTATTACATTTCCCCCTCGCTGTATTCTCAATCTCACGATAAACCTTAACGGCAATTTTCGAAGCAAAATCTCTTTCAGTATATTGTGATAAGCATCGATGAAAGATATAAGGGAGGAGGGAGGATATACGGCGGGAAAATCCACGTTAAATCCGTTGTAAGCACGTTCGACAAGCGGTTGTCTGTTAAAAAAACTTGAGTTGCGTGCGTGTGTATATGTACACTCTCTTCCGAAGCTTCGCTGTGCAGCTACTGGTCAACCCGAGTATGTACGTAGCTGTGCAAATCCAGAATATGTCCTTTCAGCCATCCTATTATGTTATCCAGATTTTGCACACGTGTTGAACGGAACTGGGAAAACGCTCGATGATTGCTCCCACTCACTGGATGCCAAGTACTCAAGTACTTTTTTGTTTTTCTCTCATATGCCCTGAAGCATAAAGGAAACAAAAATATTGAAAGGAAGAAAATCAGAGACAAAGTAGTATTCCAGTATGGCGAAATTAGAAACGCTATTGAGAATATTCAACAACAGAAAAAATACAACTGTTATGACAGTCTGTTTACCGTTTGTTCCACTCTCAAGTGGAGGATGGATTTCAAGGGTGGAAGCACTGGGAGAAAAATATAATACGGTACTTAAAGATAGCATTGTCACCGTAACGTTTGCCCAGAAGAGCTGCGATGCCAAAGATCTGAGCTATTCAATGCTGCAGGCAATTCCGAAGTGGAGTTTCACAAGTGGCACGATACTCGGACAGTCGTCTCGTCGACAAGACATATCTTAAGTCTAATGATTAATATTGGTACAACAATAGTACTTGGCGCAGATGTAAAAAAGGTTAGCCTATTTCTTTTATCTCCAATGCCTTCATCACCAGTATTTTCATTGTGAATATGACTTTATACTTACTTTCGTCAAAACTAAGTCCAGGTGAACGTCTTTATATTGTTTGTCGAGATATGTTTAAGTTCTATCCGAGCCTTACAAGAGCGAGATACGATTGGGAGACTCTAAGTTCACTCGTATTACATCAGCATTTACGTGCATGTATTATCGATTGTTTTGTACGTTTTCTTCTTTTCTAAGGATTTTTCTCCGATAATTTTATTTCCCTTGGATCTTTTTTCTATCGGATCATTTTGTTTGTTTTGATAAAATTATTTTGTTAATTTTGTTTGTTTTGTTTTATTAAATGTCGTTATAAAAACATCTTCCCTTTGTTGCACACACCTGTATACGTGTGTTTTCATTTTATATTCACATGCATAACATAGTGGCAGTAGACTGTATAATAAGAGAGCAGAGAGTTTCTGAACTACTTCTATGTCACACAAAGATAATGGAAATATCTCGCCAAGCATTCCCGAGTTATTCGTCTCCTCTCGTGAGAGGTCGTTTCTCGTAACAATGTAAAACACAAGTGAGAAGGAGTAACTGCACGACGCATTGTATATGCATACATTACAGTGTGTTTACACCGTACATATATTTGTCATTTATTAAAGAACATATTTGACGCAGTTTCCAGAGGATATCATGCATAGCAACCCTTCTCTGATCCCACGTCCCTTGTAATTTTTTTTTGTTCTGGAAAAATCATGGTGATGTTTATATGCGCAATCAGATTATGCATATCTGCACGTCTTTCTGATAGCTGCGCTGAAAAAGGTAACCCCGCAATACACCATAGGGAAGGAATAGTAACAAGTCCATACCGACGAAGATAAATGTACGCAAACGCCGGATGAGAAATTTATGCAGTGAACTTTCTCTAACCTCATGCTCCCTAACTAGCCATTCGCCCCAGACAGGATGTTGTCCCCACTTATGCCTATCCCATGTGGCGTATACGTCAACATTCAAACCCTATTCTTAAAAAATGCGCACCGGCAAAATGATGGAGAATAAAAATGACAACAATGTCACTTGAAGAAAAGAACTGGAATTATTAAAAGCATCGAGAACGGTGTGACATTGGGGAAATCATTGATTTGTGTCCGAGTCCGACATTGGAAAAATCACTGATTTGTGTCCGAGTCCGACATTAGAAAAATCACTGATTTGTGTCCGAGTCCGACATTGGAAAAATCACTGATTTGTGTCTAAGTCCGACGTTGGAAAAATCACTGATTTGTATCCGAGTCCGACATTTGAAAAATCACTGATTTGTGTCCGAGTCCAACATTGGAAAAATCACTGATTTGTGTCCGAGTCCGACATTGGAAAAATCACTGATTTGTGTCGAAGTCCGACGTTGGAAAAATCACTGATTTGTGTCCGTGTCCGACGTTGGAAAAATCACTGATTTGTATCCGAGTCCGACATTGGAAAAATCACTGATCTGTGTCCGCGTCCGACATTGGAAAAATCACTGATTTGTGTCCGAGTCCGACATTGGAAATATCACTGATTTGTGTCCGAGGCCGACATTGGAAAAATCACTGATTTGTGTCTAAGTCCGACGTTGGAAAAATCACTGATTTGTATCCGAATCTGACATTGGAAAAATCACTGATTTGTGTCTGAGTCCGACATTGGAAAAATCACTGATTTGTGCTCGAGTCCGACATTGGAAAAATCACTGATTTGTGTCTGAATCCGACATTGGAAAAATCACTGATTTGTGTCCGAGTCCGACATTGGAAAAATCACTGATTTGTGTCTGAGTCCGACATTGGAAAAAAGACTGATTTCTATCCGAGTCCGACATTGGAAAGATCACTGAATATTATTCGATTAACGTACAAAATTTGGTCTCGCTATCTCATGTTTCGCTGAAGTTAATGCAAAAATGTCAATTTTTCGATCAAACTCTCGCACACGCACACGTAAACGTACATATATACGGACATTTTTTCTAAACTGCTACTCTCGATGTTTTGGATCATTCTGAGTGTCCTGACATGATAATCTCGAAAAAAAATGTTCATGGAAACAAAGCTTCCTCCATCAGGAAGCAAAAAAAAGCAGCTGTTATCGACGCGACAAATCTAAAGAAATCGGTTGCGAACGTGATGAACGTGCGATGTATATGTAAATTCATAAAAATGACATGTTTCATGCTTTAAATTTCCACTTAACTTAACCGGTTCCCGGTATTTCGATAGAGCATAGTGGGATACGTTCTCCAACTTGCAACCCTCTTTATTACCACTGAAGTGTAGTCCCAAAAGGCTGGAATTAGATAAACTTCACAGAATATTCTTTCCTTTTGTCAATTCCCACCAGTAGTTTTGAAGAAGCTTATGCGAAGTTGTCTGTACCAGAATACAACCGGGGTAAAGCGTGTAGTGGGATTTAAAAAAACCACTTTCCAGGTGCATTCTCTCAATCTCCCGGTTATACGCGAATATATTTTTTTATATTTAACGACGATTATACGTACAAGCCGACGAATTGTTATTTCCATATAAATCAGTTTTGAATCTAGAGGTAATTCCTGTCAGTTAGCAAATTATCACTGGACATGTTGCATAAGCGTCGAAATAACTTTTTTAACAACGAATAACTGACTGGATGATTATTATTACCGCAATTTTCGCGTTTTGTTGAGGATCCGCAAAAACAATTTACATACACATATTAAGTACTGAGTTTAACAGTACTATAAAGATTGTACGTATTGTAGAGAACTGTGTGCTATGTCTACCGTGAAAGTTTCAAATATATTCGCTACCGAGAACAAAAACAGTAACTCGGCGTTACGATTCGAGTAAAACAAAGAAGAAACTTCAATCTGCCGTACTAGGGCAGTGAGAAGGAGGGGCGGAGTGGTGCGAATTATTGCATGAATGTTTCATTGGAAATTCACGGAGGGGCCAGAGGCACACCATACGCTTGATGGCCTTGGTTTCGATTGCTCCCGCAGACTTATACGTGCAAACGTCGAGCTTCTGCCGAGCCTTCAGATATTCATTCGTCCAAGCACATACATTCTCTTCATATCAGCTGCTACTCTCGCTTACTGATTCTCTCTCCTTCTCTCGCTATCTTTTTGTCATTTGAAACTCCAGAAAAGAAAGGAAAAAAAAGCTCACGCGGGTGAGCGAGGAAATGGATATACCGGCATGATTTCCAACAGCCCTAGGGGATCCTTTCTAGGACGAAGCTCGATTGTCCTTTTTTTTTCTTCCACTCATCTAGCGACCATTCGGAAATTTCTGAGTGTTCCATCACACCACTTTCGTTCTTTTTCTTGCTCCCAGTTTTCATGCCTTCGCCAGTTTTTTTTTGTCCATCGCATCTATGCCTTCCCTGTGTTTATTAATCATTTTATCTCTTTTCTTTGTCCCTCCGTTTGTTTTTTCAAGTTCGAAGAAGTTTTATAACACAACCCCATAAAGGTTCCCTCGATGATGATTTTACACGGCCTTTTTCTTCTTGTTTTTGCAAGTTTTCTTACAACGGTATATGGCTCATGATATTTGAGATGTTTTATGCGCCTTGGGTCCAGCACGGTCGAGTATCACGCGCGAAATCTTCGTACTCTCATTTTTTATTCAACAGCCCCATCGAACGATCACAATACTCTCTTAACTCTTCATAGGGTTGAGTCTTGGATTATCGTAAAATGTATAGAAGCTTGTGAAGCACCTTCTGGGTTTAAAAAATAAATAAAGTTTTAAGATAGGAAGAAATCAGCATTTTTTTCTCATTGTTAATCCTTGGCGAAAGCGAGCCGGAGAGTATACTACACTGGTAGCTTCGAAACCCTGTTATAAATAGTACATTTCAACGCTAGGACGAAAATCAGTTTTTTCTCGAGTGTGTGCGCAAGACTGAAAATACCTTTATCCACAGAAACGTCTTGAAGGTTAATTTCAGGATTAATAAAACTGCACTTACAAAATAGTAATAGTCCTTACAACAGTAAGTAACAACTGTTGATGAACGATCCATGCGACGATTTTCATATTTTTACAAACTAGTTAATGTAACCCTGAAGCAATGAAAAAATTATAAAGATATTTTAAGCTACATTTTTAGTCTCATCTACCAAATTTTTCTCTCAGTGTGTTATGTTTTTAGTGGTAATATTTAAAAAATATTGTTTCGTTTATTATAACATATTGTTCAAATGTCCTGCCTGCATGGTCAATAAAACTTGTTATTGGACGTATCGATGAAGCAAAAAGCATTTTCAACGTCGTGACAATAAACTGTAAACGAGGTTCGAGCAATATACATTTCATTCGAGAGCCTGAATAATCGAAAAAGGTAAAATGCGAGGTGAAACTCTCTAAACCAACAGAACAATTTCACATCACGTTTGAATTTGAAGGCTCCACGTGACGGTCTCTGCTCCAATCCAGGGGATTACTAGTCTCTTGTCTGGGCAAGTTCATCGATACTACGTGCAATTTCATTCCGAGTGCAGACAGGCTCTTTCCTTTTTTTATTGTTGGGTATATCGGGAGTTTACATCAATATTTTATGACTTTTTTTACTCCCCCAACCTTGTTGACTCACACTAATTCGCGGCTTTTATTCGAACACCCGCCCTGTCTTATTTTCAATCTCCTATTGACTGCGGATTACTGATTCCCCCAATAAGAGCAATCACGTTACGGGCGGCATATATTTAAGATCCCACGAGAAGCCACCAAGTTGGAATACATTTAAGACCCTGAATAGCGCGTGCAGTCTTTCGTCCAGTCCTCTTAACCCGCGCCACTACATATGATCTGATAAGTCGACGACTAGGTCCCGGTCAATGAGGGTTTGTTTTTTATTGTTGGGTATATTGAGAGTTCTCATCAATATTTTGTGACTTTTTTTACTCGCCCAACCTTGTTGACTCACACTAATTCGCAGCTTTTATTCGAACACCCGCCTTGTCTTATTTTCAATCTCCTATTGACTGCGGATTACTGATTCCCCCAATAAGAGTGATCACGTTACGGGCGGCATATATTGAAGATCTCACGAGAAGCCACCAAGTTGGAATACATTTAAGACCCTGAATAGCGCGTGCAGTCTTTCGTCCAGTCCTCTTAACCCGCGCGTCTATATATCGTCTGATAAATCGACAACTAGGTCCCGGTCAATGAGGGTTCGTTTTTTATTGTTGGGTATATCGAGAGATTTCATCAATATTTTGTGACTTTTTTCACCCGTCCAACTTTGTTGACTCACACTAATTCGCAGCTTTTATTCGAACACCCTCTCAGTCTTATTTTCAATCTCCTATTGACTGCGGATTACTGATTCCCCCAATAAGAGCGATCACGTTACGGGCGGCATATATTTAAGATCTCACGAGAAGCCACCAAGTTAGAATACATTTAAGACCCTGAATAGCGCGTGCAGCCTTTCGTCCAGTCCTCTTAACCCGCGCCTCTATATATCGTCTGATAAATCGACAACTAGGTCCCGGTCAATGAGGGTTCGTTTTTTATTGTTGGGTATATCGAGAGATTTCATCAATATTTTGTGACTTTTTTTACCCGCCCAACCTTGTTGACTCACACTAATTCGCAGCTTTTATTCGAACACCCTCTCAGTTTTATTTTCAATCTCCTATTGACTGCGGATGACTGATTCCCCCAATAAGAGAGATCATGTTACGGGCGGCATATATTTAAGATCTCACGAGAAGCCACCAAGTTGGAATATATTTAAGACCCTGAATAGCGCGTGCAATCTTTTGTCCAGTCCTCTTAACCCGCGCCTCTATATATCGTCTGATAAGTCATCAACTAGGTCCCGGTCAATGAGGGTTTGTTTTTTATTTCTTGGGTATATCCAGAGTTTTCATCAATATTTTGTGACTTTTTTTACTCGCCCTACCTTGTTGACTCACACGAATTCGCAACTTTTATTCGAACACCCTCTCAGTCTTATTTTCAATCTCCTATTGACTGCGGATTACTGATTCCCCCAATAAGAGCGATCATGTTACGGACGGCATATATTTAAGATCTTACGAGAAGCCACCAAGTTGGAATACATTTAAGACCCTGAATAGCGCGTGCAGTCTTTCGTCCAGTCCTCTTAACCCGCGCCTCTATATATCGTCTGATAAGTCGACGACTAGGTCCCGGTCAATGAGGGCTTGGATTAAGGAAGAGGCGCGCAGCATCACTGCGAGTCGAACACGTTTCCATGACTACCACTTCCTCCCTCACTCTTATCTTTCGCTCCTTGTCCGTCACTACGTCTGTTTATCTCGCTTCCTCGGCCTTTCTCTCCCGTACTTACTTCCTCCTCTACCAATAACACAGCCCATCTTACATCCTCACCCTCGGTTTTGTTGTTCATCCCACGTCTCACCCCCTGTACACCTTCCATGCTCCTTCGCAACTTACCTCCTACTGTCCTTTTCGCTCCCACAAACGTGTCGCTTGGTCTCACTCTCACTTTACCTTATTCCCTTGGTTTCTCTTTGAAAAGGTCACCGGGTCGCAGCATCTCTCAGGACAGAGAACACGATATGTACAAACCCAACAGGGTGAGAGTCTCTTCCCTGTGGAGTCCTCTGACAACATTAACATCTCACCATTGTCCAAGAAAAATGCTAATAACGATGCGGGTTTTGTCATTCCACATCTGTCCGTCACGTTATTGACCATAACTAACAGATGATGACCAGAATACTCTTACCGTTACATAAATAAAAGTAAAGGCTTATCTTTGCGCCCGAAATTACCTTTTTATAAAAACTCTTATCCTCGGCTCGTAATCCGTTATTTTTTAACTATCGCAGACTTTTAGCCGTGGAGGAGAAGCAGTTTTTACCCAGATTATCGTTGCTGAAATTTCATTCGAGCAAAGCTGCCACGCGATTCCACTTCGTACGATGACCATTATTTTTTCACGACCACATATTTTCTTTCTCTCTCTCTCTCTCTCTCTCTGTATGTAGAGAGAATAAAAAAACACTACGCGACGGTTAAGCTGCTTTGAATTTTTCAACGGTTATCGTTTGTGAAATTATTTCTGGACAGAGGATTTGCCTCTAGACATACGTAATAAGCTGGTGGTTACATTCTTTCCCTTAAAACCCCGGAATTTTTCAGACCCGTCGGTTTTTTAATTTATTTTTATAGTAATTTTACACGGCAGTTATTTTTTTATAAGCAGCCTATAAAAACATGAGACAGCTTTCCAATATTCCCCAGTAATCATTGCCATACTTTACAGCCTTTTTACGATGATTTTTGAAAAAGTCACTTTTGCTTGGTTCTGATTTCAGAATTCACAGATTCCATTTCCGGTCGGAAAATCCAACCTAATTTTTTTTCTTCAAGATATGAAATTTTGGGTTCACTCGATAGTGAACCCAAAATTTTTTCTCAAGTCGCATATTGTACCTCGGAAAGGACCGGTTACAGCCTTTTTGCGATGAATTTTGAAAAAGTCACTTTTTTCCGTCTCTGATTACTAAATTCACAGATTCCAATTCCGGTCGGAAAATCCAATCTAACTTAATTTAAAATGATATTGCACATGCAGTGGTAGTATAATTTCTATCCATGCACCACTTCTAATATCAATACACGAAACTAATAAAATGGTACGAGTTCTTATATCAAAAATGCAAGTTATTTCATCCACGATACTCTGTAAAATAATAATAACAATATACGCTAATAAAAATTTTAATACCGAGGTTTAATGGTTAGCGCGCGAAGCGCGCATCCACTGCTAGTATTATTAAAAATTTCAGTCTGCTGCAATCAGTAATATAACCATTAACTAATTGAATACGAATAATAATTTTAACAATACTTTTAGACCTATTTAAAATCTCATTACTTTGACATGCATTTTTTTCGATTAATCCGTTATAAAAAGTGAAAGATTAGAAACATTCGGTATTTGTGATGGTTTTGTTAACTACGATGACTTTTTAAAAAAACTTGAGTGGATTTAATCTTATGGTCAAACACTGCCATGCGTGCACTTCAATTTCTAGCCGACCGAGCTGCTTCCAGAGATAAGCTTTGAATGTTTTTGTTGTCCCAAGTTTATAGTTTGTACCGAAACTACCCTCACCACCTATTAGAAAGCTCGCATACGTTCTCTATCTCCCACTGCTATTCTCGCTACACCTATTTCCTGCTGACCCCGAGCTTTTTAACGATCTTACCCAGCAGCCTGAATTTTTCGGATCATCATTCCCTGACGTAAACTTCTGTATGTTCGAGACCCTCTGACCGAGTAAAATTCCTACACGGAAAAAAAATTCCTCGAATAGGCTCCAAGCGACAAAATTAGTTAGTTACAAAAACAAATCAGTCAGTTCGGACGACAAAACCAGTTGAATGAGCCAGCAAATTAATTGGTTGACAACTAACGAATTGGTTGTCACAACCAACTAGTTTGTTGGTCCAACCAAAACATTGATTAATCTAACCAACTTAGTCGCTTTGAGCGTATTTAGTCATGCCAATGGTTGAGGCAATCAATTATTTTTCGAAAACCATCGATAGAAAGCCTATGTATAGTTTTAAAATAGGATCTTATACGTTAAATGTGTGGCCTAATTCTTATAGCAACGTTAATACGATTATCATTCAACAACGAATACTTTATTGGAAATCATAAGTCCGAAAATTAAAACCGAAGTAGTCGGCTAAATGCTCACGAATATTAATACCCTCTGGTCTTGATAACGTCACGAGGCTGATGCCTAGGTTAGCACTTTTTTTTGCATAATTACGATGCTCTCAGAGTTTTACAAGCTTAAATGCCTCTTTCAAATATTTTATCTCCTCTCATCCTGCGTGTGCAACGGATATCTGCATGTTTAATTACTTCCCGAAATGATTGTTTCATTCCTCTTTCACAACTATTTTTTGAAATAATTTGTTTATTCCTATAATTTGAAAAATCTCTAACCCGTTGTAATCGGACAACTGTTTATAGTGAGTGTAAAAACAATGTTTTTCTTCAAAAAGTTTGAACAACACACTACAAGTTAGAAAGCAATAATTGTTATTATGAGAAGATATTACAAAAATAATGAAACAATCATTTTGGATGGTGACGTAATTAGTGAATGCACCGGACTAAAATTCTGAGTGTTCCTGATTCGAGCCGTGAATCGTGAAGGAATTTTTCTCGGTTGATTAAAAAGGAAAATTTTTATAAAGTGAGAGATGATCTTAGATTCCTGTGTCACCGATGATCTCGGCAATCAAATCGAACCTTTATAATTGGATCGCCTCTGATTGCTTTACCAATACATTAAGAATTAATAGGTTATCCCGATTTCATAAGATTTACTTTTATGCACATTTATATTATGCACCATTTTTTTGTGCACATCTATATTGCGCAGAACATTAGATTCTCTTAGGTCCGCATCCTTTTTTAATTTCCTTCCTTAGGGCCTCCCGAGGCGGTCGCGGAAAATTCATCTAAACATTTCATCTAAAATGTGCACAATATAACTTGTGCCATCGTATATTAAACGTTAATAATGTTATTCGAAACTGTTAACTAATTCAAATATGCTGACTTCACAATGAGTCGTATGAATAATTTTTAATTCCCATAAACGTTTATTTACTGGATATACTTCAACTCTGATATCAGCGATAAAAATTTTCTAAAATAGAGTGCACCATAAAATCAATCACATGCAATTTTACCGTCGAGTGATGCAATAAATTTCAATTAACCGTTAAAGGATTCCCATAAAAGGACGTTGCACCGACAAGATTTACATTAACTCTGGAGCCAGCTTACACGAGATTTTATGACGGCAGCTTTTATCCAAACTTTACGATGGAATCTAAGCGCATAATATTTTTATTGATATACTACATTTTTATTATTATCATTATAGTATATGTGTAATATTCCGGTCAGCCGGCGCCTAGTGGCACTACATCATCTCGCAATACCTCGCTTACCAGCTTTCGTTTTACGACTTGATCGTTTCCTGCCACTAGAATCTCGTGGACTAGGCCTTTCCACTCCCTTTCATTTTTCTCCGAGTCTCCGCGAAGACTTATCAGAATATTTTTCGGCGCAGCATAGGCAGCGGCTTTCCCTGGTGTGCGCCAAAGAGGAACGAATATTATCGCGTCGATGCCAAAAGCTATAAAACTTTCTAGAGCGGGAAAAGCAAGGATATGTACGGGAATAGAATAGGAAGCAAGGGACTCCTATATGATATAGAATTTTTCCGACACCAGAGCTTTGAAAAGGCGAAAGCGCCGCCGACAGGTCTTTCAGATGAAAACTACACAGGATACTTTTTAACTTGATCTATTTTTTTTTGTACGTTGAGACGAGCGTCGAGCATCTTATTACGTTGCCGTATGATATATGGGGGCTCATTTTAAAACTTCTGCTCGGCAACTTATCCCGTTGCCTCCACACTTATTTTATCCTCAAGGGATGGTACGTACTCTGGTAGCATTAAAGCTCAGAGCAACGGTTCAGCTTCAGACCACAGCTTGCATGACCGCTTATTATAATTGAGCTGCAAAAGTGTTGCAGATCAAAGATACAGAAGCATTCTCGTAGTTTTGTTAAATATTGCATTAATTTTTAACATCATAAATGTAAATAAAGTGGTTTATATAAAACTAGTAATCATCGTAACAAAAAAATACAGCATTGCTTTAAAATATTTTTATAAAACTCTGTACAAAGTTGAAACATTCAAATACATACCGCGTAGCAAATTTTTATGAAGTGTTTAATAATAAATAATAAATAAATTATTAGATACATAGAAAGTGCATATATGAATGCAGCGAAATATTTTCGTCAGAAACACACCTATAAAAGACGATGTTGTGAATGGATTTGAATTTAAGAATCAAACGTTTCTTTACATCGTTTCTAATACATAAATCGTAATCCGACAAATTCGCATAAATATAAATAAACTGGTTTACATAAAACTAGTAATAAACGTAACAAAAAATACAGCATTGCTTTAAAATATTTTTATAAAACTCTGTATAAAGTTGAACCATTAAAATACATACTGTATTTAATAATAAATAATAAATAAATTATTACATACATAGAAAGTGCATATATGAATGCAGCGAAATATTTCCATCATAAACACACCTATAAAAGACGATGTGTGAATGGATTTGAATTTAAGAATCAAACGTTTCTTTAAATCATTTCTAATACATAAATCATAATTCGACAAATTCGCATATCAATATAATGTTAAATATATCGGAAACCTTAATTCACGGAATCGAAAGTAACATTTTTCTTTATTCATGCAGTAGTACCTTCTCTTCTCAGCACATGCATATTATAAACACGTAATCCTGACAGTCGGCCCATCGACTCGGATTTCTCTCCTCTCCGCCGTGGAAATATATAGAGTCAAGAAGAAGGACCTTACTTCGCATCGTTGGCCTTCGTTCCTGTCGCGTTTATTCTTACTCCCAAGAAGCATTTAATATACATGGTAATGCAGGTTCGTGGAACTCGGATCTTTCGTTCTACCTGATACGACACGTGGTTTCAAGAATAGTAAATACATGCGTGTATATATATCTGCGATAGATATAGATATACATGTACAACCAGAGCCAGAAATAATCGAATGTGATTTCGGTGACCTTCGCTGTCCGCCCTATACCCTCTTCTTCCATCCACCTTCCTATATATACTTATCTCTCCTTTTTATACCGCCTTTCCATCGAACCTCAAATAGATCGGCATTCCTCGTAACGATCTGCTGTTATCGAGACTTTCCGAATTAAGGATCTCGTAACTAGCCCGAAAATAAAAAGACAACGATGTCACAAACATCGAGAATAACAGCGACTAGGTAGATACTTGTTACAATGCAGACCAGCAAACATTTAGATCTGTTCACTGGCATGCAACTAGGAGGAATTTAGGGGCTGGTGATATGTGAGCTGATAAGAATTTCGGCATTGCCCGAGGGACAACGCTTCACAAAACTGTTGTCGAAAAATATTTGTCAGTTCTCTGTCCGGAAAGATACAATTTTCGCAAGCTGTCGCTGCAGTTTCCGGACGCCCTACCATAACGATTCGTTCAATACTCGAGAGAAAACTTTTTCTTCTTAATGTTGAATTGTACTATTAAATACACCTAAAGTGGATGTCCCAATCATCGGCCATGAATCAATAATCATCAGTTGTGAAATTCGAAATACCCATTATTCTGAACGTTCAAGCAATGCTTTTGTGACTCCTCATGAGCGCTGAATTTTTACCTTTCGATTAGCAATAAGAAAAGTGGTGAATCGCCGAAATAAAAGCAATACATTTCACTATGAAATATCTGGTAGCCAAAATGAAATGATCAAGAATTATTTATTGATCCTATTAGTAGCCGGCCAGTTGCGATTTGGAATACGGGTGAAAAGACTCTCGTGCATCTGTAATCCAATAGCAAAGTATACTTAGAATTGTTATTTATAAATGAGTAAGTGTTGAGAAAAATAGCCTATTTTCACGATTTTTTTTCGGACGGTTACTATACGCCGATCAATTCTGAAATTTTTGTGACATATTAAGGTAATCATGAATGACAGAAAATGATTTTTATAAGACGATTTTTATTGTTTAAATATTTCTTTTTAATTGTTGAAAATAATGTTGATAAAAAAGATAGCCTCATGGTGGACATCCTAGTGGTCGCAAATTGGATCGAAAAAAAAAGACCCAAAGGATTATTAATTAGTATGCGATTGGCTATCGTGCTATGGAGGCTTTTTTAAAATGAAAATTGACCAAATAGCGGCGGTTTGAAAAAAAAGTATCGATTTTAGCCGTTTTTTTCGACAGTTTTCCTTTTAAAAAAATTGGGAAGATTTAAAAAAAAAAGCTTCCATAGCACGGTAGAGAGAAGCGTGAAGAATGTTCTCCTAAAATTCAAAAACGATCGCTTGAAAACTGTTCCCTGGAGAATATCCACCGTTTTGAAAAATGTCTTTTCGAGAAAAACGCGTTTAAAGTTTGGAGTGTAGAAATTTGATATACCTAAATTGCGTACTTACGACTAATCGGCGATGCCAGGTCCATAAAGTATGCCAGCGAAGTATTTCAAATTTCGATTTAAAATTTTCAGAGGATGTTTTTGACCGTATATACTAATGGATAAGATGAGAAAAAAATAATCGATTTTTTTTCACACTGGAAAGATTCCTTAATGGTACAGTCGCAACTGCTGTGTGCGACAGCACACGACATGAAAGCAGACCTCGTCGGGATCGAGCCATGCCTCGTAAATCGAGGCGAGTTATGCATCGACGTGTGTCTAGTAGCATTTCCTGACTGGCTGAGTGGCTGAAGAAGGGTGGGAGAAGACTCACCAGCTACTTCTATGTATAACCGCGTGTCTCACATATCAATCACAGCCTTATGATGCCACTCGTTATACTATATGTACACTGGTTTACTAACCAATATAGTATACCACTTTGTGCACCGTGTTCGCTCGATCGACGTTCGCGAACACGCGGCAGCAAAGTTGTTTCGCTTGTAGTCCATATGGATATATGTACGTGCCTACATACATATCTACACATAGTGTTCCTATCTCTATAGCTATAGTTGGCCCGAGACAATGGGTAATTGCAAAACATCCATCACCCCTCACGATGCGATCGTTGTAGCTCACTCGCTTGTTCGTTTCCCCTCAAACCCGGAAACGGATAAAATACATAACTGACAAGATCGGTGGCTGCGCTCGCTCGTGTTGGCCATCCTTCGATCTCATCCGGGCGCTTTCCGTATCTCCGACTCAGCTATATACTCAATCAGAACGTACACACAGTTGTACTCGCAACGCCGTGTAATTGAAACGTGACGATGAGCAACGCGAGCGCACATAATTTCCCATTCCTTCATGATTTCTTTTCTTTTCTTTTCTTTTTTTCTTTTTAGCGCCATGTTTTATTTCTTTGCCACCGTATATCTTCCTTGACGGTATAACGTGGGGTCGGTGTTATATCGATTGTGGAACGTATACCATCGAAACTAAATGGCGCACGACTCTCCTGGACGATGAAAGTACTTGTACCTATCGATGAAATATTGTAACAGCCATTCCGAGCATTTTACTGCTATACATTCGAGGGAAATGAAGCGTTACTAGCGACAGGTGGAATCAAGTGTGAAAAGAAACTGACGATTGTTGAGATCACAGATATTGCATCTGGCCTCGAACCGAAAGCTTTTCCGGGTTTTTTGGACGGGCCACTTTTTCATGGGATGTTAAGCGAGTCCCATCAAATGAACCGTCGTATGTCGTATGTCTTTCCATCTTCATCTCTCCTCGACCCATATTCTCATTATACTACAAATCTATGTAAAATTCTCGAGTAAGCTACTTATAGCTTCGCGCGATCTTTTATTTTAAAGACTTAAGTATTAAGTAAGGCGTTGAAATGATACCGCGTCTCTTAATATATTAATAAATAATAACATGAAAATGGATGCAGCGCTTCGATATTAAAACAAGGAAACTTTTGACTCGCTACATTCTGTTCATCCCTCTTACTACCGAGTTTGCTTGAGTATCAATTTAAACCAGATTTGTGAATCTCCATCATAATTATTATTTAACCAAAATTGCCTACAGCTTTTATAGGAAGATGCTCCAATTTTTATATAATTTCGGAAGTATTAGACAATAATAAAAACCCTTTCATCGACTATTATTGATCAATTTCTTAATGATGGAATTTTTGCGAAGCACATCTCAGGTCTGAGACAGTGATCGCTAGGTTCAGAGCGCGTGAAACCGAACAATTCCGCCCGAGTAGCGGCGAAATTTTTTCACAATTTGTTTGAGATGAAAATTCGCCGATTGTGGCTGCTTGATGAATTTAGCAGCTACAGTCGATATTTATAAAGATTCGGATTAGTGAAATTTGAATTAGGCTTTGGTTTCGCGCGCTTTGAATATAGTGATCACTGTGTCAGACCCGAGATGTGCTTCGCAAATATTCCATTATTAAGAAATTGATCGATAATAGTCGATGAAAGGGTTATTATTACTATCTAATACTTGGGAAAATAATTTCATCATGAATCGTAATGTCAACAAGTAATGGGGAATCGCACCTATGGTTTTTGTACAGAAAATAAATTTGTCAAAATGTACATTTTTGATACTAATGTTAAAACATTAATACGTGATTCGACACTTCATGGTAACAGCAAAAATGAGTATAAAACAATTATTTCCTTGATTCATTATAAATAGTTAATTCAATCTGTATCAATCAGCAAAACACACATGGCATAGATTCGCAGCATGATCATTACACACATCATTTTCGCAGGTGGATAGTGAAATAAAAAAAGAAGAATTCTAACGATTGAACGAATTTCGCTCAACCCACAAGTAAATTTCATAAAAGCGACCCCACACAATCCATCCAGAGTACATGCAGAAAGGCAGTTGCAGATGTGTGTGTATGGCGCATATAGTTGTGACTACTAGGTGTTCGATCGTCAGAGCCCTGTCGAATTCTAGCAGAGTCAAATATTTCCCATCGATATTCAACTGGGATTTTCGTCAACATCGACGAGTTTATTTTGTGAATAGGCATTTTTTTTCACCGTCTGCAGATCTGTATTTTCGATTTTTGGCGCTAAACCCCGGAGCTTTCGTTCTGCAATCAGGATTGAAATAGCAAAAGTTTCAAGCAAAAATTCGCGATTTTTAAACATAATTCGTACATCACTATCTGCTCGAGAAAAAAAAGAAAAACTATGTACATATTAATTTCGTTAATAAAAATATTTGTTAATACTATATTTAAAAAAAAACATCAATAAACATAGAGCTCAGCAGTAGCGAAAAATATTCTACGAAAATTATTTTTCGTGGATATTTTTCTAAATATTGACATAAGGAATTTGAAATAAAAACTGCTGTTAGTTTCGTGTGCCTGTAATTAAACTAGTCCTATATTGTTATTCCAGCGCCATGTGGTCTGTTACCAATTGATTTCTAAGGATGGGACACTTTTTAAAACTTTTTAAAATCTCACTCTTTCTTCTTTCCTTAAACTCAAGAAGCTTTCGCTTTTTCATTGTTCATTCCGTGGAAGCTATAGCAGCAGCAGGTGTGCGAGTTGCGCCTTTGTGCCAAGCGCTATCGGTCTTTTGGTGCATATTCAAAGAGAAAATCAATTTTTCATCGCCGAAGAGAAGTGGCGGGATGAGGGCAGAAAGGGGATCGGGGCAGGGGAAAGAAAACGAGGTGAGAAAGAGAGAGAGAGAGAAAGAGAGGGCTGTCGGCGACCAACTGCTCGAGACCCATGAAACGATAGACGCGTATCATCCTCTTGATAAACCGACGCTCCAGCAATTGATTCTGCACCTTTCTCTCTCAATTATTGAGATACGTCGTCACTGTGACTCGGTCTTCTTCGAAGAGCGTCATAATTACCAGCAATGCGATAATATCTTCGAAAAAAAAAATGTTGACAACCCTGCAACTTTTTCCCCCCTTCTCCTTTTTCTTCATCCGCCTCTTCTTGGATGCTCATTCTTGATGCATGTAGCAGAGCAAGTGCTCCTTTTCACACAGCAAATAATTCATTTAAAAGTGCACAACTCGATCTCGACTTATCCAACATGAAAGTTGAGAGCATTAATTTCTGAACAATTGTGCTTATACAATTCTGATCATCCAAAACTTCTTCGGGGTCCGAGACATTACACAGGCGAACAATTAACCTGGAAACCTCTATGAAGGGAAAAATAATATAACTATATATTTATTTAACTATATAGTTAAATCGTTTAACTAACTACATTTGGTTATGAATCTTGATTCATGCAAAGGATATTTTTTTAGATTTAGATCATTGTCTTCATGAACTGTAGTTCCGAAAATATTATTGATGTAAGGCCCTATCAGGCCCTTCTTATCGCCTAGTCAGGGCCTGGTTTGTGCCTGATGTGACGCTACAAATTTCTGCTCGATATGTTGTTACCATAGGGCTTTTGGTAGGTAAAACTTCCCGACGGATTTTTAAAAATCCGCACCATATATTGCATAATCTAACATTTTTAACAAAAAGTAGCATTCCGTCACTTGGTGAACAAGAATGATCACTTGTCACAGGTTCGTTTTTATTCCTTCCACAAAGGACATCTTTTGTATGAACGCTGATCTGATTTTATTTTTGCTGTGCCTACGGTGGAAACTTCATAAAGGGAGTATCGATATGGTATTACTGTATGCAAAAAATAATAAATAAACAATAAAAAAGCCTGACGTTATTCTAAAAAAAGCTTGCTAAAACTTATTTTCAACTTTTTTCACATTCCTCGTTAAGTACGGAAATGTTTTTGCATCGATCATTGTATATATCGAGTCTCTCGTGCGTCCACAGTCTGGATTCGAGATACTATTTTCTTTTTTTAACGTAGCCTTGAGCATCGATAAAGACTAATCATAAAATTCGTAAAAACCATCCATCAAATCCATTGCAAAAAATCGTTCCCACAAAAATTCGAACATACGATGCAAATTAAAATATCACGAGTTTAAACTATACCAAAACTCGCATTCGCCTACCTCACAACCATGCAAGTGCATAATCTATCAACACTGTTATAGTACATAATGGATAATTCGCCGATTTGCATGTCAGCTTGTCGATATGCGCAATATGTACATAAAACCAACACCACGTTCTACTACTATTATAATGCAATATAGTCCTGGCACTAATCACTGGAATGCAACAGAAAAGCAACAGCAGCATTATTATACATAAAAAATCGAGTAGCATATATTGTAGTGCAGCTTGTAAGGCTCTATGATGCAATCAGAGGCAATCAGAAACGGACAATTTTTTTTTTTCAATTCAATCAATTCTAAAAATCTGCATTTTATTATTAAAAGAATATTTGTAATGTTTTAAAAATACAATTATTGAAAATATACGTTTGTGTCAATAATAATCTATTCTACTTCATACACTGACCCAAGAGGTTGGTTGGTTTAACCAAGTTCTCGAAAATAACAACAATGTTGTTCACTCCAAATATGTATTAATCTCCTGAACTATATGAGTGTAGGAGAAATAACAAACTTCGTTCTAACTAAACTTTCATTCGACAAACCTTTATTTTCAATATATGCTATTTAAATTTCAATGTACCTTTTCACATGAAGCAGAAGCGATATTTCATGCAGAACGATTTCTCATTAACGAATTCAATAGTCATTTTTTCACATTTGTAGCCCATAGACAATGTAAACGATAATTTATCCTTAAATCGTACAATATCTCCATATCCACAAGCGTATAATTGAGTTTTGTCGATTTCTGATTGCAATCATTGCACGTAGAACCAGATATTCGCTGCCACTTCATTGTTCGAACGAGTGAGTAACACGTAGAGAAAAAAAAGCGTACGAATGTGTATGTTGCCCGCTCGTTGACGACTGAGAAGAATGGCAACAAAAAAAAAGAGAAGTGTACGAGTATACGAACGAGTGTCAGTGAGTTTTGTTTTGTAATAATTGTTGAAATACTGTGAACTCGTGGGGGAACGTGTAGGAATGTCATGTTGCAGCTGCGGAAGCCAGTGTCGACTCTCTCGATTCCCGGGGCGATGAAGAGCAGCAGCGGGGGCGGAGTGGGGGGCCCCGGGGGTGTCGCTGGCGGAGGATGTGGAAGCGGAGTCGGTGGTGTTATCGGTGGCGGGGGTGCCGGTGGGGACGATGCCGGTATTGCCCTGGTCGGCGTGCACTCGGAGTATCCGAGGTACATGGACGAGCGCGGCCTGGGCGGCGGTCCGATGAAGGGTCCATCCGGTAGCATCGGACCCGCATCGAAACACAAGCCCAACGTTGGTTATCGCCTCGGACGACGGAAGGCCCTCTTCGAGAAGCGTAAACGCATCAGCGACTACGCACTCGTCATGGGAATGTTCGGGATCATCGTTATGGTCATCGAGAACGAGCTTTCCAGTGCCGGAGTTTACACCAAGGTGCGTTACTTTTCCATTATTACAAATGTTAAAAAATCTAAAATGAATTATATCCGTTTATTTTAAGGGCAGGATACACACCAAATTGAGATGAAAGCGAATTTTATAGAGTAGATGAACCGCCACCGTTTTAAGGTTACCGTTGGTCCAGCTTTGGCCAACAAGTTTGAAAAGACAATATTATAAATATTATTGATTCAAGAATAAATCTTGTGAATAGTGAATAATCTTGGTAATATAAAGGAAATAAGTATAAATTACTTAGCAAACTAACTTTTCAGTAATTACTATTGAAATATAACTTTACGACAGAATAATTTGTCAATCATAGTGCAGCGAAATGAGCAGCTAATTCGACAAGTGTTTTTCCGTCCGTCACAAAAGAAAATTTAAAAAAAAATTAAAGAAAGTTAAAAAAGTCAAAGAAACGCAAAAGTAGTGATGTCGTCGCCCGCGAATGCGACAAAAGTGCAACACAGGGAGAAAGAGTGACCATGCATCTATGAACTATACATATGCGAATGGGGCAATACGAATCAAAATACAAAACGTCTCAAAATATAAGCTCCATATACACTCTGTTGTGAGTATGTGTATTTGATAATGTGGTCTCTTTCTCGGCCTGTCCCTGGGCCATTTCAAAACGTCAATGTACGGTTTTAATTTAGCCTTATGTACGATCATAAAAAATGACTATTCATTGAATAATTAACCATCCTATGTGGATAGAAATCGTACTTCAATGAAATTTTACACATTTTTTCGCTTGAACGCATTGAACATAGTTGAAGAGATTAAAAAGTAATGACAAATTAATATAAATTGGTATAGATCGCAAATATAAATTATTTTCCGGCACTGTACGCAAGAGTTTACATTAGAAGCTACCGCTCGAAAGTTTCCCGCGTAGAAATTTCCAGCGTTACATCAGACAGAAATCAGGCCCTGTCTGAACACTGGCCAGGTTCACGCACGGAGAAAAATAATTTGCTAGCATAGTGACAGCAAACTTTATTTGGTGGCCTAGAAAATGTATTTGCTAGCCTAACAAATAATTTTGTTGGCCTAGCTAATTTTTTTGCTGACCTAGCAAATCTTTTTGCTCGTCCAGCAAATTTTTTTACAACCCTAGCAAATAATTTTTGTTAGGCTAAGAAAAAGTTTTGTCTACGTGCGCCTTATGTAATACTTGAAATTTCTACTCGGATTAGTTCATAGGGTAAGTGAAGCATGACAAACCCTTCTATTTACGTTCCGAGTATACGCGTTAATTAATTATATTACGATGCGATGATTGGGGAGCAAAGGTTCATCGGAAAATCGTCGTTCGGTTAGCTCAGTTTTCGTTAGGAAATACGACGCTTTAGTGGGTTGAAGCTAGAGTTCCTTACGAGTGGAATAACTTATGAGGGAGGGTGATACAATACGCCGCACCGTCCGCAAGAGGGAGCTGTTAGATATATAACGAAGGGACACATTGCAAGACGGGCACTAATTACAAGCTTCGCTGACTCTGCACTCTGTAGCTACCAGCGAAACCGCCAAGCAAGGAAGGGAATGTAAACATATGTGCGTATACCTACGTACAAGAGGAGAAGCAAGGCTGGCAAGTGTCTCCACGTCGAGCGTAATCACGTATCAGGTTACCGATACTGTTTGTAGTTCAGCATATAGGATATACGGAAGTATGTTAATTGCCTGATTTCTATTAACGTCATCAATCTACATATCTCCTAAATTCAATCACAGCTAAAATGTTGGTAAAAAAATGTAATTAGCAAATTGCTTATCGTCTTTCTAACTGAGAGGTGCGCGGAACGATCGAGCGTGCGACAGAAAAAATTGTAACACGCGATCGCTGGCGTACATCGTTGTGTACGATCTGACAGGTTTTGTTTTTACGTTTTCTCGACTACTAAGCACACACGGAAAAAAAGGCTTGGTTAAATACGCGCAAGCCGATTTCTTGGTTAGACCAATCAGATTGTTGGTTATATGCCAACCAAGTTGTTGGTTGTATTACAATACGCTTGGTGGCACTGACCAATAACTTTTTAATTGGTCTAACCAATTAATCGGCTGGCGTATATATAACCAAGCATTTTTTTCCGTGCGCGAACTATTGCCTCGTAAAAGTTCTTCCCGAGAATGGAAGGATTGATTTGATACTGTTATTATCAAATTTTGAACATTTTTAGTATATTTTTAGTATATAAGAAAATACTTGGTTGAATAGGCATCAAGCGATAAAATTGGTTAGGACAATAAACTAGTTGGTTACAGAAACAAATCAGTTAGATGAGTCAGTAAATCAATTCGTTGGCAACTGACGAATTGGATGTGACAACCAACTAGTTTGTCGTTCCAAACAAAAAATTAGTTAACCTAGCTAATTAGTCGCTTGGGGCGTATTTAGTCATGCGAGTTGGTTGGGGCAACCAATTATTGCTCGCCGTGTGCATTAGAGTGTAACTTCAATAATTAGACAGTCGACAAGCATTCAGATGATTAAATTGAAATCTAAATATAGCATCTAAAAAAGACAACGCATTCTTATAATTTGGCATTGACTGAACAATCTCCTTGATATTAATTTATACCATTTTATTTATTAAGAGTTTTACGATTTCCACTCTACGTTTGTTTACCTTCCAATTCATAGAAACTCTCCTAGACTGAGGATCGCAGAAACTGTTCCTAATGCAGTACTGCCCGAGAATTTTTTGAGTTTTTTTAAATTATGGCGTTTTTTAGATAGCTTTAATTATTCATAACTCAGCAATTTCGATTTTTTTTAAATCTGAAAATATTTCTACATGTATTTTTCAGTTGGAAGAATCCCGCGTAAAAATAATTATGTCAAATTGTAATCATAAATTGACATATCTCAAAAAGTGCCATTTTTGAAACGCGTTAAGACGAAAAATCTAAGAAAAGTTCAAAGCGATTTTGAGATCGATTTGATACTCATTCTTTTTTACTAATTTCAGCGCAATTATTGCACGCAAATTCAATTGTACATTTGAAAGATCAAGATCAATTGTAAATATCACGTTTATTCATATCGAATTGATATCAAACGTGATATCAAATCGATCTCAAAAACGCTTTGAAATTTTCGTCTTAACGCATCTTAAAAATGGTACTTTTTGACATAAGTCGATGTGTGATTTCAATGTGACATGATTATTTTTACGCGGGATAATATAAAAAATTGCCGCGAAAAAAAAATGAGGTTTAGCCGTCGACCGAGTTGGCATGGAATGCCCGATATATTAATATATATATATGAGTGTATAAAACATACAAGGGATGTTGGGTTGTAGCAATGTCACGTAGATGCCCACCTGCCCTTATGTGCCTCGAGGAACATCAGGCCCTTGGTAAAGCGGTCAAGAAGCCGCTAACTCCACATGTTTGATGCACTACTGATGTATAGTATGGGTGTACTTGAGTGCTCTAACCCACTCAAGTTGAATTCAATAGAGAGCATGCGGGTCCACAGGCGTGCTGAGTACGTACACGTAATGTAATAAATATCATCGCATAATAATTAATCGAAACCACTCTCTGTGTCTCCGCTCAAAATAGGCTCATAGGTATATAGACATGTATACAGGTATATACATACATACATAGATAGATAGACCTGGAATGATCGATTCCTCTGCCTCCCAAACGCAAACGATACCGTGCAATTGAAACTTTCGTAATAACCCATCACAGCCGAGATTTATACCATTGGCATATTTATAAAAAGTTAATATTCCACCGAAGCGTAGTTTTGAAACTGTCAGAAACCGTTGTGAATATAATCCTCAATACAATAAATATGACGAAGGCTGCTGAAGACTCCAGTAGACCATTTTGACGATCCAGTTATTACGTAATTTCAAATTGTCCGGTGGGATTATATAACAAAGTTATTACGTATAGTCGAGCTTATGACGCAGCGTTTCGTTTAGCATATACGAAATTGGGCGAGACACGAGTGGTAATTATTAAAGGGTGTTCTACGTTCACATTTCTAACTTACACTTTTATTCAATTCGAATTTCACTAATTCGGGACGAGAGAAAAATATTTTTGGAAAAACTACGTTATCAAAGATAATAAGGTAATTAATTATAAATAGTAATAATGCTAAAAATTTGTGAACGAAACACTTTTAAAAAAATTTCTTGCACAATGTACTGAATACTTTTATTCCCTTGTAGAATGAATACACTGTTTTTTTCAGATATATGTAATTTTTTTTTAAAACCTTACGTTTTTGCATTTTTTTTCTCAAAATTTTGCAAAATTATTGAAAAGCTGTAGTTTTTTCAATTTTTTTTTTTTTTGTTAAAATCTTCGATATTATGGATAAAAAGACTAAGAGTCATTAAATGTACACCTTTAGAGGATCACAGTTAAAAATTTCGATTTCGCAATTCTTAAATGTCTAAACAGCTTTTCCAGACTGTGCTACTATATTTCAATTGAAAGTCGAATGATATTCCATTCTAGCAGTAATTTATTAAGAATATATTTTGGAACGTAGTTAAATTTCTTGATAAATTGATGGCGTTTGTTCATCCCTTATTAAATTATGTACGAATTATCACATCGATCATGGTATAATATATTGTATCTCTTGTTTGTATTAGTCGTTTATATATTACTTTTTTATGCAGCTGAAAATATAGCGAAAGACAGAATATGTTTTCCAGGGATATTGGCGACAAAGAATGTAAAACTGCACAAAAAAAACGGATACGAAGCTTAATCTATTAGGAAGGAACATGAAAATATTATCACCCATTATAAAAGTATACTAACTCTACGCCACTTCTTTATCAGAATATTTTTAGTGTTTGTACATTCGAATGGTATTCAATTGTGAGTATAAATGAATTATTCATGCACTCATTGATTGTTACATAAATGTAAAGTCTTTTGTTCCTTTAACGATTCCTTTTTGTACTTCGAGCTCTATTTCTGTGTTGTAGTCCAATGTCACGAAATATACGACAAATATATAGGGGTCGACATTGACGACGTTTCTAGATGACGATGGGAAACCTCATGGACCCACTTAAGAAGAGGTCCGTGTTGCGACTTGCCAACTTTTCAACGATATTTCATGGCCTAGCGCGAACTCGACCGTGAAAAGGAAATTGTGTGCGAGAACTTTTAGTTGACGACGTTGTAATCCATATCTGGGTGCGAGAAAGATGAAATTAATGGTGTTTACAGCGTTGCAAAAGAAAAACGGGAAGAATATGTTTCACATCATCTTAAAGCTAGAAAATACGGTCTATACTGGGTTATAATATTTTTGAAGGGTGAAAACGAGAGGTTGCCTCGACTAGGTGAGTTTAACTCTTAAACCTGGCTGTGAGGGACAGGCAATCATTCGCTACCAGTAGCAACAAGATACCACCTGTCACGAACAACATTTCTCGGTGAAAAATTTATAATCCTTACCGCGACGCTAATGCTACGATGTCATAAAGTGGTTCGAAGGGATGGCCCTCTACCTTGAGAAATGTTCTCTCTCCAGCACTCTCATTTCCAGACAAACGTTCTCATCGGCATCTTGGCTCAGTTCCTCAACTTTTATTCCACAATTCTATCTTATATAATATAAAAGTTCCGCTGCTACCTTCGCTATTTTCTCCATTGCAATTTTCCCATCTGCAAGTTAAAATATCGACGAAAATATTAACGCTTTTTGCATCTTCTGGCAATAAGTACGATAAGGAACTTCGACCTCCGATAAAGTTAAAGTTATATCCCAAATCAATCAACGTAGTTGGAGATGAAAAGTAGAAGCGAAGGAGAGCTGATAAAAAAAATAAAACATGGCCAGTTCATCTTCGGTATTCTCACAGCAGCTCAATGAAACTTTTTTCCCATTTTAGCGCTGAGGAAATACTACACTTTCAGAAAGGTATGATAATAATTTGCATAGTGATTTATGCATTAATACATAAACGGTCACTAATAAATGAACAACTTCTTTATTAAAGTCTGTGAGACTTTTTGTTATTATATTTCTCAACAACATTTTATATTTCTCAGGATTAAAATTAAACGAACCTACTTAATCTAGTCGGGTAACAAACCTGAACAGTGAGCGTGAGGCACAATAAAGTTCGCGAGTTTTAAGTGGCCCCTTCGTTGTCGTCGTTGTCGCTATGCGTCGAGGTGTTCCCCGTAAATTGTCACTGAAGAGCAATTAAGTCCTTTGCGACGAGCCGTAGCAGCTAAGTTCCCTCAGGGAGGTAAACGTTCTACAAAGCGCGGAGGGAAATGACGATCATTATGGAATTAATTCAGCCATTTAAATTCAATCGAATACCGAACGATCTCGCTTTTGCCGTCACTTCGGTGCAGAGAACATTGGCCGATGAATAAGGGACGAATTTACTGGGAAGAAGAGAACTTCATGAGTATATCTCGAGAGAGCAAAAGAGAAAAAGAGTACTACTTGTGAATGGAGTTAGATAATCGCGGACCTATGGAACTGTGGTGTGCGCTTGTCACTTATTCTTCGTCAACCCTCCTCGGTTGAGTAACTCACTCCACCGAGCTTTGTCCAATTTTTCAATGGCCTCCATTGTCATAAACCCTTTTACTTGATTCATAAAGCGACCGTGAAATAGATTAAAGGCTTTACCGACATCAAAGCATGCAATTTCGACTAATTCATAGTCATCAATTTGCACTCATCAAAATTAAAGGTAAAATTGCATAAGCTTAAAGCTTGCATAAGCTCAGAAGTAGAACTGCACGGAAAAAAAAGTTTGGTTGTGGCAACTACGTTTTCGATTTGCTGTACACAATGTCTAAAAAATTGGTTGCCTCAGCCATATCGAATAGTAACCCCAACTATTCACGATTAGTTCTCGATTGGATTAGTTAGGTTAACTAATCCAATCGTTGGGACTACCACTCGAATAGTTGGGACTACCATTCGAATCGTCGGTATTATCATTCGAATCGTCGGTATTACCATTCGAATTGTTGGTATTACCATTTGAGTTCCTACATAGAAAAATATATATGTAACATATATGTTAAATATATGGCGCCAAAAAGTTCTATATGCTGTATATATTCTGCATATATGTGTGCTAAAATACATGCAAAATATATGACATATATATATGGAATATATGCAAAATATATTTCATATACGTTTAGCGCCAAAAAGTTCTATATGCCGAATATATCGTGCATATATTTCTATTTCCATGTGGATTGCTAGGGAAATCGAATAATCGATTGGTTGTGTCAACTCATTTCTTGGTTATGGCAACTAATCTTTTTTTTCCGTGTGTATAAAATTGGCACTCATTATTAAATCAAATTTTAAAAAATCATTGAAAAACTGTGTTAACAATTAAAAATTACTTTTTAAGCCGTTTTATTTTTTAACTTGCAGCTTGATTAGTCGAAATGAGATTCGTAATCTTGAGAGCTGAATGAGTGTCGAAAGCGGCGCAATCTCTTTTATAACCAAGAACTCTTAATCAGTATGGACAGTATATAAAGAGAATACTCGGTCAGGGATCACGACTCTCTGCAAGTAAAGTTAGTATATGTCGAAGGAAATTTTAAACACACTTTACGGGTTTAGTGTGCCCGAAAGTTTGAAAATTAATGTCAAAGTACTAACCCGAAACTATTCGAGGCGTTTAGTTCTAGCCACTCAGTGCAGAATGCACATACAGGTATATGGGTGAAACTCGAGCTCTTCACCGAGTTATGTCTTCAAACATGTGTGCATTTACGTTATAGCCGTGTGTGCCACCGAGATAGACCGGAGAAAGCTCATAGGGGAAACGCGACATAATAAACACATATTACAATTTTCATGCTCTTCAACTTTACACAAAAACAAATGGTCTGTTGGCTTTAGCGGACTGAGTCACCTAAACATCATGAAAATTGCACGGTGCTGCAATTGCACGTATGCAATCTTTTACCTTAATAAAGTACACCACTAGCCAAGAACAAAAAGAGAAACATTTTTTTAAAATGAATCTACTTTGTCTAGTCTAGTTCATTGGTGCAAATATTTTTTATTTATTTTACGCTAGTCATGGAATTCAAATTGCACTGCACAAAACAGATTTTCGCAAGATTCTATTCCTCTTGCGGATGACTCTGTCCAGTCTCAGTATAGGAATGTCCATTTAAAAATCTGTCACGGAAATTACAAGGAAGCTTAGTAAAAAAAAAAACTTCGTATGCTACGGAAAATTTACTATAAAAGTAAGTATATCCTCGGCAAAAAATGTTCAAATGTATATTCGGAGCAGACAGTGTTTTCGATGATGGAAAAAATTATTCCGAAAACCTCAGTAATTTTCTCGGAAAATCTCAAATTGAAATTTTCAGAACAATTCATAGAAATTTCACAGATTTTTCGCGAAATTTTTGGATTTTCACAGAAACGTTCCAACTTATCTCGTGATGTAGGCAAAAAGGAAATGCACATATGGAGATAATCGGAGACAATTTGCATCTGAAGAATTCCGAAAAAAGATTCATGTATTTTCCGTAAAACTTATATTGTCTTTGATTTATTAGTATATTCTCAGAACCTAAAGAACTTAAAAATGTGCGAGTGGTCACCACGGAAAAACGTGCGCACGGAAAGAAATAATTGGTTCCCCTAATCAAGTGTCATGGTTAAATACGCTCCAAGCGACAAAATTGGTTGGTAGAACCAACTAATGGGTGTCACATCCAATCGGTTGTTTGTGACGTCCAATGGATTGGTTGTGACGCCGGATTGGTATTTATTGGTCTTTAATCTTTTATTTTTATCGTACACTCATTTTACATTGTAGATCCTAAATTACATTTAATATACCAGACTATTCGTGAAAACTTCCAGAGCCGACACATTCGAATTAAATTTATACAGATTTACTCACAATTCGTTCTTTCTGTGTTCACGGAGAGAAATAGTAAGTACTCTCGAAGTGACTAAGTAATAGTACATTACGCCACGAGGGAGGGATAGTCTACTTTCACTCCCCAGTGGAGTATACTATTTTTCACCATATCTGCAGCGGAAAGTTCGAATTACGTAAAGCCCGTAGGGCGGGAAGTCGAACTTTCCGCGCAGGTATGGTGAAAACTAATTTTTATCTCAGCCCTTCAAACTAGTTGTTTATGACACCCAATTCGTTGATTGGCAAGCAATTAATTTGTTCGCCTAACCAATTCCATCGTTTATTTTTTTCAGTGTACTATATAGACTGTATGTTCGATAAATTCGATATTTTTAATTTTCAAGAGTGATTTTATTGAATATCGGCATATATTTTATACATATAACTTTTGTCCCGCGCCTTTATTTAGTGTGTAATTCCACGAACGTCGATAAATCCTTGTTAAAGATTAAAAACGCAATAAAGCGGGAAACAGTTCCCGGGTCACACATGAAAGAGGCATTCGATTAGCGTCGCGTATTTTTTTATTCTATAAATATATCCGAGAGTGATATTTTTCGGATGCTCTGTTCCATAAATTCAGAAATAATTGACACACGCGGGCTCACCATAACGAGGTCTCCACTTGACACACTATTCACTAGACTAATATAACCGTAATGATGAAAATAATGGGCGGTTCTGTGTTATTACACACGTTATATAACGCAAGGGTCACTCGATTAATCATTTAACTTTTGGCGAAAGACGGTCCTCGGTACTTGAGACCAAGAGAATGGAAGATGAAGGTAACAGTGATAGGAGACGAAGAGGCAGAAGACTCTTCCCCGGCTTAATTACCTCTGGCGTCCTGGCAATCGAGCGAGCCACTCCAAGCATACCGCAAGATCCGAGAGTCCATATTCTCTAGTGCTCTATCAACATGCATGGATGCACTAACAAAATGCACTCTCACGGAATTACACAAAAATTCGTTGTTACGTGTGTATATATAGCTACTAAGCCTCCTTTGTGAACAAGAGTTCAAACATTGCGGGTCTATCCACGTGTGTTGAGTGTGTTATGAACCCGAGAAGGATTCTGAAGAGGGTATCAAGTCAATTTGAAACGCGCAGCATTGAAAAGTCATCTCTATAGTTGAGAACATTTATGCGGTTGAAACGTTAATCCGGGAACACCAGCACAGGGAGCAAATTTCTGTGTCGTGACAACATAAAACGGTGAGAACAAAAAGATTGGTCAGTCCAGCAAAAAGATTTGTCAGCTGAACAAAAAATTTGTCAGCATCGCAAAACTGATTTGTCAGGCGAACAAAAAATTTGCCAGCCTAATGTAACGATTTTTGTTGTCCTTGTTTTATGCTGGCACAACACAGAAATTTCTCTCCGTGCGACCAGTCTGACAATACGTTGATGTCGGCTTAGCAATGTGATTAATGAATTAGTACATGAAATTATGCAACACTGGTGGTTGTGCGGTTGGTTTGCGGCTTTGGCCCCGCGGGCTAAGCAGCATTGCTTGGGGCCGTAACTTGGATGGGTGACCGCTTAGCCGTGCATCGGCTGGCGCATCAATTAATGAGCTGGAGGGCAGTTGTTCTGAAATCTTGTTGTCCACACTTAAGTGTACTAATCTTTAAAATTCGCTGTGTCTATTGCATATTTTATATTCCCGATATCAAAATGTTTGACACAAGAAATATATATTTGAATCGCGGTCGGGACCTTTTTAATGTAATTCTGTTTAATATTTTATTTTTTAAAAGTAATAGCCCATCATTAAAAAGAAGCCGGTAAACGCGTCCAGAACTTTTTATACATTAGCAGCGGAAGCGCGCTTCGCACGCTAACCATCAAACCTCGGTATTAACATTTTTATTAGCGTTCTGTGACTTTTATAGATTATCGTGGATGAAATAACTTGCATTTTTCATGTAAGAAATCGTGCCATTCTATTAGTTTCGTTCTAAATTATGCTACCATTACAATATCATTTAAAATAAAAATAGGTTGGATTTTCCAACTGGAAGTGGAATCTATGAATTCTGTAATCACAGACGGAAAAATGTCACTTTTTTTAAAACTCGTCGTAAAAAGGCATTTAACGATAATGAAGGCCAAAATTTGATATCTTGAAAAATTTAGATTCTTTAGGTTCGATTTTCCGACCAAAAGTCCAATCTGTGAATTCTGAAATCAAGATGACTTTGGGCATTTCCAATAAGATAGCAATCAATGAGATTGACTTCCCAATATTTTTGTTCTTCACTTAATATTTGGCTCACAGACATCTTGTTTAGGTGTTTTATCGAGAAAACGTCATATTCGATTGTCAACGAATATTAAAAAAGTGACGTACAGAGAGAATAACTGTACTGGAAACATTAATCCAAAAAGCCCTTGATTTGATTATCAGAACTATCCTCGATAAACCGTCGTTGAGGAAGCAGAGAGAACAACGCGATAGATTAACGATTGGAAGTCCAAGGGTATCAATTTCGAACGGAATGCTTAATACTAGCGTGCTTCAACGGTTTCCGGGGGGTTGGAGACGAGGGTGATAGACGAAGGTATTTATAACGAATCGGGGGAAGCTGCTTGGTACTACAGATGATGAGAAAGGGGCTGGAGAGGACTCCTTCTCACTCCAGAGAGAACTGCATGGAGATAATTAATTTTAACGACCATTAATATCGTGTACGAGTACGAGCTGAAGTAGTAGCCACTGCAGGCAGCATGAAAACGCCAAGATTCGTGTTGAAGACGAATGGAGCCCTCCACCATTGTAAAATCTTGCCCGATCTGCAATGAAAATAAATGATAAATGATCGTATAATTTACGACAGCAAATTGTCGCTCAGTGGAATCTCATAAAAAGAAGCTGCGTTGCGTACAGCGAGTTTTATGGGGGGGGGGGGGGGGGGGGGGGGAGTCAAGGGAAAAATACGTATAAACCCGTTCTGTCTGGGAAAAATAAAAATTCAGTGGCTTGTAACATTACGAGATGACAAAATTAACGAGCGAATTTTATCACTTTTTTCCCTGTTTGTAAAATAATCAAAAATGATAAAGCAATTTCTATGACAAATAAGGTCTCTGCAATGTTAGCTAATGACTAAATAGCAATTTGCTACTCGATTAATATCTTTCAACTCATGTATAAAAATTTAATAATCATTTTCGAAACAAGATAGTACTGTATTGAATCGAACAGTATGAACAATTGATATTTTCTCTGCATATTTTAAACAAAATATTTAGTTGATAGATTCATGATCGTGTGAAAATCTATGTGCTGAAACTCGGCAATTATTTGATTATGTTTACATTAAGGAAACCCGAAGGTAATGTTTGCCATAGGATATTCGTGCATTTTTCTGGGTCAGGGTCAACATTGCGGAGCGATTCTTATTACCAATTTCTATAAAGGGCGTGACCGCGTGCTCTGTGCACTATGCTGAGCTCTGTACGCGTCGACGGCTGCTGCTGGTCGAATCTGACATGCGCAGAGACAGATCGAATCGTCCTGGCAACTCCAGAAGAGCCCTCTTGACCGTGATGTGTTTGTATTGTCCTGCAGAATAGCACCAACGTTAAATCCAATTTTTACCACAGTCATTTGGTTTTGTTTGACATTTTTTTTTTTTTTGTAATTTTATTTTTTTTTAAGTATTTGTACCTATTTAAACGTTTCCATTCATGTTGCTATTGTTCCGATTGGCCACCAGAGGCGTTGCATTGTTTCGTTTGCATATCGAAGAACCGCATAGTAACTTCTCAGTTACCCACCTGTGTACTCTCTACTTGCTTTCAACTCCACCAGCCAGACTAATGAATCGATGCATAGTTTACGTATCGGAAATCCGTGTTTGTATGTGCCAACAATACTCGGATGTTCATCGACTCGTTCATTACCCATTCTCACCGAGCCAAATAATGAAAATTTCGACGCCGATTGATTCCACATCGTTGTTATGCACCTTGTTAATACCCCACTAATTTCCGGCTAGTGGTCGAGTCATACAAAATTTTATCGGCTTCCGATAAAAATAAAAATTTTATATTCATTTTTTAGAATACAGAACTACGTTATCGAATGGATATTGATCGAAAAAATGTGCGACTTTTTTTGCGTCTCGACATAAGTCTTTTTTTTTTGGCGGGGCAGAATATTCGCATTTGTAGAAAGGGGCTACAGCGTATCTAATACTTTATGCACCCCTCGCCATTCAACGTACACCGAACTCCGTATTCCCGCATGGTCTGAGTACGCGGTGAACTTGAATATAATAATGTAATACTGCTGAAAGGAATAACAAGCACCAGACGTAGTACAAAATAAAAAAAATTGCCTGAAATTACACACGTTTTGGTTAGAGGGCCAGAATATTTTCGTCGTAATACATTTCAAACTACAATAATAAAATAGATTCATAGACTGCAAATTAGGGAAAAAAAATTCAATAAAATCCTGGTATAACAATTTTATCGCCGTTAAACAACGTGACGAAACTATAGGTTAAGAATAAATTCGATAGACTCACGCAGCACAGATTTATCTATACTTTAAGGCTTCTATTGATCAAATATGTACCTACACATAAGACCTGAAAGTAATTAATGCATTGATCACTGTGAGATAATTTTTTTCTCGGTATTTTCATGTTTCAGGCCTCGTTTTACTCGACTGCACTGAAAACCCTGATCTCTGTGTCTACTGTGATACTGCTTGGCCTCATATTTGCTTACCATGCCTTAGAAGTTCAGGTGCGTATATCAACACGTTTTCCTATTAATTACTGCCCGATGTGCTAATGTCGCTGATAGTAATTAATGAAATAAATGTAGTAATTTACACCTAAGCAGGAAACTGAAATTGCAACAAAAAATTATATAACAAAAATTAATTCATTATTAATGAATTCAACAGCAGAGAAATTTTTATGTCTATTGTCATCCGAAAGAATAAATTGTTCCTTTCAACTAAATCCGATGAACATAGGCTGTCAAATAAATGTTTAGTTAGCACAATAACATTTTCGCTCGCCTCAAACATCTTTGTCTGCAACATCGAATGACTGTTCATGAACCAAAATAACTTTCTCGCACAAATTACAGTATTCAATGATGCAAATAATTTCTTAATTCAATATAATAAATACCACTATTAGACACTAAACCATCAACGATATTCTCACTACACGAAATAGATTTTCACTGTACAGCCGTTCTCAAATTAACGCGATGTGAAATCTCGCGCAAAAAAAAATAGTATGAAAAGAGTATTAGAATAGTATTAAAATGTAAAGTATAAAGTATGTCGTATTGAACAAAATCATATTCCAATTATGCTCATATTCGAGTATTAAGTATGAAACGAGTATAAGAAAAGATATTCAAATATCTCTTATATCACTCCGTGCGTAAAACGCGGTTTTACGCACGCTTCGCGTGCATCAAACCCCATTTACACACCTCGAGAAATAAAATTTTGTACGATACTCGTGCGAAAAACGTTTTCTTAACTCGTGTGATTGCAAAACTCGCCTTCGGCTCGTGTTGCAAACTCACACTCGCCAGAAAAAGTTTTTTCGCACTAGTATCGTAATGTACTATTTCCGAGTATAATTGGAGTATGATTTCGTCCAATACGACATAATTCATATTTTCCATTTTAATATTATTCTAATACTCTTTTCATACCATTTTTTGCGCGGGAAAACAGTGTATGCCTCACGACCAAAATGGACGATCAGAAACGCGTTCAACTAAAGAACTAGTCGCAGTAAATGAATGTAAGGTTATATATAGAGGAAGTTAATTATCCTGTAGGTTCGATTAAAAACAGGCCGTTACGCCCTAAAACGAGATTGAGCGTCGCAGAACTCGGTTTACGACTAGGGAATTAGAACATCAATGTGCTGGCATCATCACGGTCCGCGTCTCTTTCCCTACATACGACTAAAATGCGAATCTTACTTTTTTTATTACCCGAGCCGCGTTCGGCATCGTGATTCAACAGGACAAGCTCGTAAAGCGCGCATCCCCGAGACTTGTCCCCGGCGGCGACGTATCTCGCACCAATAAATGTTTCTTCCTTTTATGCTTACTGCCTATTCTTAGAGCTTGTGTGTGCATCTGCCGAGTAAATATATAGCTATTCCGGGCCTAACTTTCACACTATATAGTACATACTGCTACGCCTGGCAGTACGTATATACCGACATATTTCTTTGTCCACTTAGTGCGTCTAGTTGTATTTCATAAAAATTCTAAGAATAATGTAGCAAAGTGTCTGACAGCGTCTTAAGAGACAGACGCGATAGTGGTTTAGACGAATATTTATAGCGAGTTTACCTAATTAGTCTAGTGCACAGAATAGTTAAACGTAGATGGCTTAACATAAACGAAAAAAAAGATGAATTGACTTCAACGATTTATGTGCAATGTCTATTTGCTGTCTATTTACTTTGAATTATCTTGCGTAAGCTTATTTCGTAAGCTGTAAAAAAATCTACTTGAAATTTATTGTACTTTTACGGGAAGTTTTTATTCATAAATTAATAGATTAAATTTAGTATACAAGTGCAATGTAAAATTAATGTATGGTACAGCACATTTAATAATTTACTTTAATTTTACAGTAAAATTACTCGAATTTTAATAATTTGTTTTCATTTTACTGGAAAAGTACATGAACTTTATACCACAACTGTATAATAAATTTTGATGACGAGTTTATGAATAAAAACTTCCAATCTTTTCTAACAGTATAGTTATTAGCAGATACACGGGGAGAAGAGTATACCAATAATCTCTATTTTTAGTACGGCGATCGAAAAAATATCCCGGCACCCATATGGGGGATTCCAATCGAACTCAATGAATGTTTGACCCTCTATATTTTTAATTGGACTCATTCCTATTTCACTGAACCTTTTTGTACCACTACAAAAACGGCCAACACTGAATTAAAGTTTGGTTTAATACTTTGCCGTCGGGCTCCGTTAATGTTAACAATGAAAGAAAAACTCCATAACAAAAAAATTTGAAATAAATCTCAATTTCTTTTTTTTTTCATTTCAAAAATATAAAATTTAATTGGTAATCTTTGACGTTCCCTTTTTTCGACGTTTTCAATTAAAAACGCGTTGGTACATAGTTTTATAGGTTTTATTTTCGATAAATTGTAGAATAGATTTTTCTTTCATAATTTAATGCATACTGAAACAATATGTTAAAAATGAATCCTTTTCATTTTTAAAAACTAATATTATTAATATTTAAGTCACTCAATTGCCAGAAAAAGAAACAAGAAAATACAATTTTCTTTTTTAAATTGAACATATAGTTGCAGTTCTACAATTTACTGTGATGAAAATCTCCTATAAGACTATATACAAACACCTTTTTTCATTGAAATCGTCGAAAGGAATAAACGTCAAAAGATATTTTTCCACATACCTGAACGCAGTAGCCACTTTCTAGCTACACTGTTAAAAATATTTGGAAAATTCATATACTGTATAGTAATTTATACTAAACCCCTGTAGGAAATTCAATTTAATATACGAAAGGAAATGAAAATACAATGTACGTGTAGTAAAATTTAAAATATTTGGAAAATTCATATACTATATAGTAATTTATACTAAACCCCTGTAGGAAATTCAATTTAATATACGAAAGAAAATGAAAATACAATGTACGTGTGGTAAAATAAAAAATTAAAAATACGATTTTATTCACGAATTTAGGAGACTGTGCATCAAGTAATACGACTTTTGTAACGAATTCATCAGAATTGTACATCAATTTTACGTTATACTCGTGTAGTACATTTCCTATACCCGTTTATGTGAACGAAATTCCTACACTGTGTAGTAATTTTATCCTAATTTTTTGTAACAGTGTAAAAATGACTTCATTCTATGAATGAGTTTCTGCAACTGGGAATATTCGAACTGTTGCCATACCGATTATCTAAATTCTGTCGTTATGGTTCCTATACGGTTTCACAGAGCACCACCATATTATGGTATATCGCTCACCAGACAGTCTGGCAATATTTCCCATACTTTTCCAGACGATGTCGCTTTACTGTAACATAAGAACTGCACGAAATTCACATTCCAGTTATTTTCGTAATCCGCAATAAAAATGAATTAGTATTATCACAATGGACTCCAAAACCGATGGAACTTGATCGTTATTCATATGTGAAATCGCTGTATAGGCCATTTTCATGTTTCACGGTCCACGTTTCACTGCAATCCGTGTGGATGCCCATAAACGCTCGCTTCTTTGCTGCTCACGATCTATTCGTAGTCTCGACGTGCATTATATGCATCATACCGCTGAACCAGAGGTCGTACGTGAGCGCGATATTTCGCATAACTCAGCCAGGAAAGTGGCCCTCGACAAAGCGCAAGTAACTTACACACTGGAGTGGAGGGTACAAATTTTATTAGGTTCCTTATCTTCGTGATGTATATTTAACTTCAGGGCTTCCATGTATATTCCGAATGAACCAAAAGCGCGATTCTAACACGACATTAACACAGCATGAGCTATTCCTCCTTCCAAGTTTTTCAGGCATAAAAGCCGCCGTTACGTTACATCATAGTTCACACGGACAGATACAGAGGCGCTACGATTATCAGATAATCTATAAAACCCGCTTGGCCTCGAATGTTCAACTACAACAATGTAGCAGGACATTCTGTCCATTGCAAGAGAGAGAGAGAGGAAACCCAAGCCAGCCTGACCCACACTGATTATTATCATCTGTTGATGCTGCATTGATGTGGTGAATTTGGTGGATGCCCGCGGGAAGCTCTGCAGCGAATAGAGCACCAAAGCACATACCGAAGTAATGATGTTGGTTTGCATTGCCTCGCATTGGTCTGGCCTGGTTATCGCGAATTTGCAAGTCTTATTCAAGCAAAATGGTCGCAGGGTAGCGATGGTCATTGAAAACCACGAAACTGCCCATACGTCATCCGTGTGGGCAGCATCTCATTGGTATGATACATTAATTATTGAGTAATAAAAGCCATAAGTTCCGGTTTTACAAATCTACACTTTTGCCATTGTCGTACTTGGCACAAATTAATTATCGTTATAGACCCATAAATAGTAGGTTTTGTCAACAAAGTACAAAATCATCCTTCAATCTTCAGTATAATTAGTAATAGTTGTCCTCTGATTCTTAGAAAATAATATGGCACCAGTGATAAATAAAAAATGAACATTGTTTTATTGTGGTACCTCCAAATTTTCATCGACAAAGACTTTTGTTTTAGTGAAACAAAGTGATACATTATTGTCAATAATTCTCGAGGAAATTTGATTTATTAATAGGATTCACAAAAATCGGTAAAACACTGGTAAAAACATCAGCAAATATCGTAACTTAAAAAGGACCTCCGTAATCTGCACTGTAAAAATAATCTATTTGCAATTTACTGTACAAGTGCTGAAAGTTTTTATGCAAAAACTTGTATATTAAGTTTAGTATACAAGTGTGATGTAAAATTAACGTATGGTACAGCAAATTCAATAATCTACTTTAATTACTTTAATAATAATAAAAATGCTTAAATTTTAATAATTTGCTTTAATTTTACCGCTAAAGTATATTTATTTTATACCACAATTGTACATAACATTTATATGACGAGTTGATGCATAAAAACTTCCAGTCGTTTCTAACAGAATTACTATTAGTATAAATTTAGTGTCTACAATATTTTTCGGAAGATTTGCAAAAGTATTCGCACACGAAATCTAGATATTTTCCAGACCCTTGTGACATATCTTATATTTTTTGTGATATCTGCTATATACAATCCTAAATTCAAAAGTCACGTATTTCTGACCTTAGCATTCAATGAACTGGAGGGACGGTCGTTCTCCCAGGTCTTGTAAATTCAAGATTCATCCACATTATATATTTCACCGACTCTAGCAGGTTTGCCTGATGCAAAGCCTGACCCGCAAATAGAAAGAAAAAGAGTGAACACTATGTCTATATATCTATATATCTACATGTCTCTGGAATGCGTGTAGCATGCCCTCATGCACCATACCGCTCCGCATTACGCTATTTATGGTATGCGCATTTTTAGCGCAACTGGAGCTCACCGCCAGCAATAATAGTGCATCTATACTACGAGCTTACGTATAGCTTCTATCTTCTCCCAGCTAGCTTCAGCCCTTCAACTATAAGGGCGGCGGTTATCTTTCCTCGCCCTGTTACACCGCGACGACGGCTTTGAATCTCAAATCCCGCACCTCCTTTTTCAGCTTTGCGTAATATATACGTAAATAGATGTACGGTATACATACAGGCCATTCCAGGCCAAATTGGGAGGATTTCAAAGTCATCAACATAGAAAAAAAAAGAAAATGTTTTATTCTCTTTTCTTTATTTGCATGTTGATAACAACAACAACAACAACAACAAAAACGGACCAATTTCCATATTTTTCAAACAATTGGATTGTTCATAATAACCAAAAATGTTGATTATGAAGAAAATGGCGTCCACTGATTTTTTAATTTATCATTTAATTCTTTGATAACAATGAGAATTATAAAACTATTCCGAACGTCAAATTCGTACAGTAGCAGCAATAAAAATAAATATTCAGAATAGATATTGTTCAGTCTATCTCTAGTGTTAATTCGTATGACTACTGAATACATTTTTTTATAATAAAACCTCCGACACCTGTGAATTCGAAAAAAGATAAGTTTTGAGTGTTCAAAACAATGTGACCCTAGATTATTTTCACATACATATTCAGAATCCACTAATGAATGCTTTACACCAAAGGACTGTAAAAAGTTTCGTAAAAGTCGTCGATGCATATTCCACTCCAATTCAACCACCCGATTTTTCAATGTTGTAATTTAACGGTACTGTAATTCTCTATTCCTTCAGAAAAAGTACAAAATTTTCAAATTCGAGAAAAAGCTATTTTTCGTACTCTATTGCATTTGCCATACAGTTTTTCTGCATAAATCTTCATAATGCATCAGTAAATATAGAAAAAAAAATCTGTCCAACAGACGACGACCCGCGTTAGGGTTATCGAGATATCAACAAAACAAAATACAGAACAAACGGTGTATCTCGTAAATGGAACATCGAAGGCTCTTGCGAAATTTAGTACTTTTTCTGAAGAAATATACAATACCACAAAATTACTAATTTTTGTGGGAATATTTAAAAATCCAATGGTTGAAACGGTGTGGAATGCCTCGTACATAATCGTGGCGCAACTCGGTCGTGGAAAACTGTCACGCACCTAAAATATCCCGAGGGGCGTACGTCTTATCCTCGCGAGAGTATCACTCTCTCTCTGTGTGTGTGTTATCGCATGTACCTATCCCTGTGCGTGGGGCTGTTGCGGTATCCTATTTAAAAAGGGATGTTGGCGAGTTTTCTAGCATCCCTGCAAATCTCCCTAGCGACGACGAATACTGAACATGTGTGAACGTATGTGGAGAAAGCGCGTTACACTCACACAATGTCTGTAAGCAGACACAATTTTTACAGCGCACGTTACTCAGCTTTTCATGCAAAGAATCAGAAAAAGACTTCTTTACGAACACTCGGGTAGGATGAAAGCGTATACGAGGAGTACAGCATTCACCGTTCCACTCCGATAAACACAAGCCTAATGCACTGCGAATTTAGTGCACTGCTCCCTTCGCGAAGTACCTACTACTTTACTCCTCTGTAGATACATCAAGCAGATACAATATTACTCAGAGTCTTCACTTCACTCCCGAGAGAATACGATTTTTCGGTCAATAAATATGCAAAAACTTAAGTAGAAAATGCAATATGAATTTTTTATTTTACTTACTTTTTTAATATACTTAATAATAATTCATATTTTTGTCTGAGAAAAAACTGGAAAATTGTCAATATTTCTTTTTTATTTCTCCCATTTCTATTTTTTTGCGTGCGTTAAACCGATATATAACCATTATTGATTCCTCGTAAAAATATTTCCACTCGGTTTACTTTACGTTTAATTTGTAATTTATTACAATGCACTATATCATATAATATGTTAAACATATAATATCTGTAATATGCAGTTTTTTGTTAATATTTATAAGGGACTTGTCCCGTTCACTGAAGAATAAATAGATAAAATAAATAAAAATAAATATAAAATCAAGTCTAATCTCTTATGGGATGTGTGAATGAATAAATATTATGGGTTTGACAAATAGAAATATTGAAAATGACGAGATGGAGGAGTGAATGTTACAGTACGGGGTCCAAAAAATAAATGCTCCTAGAGAGACTCTTGGTCCCATCTTTTTGGGCCTTGGTGCAAGAAAGTGTCAGCGATAAAACGGCAGTCATGCTGTTGGATGCTGCACGTCGGTCGTCTGCAAATATGAGATTGCTGACACAGCTCTGAGATGACCTTCTGAATATATGAAAGAAGAGAAAAATCGTCGTACGGAGACGACATTAATTTCTTTTTTAATACTTGGCGTCGAGACGCCACTGCGTCTCTTGATATAGTTGTTACATTTAGCAGCCAAGGAAGGCTGTTATACTCTTTATTCGACAAAAATCTAGATACTGTGTACATATATTGCCGGATTACTTTTCTTTAATATGGCAAACAATTTTATTACATAAAAATGAAAATGAAACTATGGTTTCTACTCTGCTGTTGATCTCGAGAAAGGATCGGTCAAATGTAAAGATTTCCTTAAGAGATCCCTTCAATTTTATGAGCTAAAGAGAAGAACCAGAGATAAATTGTTTTGAATTTTAATTGACGTTTGGAGATCACATTTACCTGATTATTCTTTTTAAGAACATTTTCTAATCAATTTCAAAGAATTGATTAAAGACTCTAATATATGTGTAGACAGATTGGAATCTCAGCCCTTTTTGTTCCTTTTCTTTCTGTACCGTTTGCACATATTTGAATGGTTTTTATGTACGTATAACGTTTATCTCTCGTGACGTGAACCCCGGTCAACTTTTTACATACTGCCGTACATAAAGCCCCTGGCTTGTATATCTACGGTTAATGCAAGCAGTGACCTTCGTGCATTTCAAGTTCTTGTGAGGGCTCTTCAACCCCGCAAAGCTGTAAGACGGTCCTGCTAAGGATGACCTTTTTTATTAGTGATAAAGACTTATTGCTTCCCTCGCACGTTTTTTTCCAGTACCGTCCATATTTTACACCTCAAGCTTTCTGTCTATGCGGCCCAAAAAAAAGTTACTCATTATTTAAATGCTGTAGAAATACAGATAATAATCTCCTGACCATGCGGAAGCATTTTGTAATAATTCAAATGCTGAATATTTTGTTGTTTTATTTAATCGTTTCTCTCGAGCGAATAAATTATGTTGAATTCACAATTATTCTCTACGAACTAAACAAACGGCATTTTAAAAAATCGTTATACTACGTTCATCTTGCTATCACACAAGCAATCACCGTGTTTTCCCGCATTCTAGAAAACCAATTCCATATTTAATTATTCCACTCTGTCCGTCCAGTTGATATTTAATTGCATAAAAAAAAATGGGACATATTTTAATTTCCATTGTCGTTCCCTATTCATATTTCTCTGCATCGCATTCTACTTTGATCTTTATCTCGACTGATATAAAGCTGCCTCGACTCTCGGACCTTCCTAATCGGGTCTCCCGTCGTTGTCGTCCAGCGACACGTTCAACACGCGAGTTTTTATTTTATCACGAAACCACGCACGAAACTCTGCAGCCGATCCCTGCGGGTCTGCTAGAGGGTTGAACACGCGCTCTGTCACGTGGCTCTCGATCCCGACGGACTTTACTGTTTCCACAAGCGAGGGAAAGGCTCTTCGAGTCAAGAGGGAGCATCAAGGAGACGAAAAGCCAGTCTACTACCTTAAATGTTCTCTCTACTGAAAGGAAGCATCGCAAAAAAAAAACGTGATCACGAGAGGTAAAAGAGTTTCACAGTCACGTTGACGGACCGCGTCAGCAAGTTAGAAAATACGTAGAAATATATATATATATATATATATAATATGTATGTACATAGTGTAAGGTACTTATATATATACATGGCCAGTCTACCTACACATATAAAATACGTGTGTGTTCCTTAGCCTCTAATCCATGGGGCTCGCTATAACTCACGTCGTCAGTCTGTCGGCTCCTTGTTCTTTCTTTTCTTCTACGTTTTCCTTCGACCGTCTGTTTCTTTTTTAGTCGCCGTGTTCTGGGAAGAATTCGTTCACCCTGCCGGCGAATAGATGGACCGATATTTTTCACTCCAACTCACTCTCCTTCCCGTTTCCATATGTTCTTATATATATACATATGCATGTATGGATGAGCCGACCATTGCATACGGTCCAAGGGGCCAAAAAGTCCAAGGTTCCTTTATCCTCGACCGGAAATTCCGAACCGAGCACCCGAACCACGACAAGTTTTTCCATCCCAGTCCCTTCTTTCTAAATGTACGCAGAGGTGGTACTTTAGGAAATGTTGGTCCAGTTTCAGCTGAGATAGCTTTCGGTATTCGGTAATGTGCTACCAGTTCCGTTAAGCACACGATATGATATCGACCCGATAAATTGTCTTTGTCCGAAATCTCGCACATATTGGATCAAACATTGAAATAATAAGAAAGTGATCATTCGCATATAATAAATTACTATTTGTTGTACTTGTATCCAGAGAGATATTTTAGTAGGTGTATGCAAATACTTAATACCTCTTAAAGACGTTACCGAGCTTCATTTTCAAATGGTTTAAATTTTAAAAAATAAATAAAGCTAGGTATGCAGTTGAGGTGACACTGTAGATTGTAGAAGAAAGGGAAAGGTCTTGATACCAATGTTAATACAACGCGAGAATAAATTTAATGAAACCGTTCGTGTCATTATTACACTGCAAATAGTGTTCATATTAACACTATAATGGTGTTTAAAATATTGATAGTATTTGTATTAACACCGTCAGAAATCCACGCCAACAGAATTTTTTTATACCATGGATTTTTAACAGTGTACTTCCGTACAACATGGATTGGAATATCTCCCGTTGAATAAATTAGTATGATCTTGGTGAGAATCATAACATGCGTCAGGACTAACCAATCCATACTCCTCTTAAAAATCTGTTTAAGACTACCTCACCAAGATTCACGTTTTGGCGTGTCTCTCCGGAACAGTTTTTGCTTATGATGGTGATAAGTTTTATTACTGTCTTTTCATGATTCCTTATCAAACGGAATTTTATCTGGCTATTTAAATAGTAATGAAGAATCTTTTCGAGACTGCGTTGACGTTGAGTCTCTCGAAGATCGTTTATTATAATATTCAAGATCTCGTTATGCAAATGCTACATCTCAGGAACAGGAACAGAAACAGAAAAACGTACACCCTTATATGTTTCCACCCTTGTACAGGTCACTGACAGTATTCCACGGGTATACACCAGTTATACACCAGTGAAATACCAGCTGAGCTATTCTACTGGTATATACCAGTTATACACCGGTTATACACCAGTGGAATACCAGCTGAGATATTCTACTGGTATACACCAGTGGAATAACTCAAGTATTTAATAATTTATGGCATGCGATATACTTCTGTGTACACAGGTGCAAAATCGTGCTTCACACTGAGATATTGTCGTATATCCGCTTTTACGAGTAATACCTAGACGCCAGAAGCGTCTTAGTCTTGGCATTGGCCCACTCCACCGATTAATCGAGACTTCACGCAGTTACGATCACCGCAACTACAAGGCACACAGAGAGAAAAGTATGGAAATAATCTCCATAGTAAAAATATTGCGGTACGATACTCTGGCGTATATTCCTTATTGTAGTAGCTAGATAATTAAGTGGTAGTTTATTTTGTGTAAGTTTTTCTACAACTCTGTGTATGTTGTTCTGCAAGTGGGAATATGGAGACTCTAGGCATACTAGTTAACTAAACTGTTATAGTGATGGTTTCTATATTTTATTTATTCTTCAGTGAACGGGACAAGTCCCTTGATGGTTTCAGGAAGCGCCACCATACTATGGTTTCGCTGAGCAAACAGTCTAGCGAAATTTCCCATACTCGTTCAGACAAAGTCGCTCTACTGTAATAACAGAATCGCCGGAAAACGATATGAACAATTATTATGATGGATTTTATAACAGAGAGTAGCGTAGTAGATAAAACGATTGCGTCGAAACTTGAAAGACCCAACTTCATTTTCTTCCGATCGAACATTTGTAAATATATATCTATTTTTTTGCATCCTACACCAGTATCGGAGAAATTACTATAGTTATAGTAGCGTTTCCTATTAACTCAAACCGGCACAATTCGCCCGTACATGGTATCAACGAATGGCCGAAATACATTCAAATTTCTACGCTGTATGGGAACTTCTCATATATTTTTATGGTGGCAATTCACCCAAAATTGTCTTCGTGCACGCTTTAGTATGAAAAAAATATTTCGCGACTTCATAAGCTATATACCTAGCGGGAATGTGAGGGAAGCACAATGTGGAATTGTGCATGTGGGCCGTAAGGTCGAGGTTACACCTATTTCTACACATGTATAAACCAAAGTCGTCCATTCGACATCGACTCACCGAGGGGAGACTTTACGAGGTCAGTCCTCGGTTCGACGGTGATTGGCAGTGATTACATCCTTACGCGTTACTCAGCTCTAGCAATACTACGACAATCACTAGGCCCGACAGAATGTCCGACAAAAAGACAGAGGAAAATCGCTGACCACGGGACTTGGAATACGGAAAGCGGCCTGGCACTTGAATCCGAAAGAACGGGCGGGCGTATCGACGCCTCCCGCAAAGTGGAAACGACCACAAGGCCTCTTTGCGCTTTCCCTTCTCTTTTCAAACCCACGACACGTAACCACTATACCCTCCCATTTCCTGTGCCCTTGCTCACCCCCTTTTCGCTCTGGTTTTCCCCCGACGCTAAGCGAACCAACGTCAAGCCTCTCAGTCTATCTCTTCTCCATTTTAGACCCCTTCGCCCCTTCTTCCCTCACGTTGCGCACCCTTCCCGTTCTACTTTAAAACCCTCGAGGGAACTTGAAATCCAGTGCTGACGAAGTTTTCGTCCTTGCACAAAATTTTTTCAACCGTATGAGGAAAGCGTAAAAGAAAGACTCAGAGAGAAATGGAAGTAAAGGAAGTGGATGAAAAACGAAATGAGAAAGTACACAAGGAGCGTGACTCGCATCTTATTCTGTCACTCTCATCCCGAAAAGTGCGAGATTTGGCAAAGCCGACGAATTTATAACCGTACACACCACTGTCGCTTGTTTTTCTTTGCTATAGTGTATGTACTCTGCTCCAGACGCGAGAAGTTTCAGCTATTGTGTTTTTTTCGCTACGAAGTTGCGGTATTTCCAGTGACATGGCCTCCCTTGCTGACCGTGGAGCGCATTTTTGCATAAACTTCCTTTGGGTTGCTTTTTCGTTCACTTTTTCTACCACAACTCGGTCAATTACTTGTCTGCAACTACGCCATCGGCTTTAAGTAATATCTTTTCCTTCGCAGTATCACGTCAGATCCCTCAGTGTTTTATTATACGGAATAATGTCTTTTATTCTCAGAAACGTGGAAAAGAAAAAAGCCGCTGTATAGTCGAGAGTTTCCCTCACAAAGACTGTCTTGTAATTCATTTAGTAACCAGCTACCAAAGTTACGCAGTAATACGCAAGACGTGGTCCGACTTTGCCAATTTCCTAATGAACAGGCGCCCTTCAAAGAACTTAGCAATGAGTAACTCTTCCAAACGAACTGTTCGTTTGTTGTCCTTTTGACGATTGTTTCACGGTTGTTCGATAGACGAGAGTGAATCATTGCTGGCATCGAAGCTATCGCCACCAATTCGACCACTTGGAAACAATACCCGCCGCAACAATCTCATTTCGTTGAACCTTCGACCCTTTTTCCCTTCTTTTTACGACGTAGGTCTTGCTATGCTCCAAGTCCCATGTAACCTCTTTCATTGAAGACGGAACAAGTTTGACTCGATCGCAAGAAAAGAGGAGGTAGGAGGGGCTGGAGGCTGGCACGGGTCCACCACGTGGATTTTCTACAACGTAAAATGTCGTCGTTCCCTGGGGAGAGAGAAAAGGGAATCGAGGGATGGGCAAAAGGGTGGAAAAGTATAACAGTACTGTGTACCGTATCTTATAACCGTCGAATCCGACTCCGCAGGGATTTCAAGTGATGACTCGGTCCTTTCTCTCATCAGTGTTTTCCCTCCTCTTTTTCTTCACTCTCCTATGTCCCTTGTTCATTTGTCTATATCTTTTGTGTCACTCTTGCCGATCCATCCTCATAGTACTAACGTCTATTCCCTTTCTTTCCCTTCCCATTCCTTCTCTTCCCTTCCCTTCTGTTTCCTTCCCTTCTCTTCCCTTCTCTTCCCTTCCCTTCCACGCCCTTCCCTCATCGCCACTTTTCTTGTTCTTTTCAGGACCATTACATCACCCTCCGTGTGAGTCGACCTCGCGTCTCGCGAACACACTGAGGGATAAAGGTCAGTGAGGACCTTGTGTTATATGTGTCGGGGTTTCTCCTTCTCCGGTTTGGCCATGGACCAACAACATAGGAAAAGTAGAAAGGCACCAGACGTACCACGAGGTTTCCTTCTTCCTACGATTGTGGCCGTCTAGTTGGGTGTAGAAACTGAACGGCAAATGGTCCTGACCCTTTCGTATCCTCCAATATCCCCAAGCGACCCGAACCAGCTCGGAACTTGAGCTCACTGTAAGCTTCAAGGTAAGCCTCGACGGATGGAACGACGGCTCGCGAGTATCCGCCAACTCCACAGACTGGATATTCCACACAACACTCGCAGCTGTACCTGGTATACATTGTTAGTTTAGCTATGACCTCTTCCATGTTGTGGCTGATGCTTCTATCATTGGTAGCACTGTTGGGTAGCCTTCAGCCACACCAATGGAAAGTCCGCCTCTATCATCGCTTTCTCTTCAAATCCACCTGGGCATCTGTAGACCCTCCAATTATCTTTTTGCTATAGTGATACTTCGGAGCTTCTGTACTTTTATTCCAAACAAAATTTTCTGGTATTACCAACGCCCTAGAATCGAGATTCAATAGAGTACATTGGATTACTTCCGCCTCTGGTATGGGCTTAGTTTGCGTAAGTAGTTGGATACCTCTGCAGTGACAAATCGATAATGATTGGATTTTATTTACCAGTCCCACAATCCAACTATAATATTTCCACGCAGTTGTTCTAACATTGGATAATTTCGGAACCAGTTTACTTCATCTTGTTGTCGGCATAAAAAAGGCACGTAATAATACAAAAAACACTTCAGTTTGTTTTGTCGATGAAGTCCATGATCAATAAGAACTTTCCAAGCAGCCGATTCGATAAACTTAACAATTATAATAATACATCTTTAATCAAAGCAAATAACTGGATTTGACAAAAATACCTCCTTAAACAAAATTGATGTGGTGACTGTTTCTGCAATAAAAGATTTTTCAGCTCACATCTGTGGCTAAAGGAACACCTATGTAGTGTCTAAACTGTGATTTTTCCTGGTTCTACAACCTTCTCTTTCCTCTTCATCTCACCTAAGCACCTAGTCTAGCTGCTCGTTCACGGTTCCGTGCTCCCAGACCCGACGTGTCTGCCTCGATGCTCAGCTTTCGCTGCACACACTCGGCTTCCACGTTCCTCTTGCTCTTTGTCTCTTTGCACTATCCTCTCTCCTATCGACGGCCTATACGATCACGAAATCCGAGAGCTTCTCGTTCGTCTCGGTGAATTCAAGACCAACCGATAAAGATTATCTCTCTGATGGCCTAGCCGTGGTCACCACTGAGCTTCTCCTTTCTTTAGTGTTCCATGAGTGCGGGGAAACTGCTCGCTTCAACAAAGGGTGCAAGCACGTCACTTGAAGTTTCTACAGACACGCTACTAATTCAATGGTATTGTAACTGCTGCAGCTCTTCAGAAGTATCCGATTTAAAACGCTAGCATTGAATTCTCTACCAAAAACCACATTGTCACGATCCAATTCCAGAAAATATCTACCACACTAAAATTCTATCTAAACCTAAAATAAGAGACACCTCACCGCTTGTTTAACACGAGCAGCGATATAGACTTGTCTCGTGTTAATCAGTCAACGTTCCAGTCGTAAAAGGCACAACGAATATTAAATAGTACTCTTATAACTAATAAATCGTAAAACTTTAAATGCCAATTGGTTCATCCAATCAATAACCTGGTTGTAAACAGGTTTCTTACATTGCTTTTACACCCGTCACTTCATATCCTCTCTATAAAGTCGATACTGTAAACTTTCAATACAATTCAGAGAATTTTCGCGGTACATTCTCTCTACACTTATACGCCACCAAATCCCATTCGTCTTACGTGGTCTCGACTGCACGACTGCAGCTCGCCAGAAACATCGTAACGAAAAGATACGAAGTGTTCATCTTCCCATGTCTGTGTATATACATATTCAGATATTATCCTCGTGGGTTCGGAGAGCAGCTTTTGTAAAAATGTGTGCATCTCTCTTCGTGTATACGCTGCACCTCGGCAGTACCACTTGGGTTTTATTTGTTTGCGATATTTTCGCCTTCTGGAAAAAGCACTCGTGTATATACCTACTTACGTACGTGACCGTCGAAGAGATAGAGATTAAATTTTTCGGCTTTGTATCCCATCGTATATATTGAGGTTTCTATCTGTATATATATACAAACCCCAAGGGGCTACTATAGAATTTACTATTTTTACAACGTACATCTTCCTTTATTTCTACGCCCATTGAAATTGAACTGTCCATCGATACCGCAGACCCTTTATCATTCCTACATCCAATATAGTGTATCTATACAAGCTTGATGAAATTATGTCCATGTACTGCAAGGAAATGCAATGGAAGACTGCTGAGTTTGCTTTGGCAACAAACTCATCTCTATGTACATCTAGATTATTGGCGCGCGTACAAACACAGCGCAACAAACGTCACATGTACTGTACATGTCGACATATATTTTTAAGAAGTAAATTTAATACGTTGTTTTGTCCTTTTCTCCAATCACGTCTTCTCCCCTGATTGTCCATTTACTGGCACTTCCATCTTGCTCAATTTCTATAACCGTCCAGGTTTTCTCAAATCTGTTTCTCTATCTTTTGTTGAGAAATGTGCAAGCTCGCCAGATCGTGATTGTCAATCGAGCAATTAAATTCTCGTGAATTTGTCTTTTTCTCGACTCTGTGCCTGTCGAAACTGCCACAGTATTGTATGTCCGGTGTATACGGTTACATTGGTGCACTTTGTGAATTTTATGCGTTTGTCAAGTGTTTCGCGTGTAGTTTTCCCTGTCAAGCTCAACTGTAGTGTCCCTTTCTCGAATCTCACAGTCGCAACGGCGACCCGACGTTACACTCTATCGGAAATGTGCCACCCGGTGCTGACTGAAGCTCGTTTGCAGTCCGGACATCTGACTGCAACGATAGATACACCGGTAGTTGGGCAACAATACGACTGTAGCCTCGCTTTTGCCCATTCCCGTTTCTGTTAACTCCTCACCCTCAGCCATGGCATTTCCTCTATTTTGTCCCGAACAAGATTCGCAAGTCCAATTCACGTAGTCTCCATTATACCGTATTGCGGAATGTGCGAAACGTTATAGAATTGCATTTCAACACAGATAATTTAATAGCGTATTCAATGGTTCACAACTTCGAATTGGGATTTAATTAACCAATAAACGTGACGCGAATTGTTGCGACATTATTCGCCCCCATGAATTTTCCAGATTCGTTATTGAAGTCCGCCCGCGTGGCGCCATTCAATTGACCATGTCCTCGAAATTTCTTCGTCGTACAACTATATATGGAAATGTGGCTGCGTTCTACTTTCGAACTTCGTTATTGCGAACAGGCGGAGCGATTCACACTGGTGAAATCAATGTAAATTGTCCAAATTCTTATTATAATTATCCACTAGTCTTTAATTAGTTTTATCGTTTTATTTTACATTTAGGCAAATTCGACTCTAAATTTATTGGAAGCTTAACTGTACGCATACACGAGAACTATCAGCGCCACGAAGGCAACGAAGCGAGTTCGGTACTGCTGAACTGCACGTGGACTTCTAGTTGTCGTAAATCGTACGTAACCGAGAATGCGAGTCCGGCTGAGCACGAAAATTTATGCCCTCGTACACATTGCTTGTCTCTTATACACAGTATGTACGACTACTGCCTCTAGTATGCTTTTCAAGAGTTGTAACAACCTGACGGTAGCTTAGAGGTCTGCAATCGTTCCTACAGAACTGTAGAATCGGAAACGCGTCAGTTCGCGCTGACTCCAAGACTCGTTTGCGGTGATTCCTGGCCTTCCCATCTTGCATTTCTCGTTCAACCTCGGCTCTTCATTTTCGCGAAATACAAGCTTGCGAAGCTCTTTGGCTCGACTCTACCCGATGTCCCGACGGTATCAGATATACGTGCCGTCGTCTGCCATTACTACTGCCCCGGGCTAGCCTCTCGCACCGTATAATTTCAAGCTATATCTTCTCCCTTGGAGCTTGTATACGTTCCATTACAGTCAGCAGTCCCGCCAAAATGCCTCCGGACACTGCTTAATAGACGTCGCACCATCTTCTTGCAGGCACATTTCTCCCGCCACCACCTTCTCGTTCTCCACTCAGGGCGGTTTACAATTCGGTTTATCGTATGACTGCATCGGCTCTCGACGTTGCCCCCGAAGTTCCCAACTCACTCGGAGGCATTTAATAAACCTGTGCTGGGCGTGTTTGCGGTTCCACTGGCAGAGTCCTGTCCGACATTCAATTTCCATATCCACTTGAATCTGTTTTACCACCGGCTGAGACCTGCGGTTCATTACCACTTGTATGCATAGCAGACCAGATGAGAGAATGCGAATTGCTTATTTTGACTGCTTCAGAGTTCCCGGGTAAGGACTTTAAATTTCCAAAAGAATTTTTGTGTTCGAGAAAAATAGTAGTTAAAAATGCAATTTTGTTATTGTCGAACTATTTTGTAATAATCAAAAATGACAATTAATATTGAATAATTCATTTAATTACTCTGAATATTAAATAGCGTTTATTCTGATATGCAGAATTAGCATTTTTTTTAAATGCATATTTAACCGTTCAGTAGAACCCCGATTCTGTACAGAGCCATCTCTACACGAGTAGTTCAACACCGTGATTTAGTAGTTCAATAAAAGTTCTACACTGCATTATACAAATTATTCATAGACAGAATTTAAAAAATGATCTGCGAATAGATATGTGCGCGGTCAATGAGATCGGTACTTTATTCGAATTATTATCGTTCTTTTACAGTACGAGATATCTCGAGCCACTAACTTGTTAGAATAGGATTTGAATTTTTTAATAACTAATCCAGTCATAGCTTTGCCTTCAATTTTTGTCAAACCCGGAATTATGGGTTGAAGATTGTCCAAATCCATTAGTAATCAAGTCAACTCTAATTTAGGGAAAAAGCGACGTTTATAATTGTTAAATATGTAAAATTTAGTTATATAAACATTTAAAAAAAACAATATTACAAGTAGCAATTTTTTGTGTAATCACAAAAAAATTATACAAATAGATTACATGTATCACCGTATATTACATGTATATATTTAGTACCTTAAAAAACTTCCCGCAGGGAGAGAAGATTTGAGAGGGGAATGGGGATGGAGTCCGCTAAAAGTGTATTATTTACCTTCCACGAGTGGTTTTAATTTTTCCGAAAAAATGGTAACACATGTAAAAATGATTGAAAATAATTTTGTTATCGTGAATTTATTTTGATAACCGAACATGAAAATGGATGTTGAATAATTCATACAAAAGCATTGAATATTGAATGGCGATTTTTCTGACGTACTAAATAATGCATAATGTTTATCAATGAATATTTAACTATGCAAAATATATTTCAGTAAAAAATCACCGAACGTGTTTCAAATTTCGTTTCTTTTTACTGTTCTGCTAATTCTTTTGTTAACACGTGCAACAGTGTAGTTCTCATCGATGCATGTAAAAGTTTTTTAGTAACAAGGCCAATGAAATTGTTCGATTCAACGCCCCGAACTGACGATCTCCATCTCTAGAGTTTATCATGTTATTCCTTCGTGTATCTCACGCGGAGTTCATTTTCCGGAAGAACGAACTGGACACGAGAAAGTTTGACTTTTTTCGTATCAGAGGGAGAGTGTGAGAAAAGTTATACACTCTTGCGGACGTTCGCTGAGCACTCCATCGTCGAAAAAGTTTGTGCCGCCATACCGAGACAGTAGTAAAACTCCTATTGACCACTAAGTGGATAAGAAACGGCGAAGGACGTTTCCTAGTTTCTGCCACTCTCGATTTCGAATATTATTTCTCTTATTAATTTGGATTATTCTTTCATTTACTTTAATTTATTTAATGTCCTTTTATTAAGTACTTATTTACTTTAATTAAAGCACATCGAAAAAAAAAGTGGTCGCAACGGAAATTTGTTTGACACAACCTCTTCAGAAGGTTAGATACGACAAAGCGGATAAGAAGGTTGACTCAATCTCACCAATAGATTGTCGCCGTTACTTTGATCCAAAGATCTTGTATAGTTGAGACAACTACCGTATCTTAACTTCGCTTCTGGATTAGTGCGGATTATCTGTGGCATTGCAGCAGGCACCAATTGGTGAACTGAAATGTCTTGACTTGTGCGAATGTCTTGACTGTCTAAACTTGAAACTCGACATCGCAGATTATACATCTTGACTATATAATAATAGAAAAGGAAGAATACGGATTTATTTGAAATGTACGACCACCGGGTGAAGGTCAAAATAGCGAATGGCTAAAATAGCAAATTTCAAAATAATGTCCGTTTGAATCTAGAATGGCCATTATCATGAAATTCGCTATTTTAGCTAGTCGCTATTTGGATCATTCGCGATTTTGACCCTCACCCATAACAGAAATTATATATGAATAGGCAGTTATTCAAGAAATGATTACATCGCATGATCATATCATTTCTTTCTTTATCAATCCACTCTAATGAATTGGTTACCTAAAACAGCCCAGCCTTATATTTAATTAGATTAAACAACACCAAAGTTCTTTTAAGTGTTAAAATCAGTTATTGTATATGACCATTTACCATTTGTCTATTAAGCTGCTTCAAAGAAACCAAGATATTGATACAAAAACCGGTGTGATAATGAGCCCACTTATCCCATTTTCATACCGTGTGAAGTAAAATTTTGTACGACAATCGTTAGAAAAACTTATTCCGCACTTGTACCCTAATATACTATTAAAGCAATAATATGTTCAATAAAAGTTTATTTTACATATCCTTACTTATGGGTATCAGTCTTCTTAAAAAGCTTTTAACGAATTTCACGGTTGACCGAAATCTAAGACCTATTCATTGTTCCATTATATGATTAATTATCTTAGAAAGATCTCTAGAGTTAGCAAGAAGAACTCGATAGCACAAAATAAGAACTGCGGTAGATGAATGAGCCCAATTAAACGATAAACTGCTTCATCCAACACGCTTTCACGTTACTACAAAATCCAGTGAATCGCCGTCTTTGGGAATTCGGGATGTTCAAGCTATCTGAATCCAAACCAGCACTTCAGAGTCCGGATGGTATTATTCTAGCTACCGGTATACGTTAATTGTTGGCTCGTTGAGTTTGCGGTTCCCTCTATAACCTGGTCGGGTTAACCCGAGTTTCCCCAATGAGTTGATCCTCCGTGGCTTCGGGTCTTTCGCATCTCTTCCAACTAGATACAAATCTGATTAGTGGTGTTGGTCAAAATGAATATGTTATACCTACCCACCAGTTTAATTTTCATTAAGCGATTTTCCACGATATTTGTAGCAAAAAGCATAGCAAAAAAAGTACCTATTTATCTTTAATAAACTGTTTCTTTAAATCAAATAACCGGATTTTTTTATTGAGCCTTACAAGTAAACTTTTATTTGGATGGAATAAAATGTTCTTAATGCAAATTTTCGTAGACGTAAGTTAACGTTTATTTAATTTAAGAAAAAAACAATTAATCATATGTGAATCAATGAAATCATTTTTATCAGTGTACTCGACAGTTATTGATGGGTAACTATCAGTGATTAGTTCATGCGACTATTTTTGTAGTTACTGTAAGTATTTCATTGTCACTATTGCGGTAGTGGGGGTAATGATGAATGCATTATTTATGGTAAGAGAATGTATTGAATGCTGAAGTCAAGGGAGTGAAAGTTACAGTGCTGGGGTTCGAAGGAAGAAGAATGAAGCATGAATGCTGACGCGACTCTGGGTCTATTGTCCTGGGCCGTTGGACCTAGTGTATGAATACGACAGTGATAAGACGGGCGTCGGGCGGTTTTATACTGCACGACGATCATCTCCAACCTAGGATCACTGACGCCGCTTTGAAATGAGCTTCTGAGTATTTGAATGAAGTTCTCACAATTCGCAATTAAGGGGCCGTTACACGATAGTTATAACTTTAATTTTATGAAACTATTTAAAACCCCTATGATGTGGATAGAACATCCCGAATTGAAATTTAGACCCTCTTCAAAACCTAAATGTAGCAGTCGCGCGGGGTAAACGGAAGTTTCTCCATTCCTTTGACACTCGTCAAAACCTCCGAAAATGGCAGATATTACCTGAATGGAGTAAACAGAGTCTAAATAAAGAACTGAAATTCTTATGTTTGGACCTCCAATTACGTTTTACAGAGTGAGATGAAGTTCTTAGACCCTTGTATAAACTTCCAAAAATGGCATATTTTACCCATTTTCATTCAACGAAGGGTGTTGGAAGGGTTTAAATTCTAACTCGGGATTTTTCTCGAATAATTTACAATTGCTTTAAACTAAAGTTGTAACTCTCGTAATAAACACCGAGAGAAAAAGTTTCGTTGATTCACGGAAATCTTTGCCAATGGAATGAAATACTTGAATTTGAATACTATATTTTCTTTGAATGATCTCCAACTCAATGAAAAGTAGTGACATTGTTTCGAGGAAACATTTCTTGAAACCAATGAACCTTTTTCATTGATTTTAAAGATATCGTCTCTGATTCAATAAAACCTTCTTCGTACCAGCTCAAAATTTCGAAACCTATTTTTTCCTGAAGTACGCGGCAGATAAAGCTTAAATTTTGTGAGTATATAAGGAAGTACGGCAGGAATAGGCTAAGCTTCTGGTTCCTCGAAACTCGAAGCCGTTCGTTCAGGAGAATCGGAAAAGAGAGATCAATGAAAACGTTTCTTTGAACCAATGAAAACGTTTCTTTAAAAAATGTTCTCTTTGAAATTTAAATGCACTATTTCATTGAAATCAAGGAAATCTTTCGTTGAAATCAATGAAAAAAAATCAATCCACCCATTTCTTTGGCGTCAATGAAATCTTTTCTCTCGGTGAAGCTTTGATCGAGTGAGTTACTGTTGCATCAAACCCTGATCTCCTCTGGCATATAATCCTGAAGTCTTCACGAATAAAAAAAAGTAGTTGTGGCAACCAATTCCAATATATGTTGACGGAATGTTATAGTCTCAGCTATTTTCAATTGGTAGCGAAAAATAGTATGCAAGACCAAGTTCCTACAACTATCGCTGTGCTGTCCAATTCAAATGATCGGTCACATTAACCTGTGAGTTGAGATTATGATGTCAGCTGCTGACTGTTACTATATGTACTCTACCCACGAGACTATAGGTTCCTGTAAGCAACTGGATACTTGACGCTATGCTAACTATTCCGGTAGGTTGGCGAAACCGATTGCTCGGTTTTTACAACTACGTTTTTCTTTCAACTCAGTGCACAAAACTCTTTTTCTGTATATTGTTCCCTGGTGGCAGGCAGTATTCTTAGTATTGTTACGGTTATGGCTTTCCGGGAAAGAAAACCAAAATGTTCCCTTATGCGACGTCTGCTCCTTTATTCTTGTGTTAGTTTCGGTTCTAAGAGAGAAAGAGAACTGAGGAGAATAAAAAGTACAAGAAATAAAGGAAGGAAAAACGGGAGTACTCACTTTTTTCCAATTGTCCTTTCTCTTACTTCTGTATACGCTTTTCCTCGTTTACCCTGGCATTGGCTTCTGCGTATACTTTACAACCGCAGTCGGCTGGCGATAAAGAGGGAGGGTTCTATCGAGCGACCTTTTTCAGAATGCCCGCACGCCTTTGATAATACCGCGCGGGTTATTGCTGCAGTACGATACTCGCGCGGTATAGAGGGAAAAAAACCCGCGGAAACGTTTCAAGCTTTTCCAAATACTGTCGCCGAGTTATCGAGACACATACACGGAAATAGAAAAAGCCGCACACGTATATACACCACAGCGAGTACATTCTGACTGAGTGCCTGCTAACAAAGGGCGATAAATGAACGAAGGGCAGAAAAAGGTTGTCAAGTACCTACGTTGATACGACACTTAATTTCCCACTCTGGAAAAGAAAAACGAGGAACTTTGGCTGCAATTCACGAATGAAAAGAATCTCACACCCTCCGATTCGACTCCTTTTTTTATGTCAATTAAGAAACACCTCCGAATAACATCAAATTATAAAAGAAAAAATATCTCGCAATTAGCTCTGTGCTTACGAAATGAATTATTCGGAGATTCTTTTTATTATTCCGAGGTGAAAGGCCTTGCGAAAACTCTCAAGGGTCGATTAATACATCTATTCGAAACGCCTCGTCGAATGAGTTCTCTGTAATACGGAGCAGGGCAAACCCAGAAAGGGGAACGAAACGTCAAACGATAAATCGATCAATTTATTGGGAAAAGTTTGTCGAATCTCGCTCCCTCGACCGAATAGTAATAATTTACTTCGTGTAATTACAACGTGGAAGTCGTGGGTATATACATGACATAAAACTCCCTCAAAACGATCTATAACGTCTTGAACTTTCATATTGCTCCACTTGATTTTTCTACTTTGCAGTTTAATGCAATCGTACCACATTCGTATTTTCTTTGCGGAAGAATTTTTCACGAGTAATAAAATGAAACGAGCAACTTCTTTTCTTAATTTTCTGCAATTATTATCGTACCGCAATATAATTGCCTGTTTAAATTGAGAATACGATTCCGGTGCTCATTTCATATTCTGGCCGTATTTCGGTCGAGCATTAAATTCACATAAACACTTTTCACTAAATGTTAATATAAAAGAAAACATTTTCTTTAATTTCTGTTAGCACTACATTGTAAAAAATCGGTGTTAATATTAACATCGTGTTAACACGAATACCACAGCAGTGCATATAAGTCCATCAATATTGTGCAAACCTGATGCATGGTCATGGTATAAACGGACGGTGTAAATATTTTAGTGTAAATTTCACTTTTGTATCGTAGAATTAACATCAATTTATATTTACACTATTTGGTTTACCACAACAAATAATGTACCGAATGGATTGAAGCTCAAAATAGTCTAAATTTATGCATTTATACAAGCCAATATAAATGTACACCGATAAAAGTGTTAATGTGGTGTTCTTTTCAACACTCAATAGTGGCAATGCAACAACCCGCATGGTATTCACTTACTACAAAGTCATACATACTATGTTATTCATAGCAAAGTAACTGTTTGTTACACCAAGTACATTTAACTCCATAATGGTGCAATTAATAACACCGTAAATTTTTACCTCGCACACTGTGACAGTTTACACCAGCTGATCTTTTACAGTGTATATAACAACATATTGTTTTTTTAACATAACAACCCAAGTAAAAAAATTATATATAGAGTATATAAAAAATATATATATTTTTAAACATAGAATTGGGCATATATAGTTTTTATAAAATCTATATGCAATTTATACATAAACCCAACTTTACAGGTGATCTTATATATAAATTGCATATAGATTGTATATAGAGTTTATACAGACTATATATGCCCTATATATATGTGACTATATATAATTTTTTTACTTGGGAAAATTCACGAGACTGGTTGAATTTAACATTTGCCAAGTATTTGTCACCCCTTTAAGCACGCCTTATTTCCTATTTTAATTTTACAATAGAACAAACAAAAACGGCGAAATTTTTAATTCGGTTTGCATAATTATTATGCAACAGGATTTATTTTTTCATGCATAACACAGTATAATATTCTTTTGAAATGTAACATTTGTCGTAGCCTATCGCTGAATACATATGTAGGCCTTATTTCGTATTTCTGGCTGACCTAAATGCACCGAAAAGACGATCAGCGTTACCCTTGATATCTTGGACGATTTCGGTAACTTCGACAACGACTACGACAACGCAGTGAGTAAATGGATGGGGTGGGTTCTGGATAGCGGAGGTGTCCTTCGTACCCACGATTTCCTGGTATACTTTTCGCCCACGTGTTGTCACATCGATTTTTCACGTATCCCCAGAGCCGACTGCATCGTCGTGCATCCGTTGCCAAAGTTATGACGTTGCCCAGCACCGTTTGGCCTCGTGCATCAAGTGCATCATTGAGCCAGTGCTCCCGCTGTTGCTACTGTGTTACCCTGAGACCCAAGCTGGAGCTAAAGTCGAGAGTTCTAAAGGAACCAATACGTCATCGTAAACTGGTTATTGAAACGTCGTGCTTGACACATCGACGCTCAAGTGGCCTTCGAATCAATATTGTCGTTAACCCGCTAGTCGGTTTCTCCTTGCACGCAATGAACATTCTGTACATATAAAGGGTATCCGGGGAATATCGCAAGTGTGTCATTAAAGTTTTTCCCTCCACCGAAGGGCTAAATCGATATTTCAAAGTACCTACTTATTCTAAGAAATATATTTTTCGTGGATTATTGTTTATCGATTATATATATTTTATTTATTCGAGATTCATAAAGTCTTTTTTCACTCCCGACTGCCCGCAGTCTGTATTTCACTGGCATGGCACGATTGTGCCTATTTCTATTAGTACAATATTTTCTGAAATAGTTAAAGATGACTTAAAGCAAATTAAAATTTGGTAGACAGGTTTTGTGCACCGGTTCATGTGTCTTTTTTCATAGATTGCATGTATTAGTTGCGATTTTCGATATATATATATATATATATATATATATATATATATGAGAGCCTGTTTATCTGGAAATGTCACAAGATGACCATCATCATTGTGTATTCTGTAACTCACTTCACAGCGCTCATAATGAAGTATCAGAATTACTTTAAAAACGATGAAACAAAAATGATTTTATAGAAATCAAAAAACTCCCGACGGAAAAAATGTGTGTAATTAATAAACAAATTGCGTAAATGAAAAATGGTTCAATAAGAATCATTCGCATATTATAGTCAGGAGATTAGCACACCCTTAACGAATAAATCTCTCGAGTTTTTGAATTTCTATTTCTTTACAATAAATAGTGGATTCATAAATCGTGGGAAAAAAAAAATGTATATAAGGTGCGACGATCAAGCGAAGGGTTGGAGGAAATGAATGTTCATCCGCAATGCTAATATGCATTCCGGATGAACTGATGAAATAACGAAGAGAGAAAATATATGGTGATCACCGGGAATCGAATCCGAATTATTCCTATAAATTACACCTATAAATTTTTTCTCATTTTCGCAAATCGTCTTCTTATAGCCACTGTAGAACCGTCACAAACGTCTGAGAAAAAAGCTCCGTCTTTTTTAATATGTTTTAAGATCTTATCATTCCCATTTAGGTCCAATGACGCACCCATTTCACAACACTAATATTTCATTCACAAGGTTTCCTGTACGACAAACCCTCACTTTCTATAATATACGTGCCTCTTGAATGAGCTTGAGTGCTCTCCAACTCATAAGCACTCTGTAGGAAACAAAGCTAAGCTCATTTCGCCCGAGTCTTTCGGCTCTCTCGTTATCGAAAAATCACTTTTTTTTCTTTTAACGATCAAGCAAAATAGCTACGTGGTCTTTGGTGTGGCGGGTGGGTGTGTGTCTCGACGGATTGTGTGCTCCGTTCCAAAGGCATGCTAACACGTGGACGGCTTTAAATCACGCAACTACTTTCATACCCCTGTTCACTCGTTTTCCCTCTCTCTCTCTCTCTCTCTGTTTCTGTTTTTCTCGTTCTATATTTTCCCACCTCTCACGCTCTGGTGTGCCATTACGGTTGCTGGTGCTTTTCTACTCTTGGGATATTCAATATAGAATAGGAAACGTGCTTTTGTATCAGAGAAGAGGATGAGAAAAACAAGAAGCAGATTTGGGCGGCCCACCTATGTCTTTACGAGGCTATTAGTGTGAATTTAAGGATGTAGATACGTATATTCACAGGCTCTTGTTAAAATACACTCCGGAATGTTTTCGTCGAGGATATTTCGCTGTCTGACTCCAGTTCTACTACTCTTCTACCACTTCTATTCCTGGCTATAACGACTAACAATAATGTGCTCGCGGACTACGTGTGAAGGGGTTTTATACGGGCTATTAATTTTTTAATATTCTTCTACAGAGACACGCACACCGTTGACAATGCGCTTCCCCCTTTTTTATGCGATCACGACATTTCGTATAACAATGGAAATTGCCGAAAGCAGACACTGGTGTCTGTTTAAGCTTTTCTCTTTTTTGATAATATAGGAGACTATAAAAATCATGAAATCAGAACGGAACTTTTTATCTCTATGGTATAATAATTACGTGAGTTTTGGATGTAATCGTAGTATTTTCCTAACAGTATATAAATTAGGGTCATTCGGCTATTAATCTACAAATGTCGTTATATATTTTACTACGATGCGATAATGGACGTTTTACACGAGCTTCGCGTGTGTATATCCCCGATTTTCATACCTTGTGAATTAAAAATTTGTACAATACTCGATGGAAAAACTTTTTCTCAATTCGTCTTTCTGTAACACAAACTCGCACTTTTCAGAAAAAGTCTTAACATACTTGAATCGTAATATACTATTGTTAATAAGACTCAAACATTTCACACTAGTCTAATGAGTGACAAGTTTTTAATTAGTGCCTTACACTGAAGCATCTTAAGCTCCAGTAAATTTCGAAATATCTCGCTTCATTTCAATTGAAGAAAGAATCGTTTTCCGTTCTCATTGTGTGACAAAAAAAAGTACTAGTCAGCAACAGTTTCTACTATTTCGTACGAAAAGAGCATGTCAGCATTTTTTATGCCTTCAGAACAATACCTAAGACCAACAGGGCAAAAAAGTCAGGTTACTGAACAGTGAGCGCACTAATCGCTGTGGATTACGTGAAGAATAGAAAGAGCTACGATGCAGGCTTACATAGACACTCACTCACTCGCTGTGCAGAGAATGAAAGTGCACACATGGCTTCGACGAATATGCTTCAACGAGACTTTGCCGAAAATGTCTTGCTGCGGATTATATGCCATTGTGTCCTTTGAAAATAGAGTTGGCTCTACAGAGACATGGAGTGAATTTAATATCACATATCTTACATAGATGAAAAATACACAATAGAATTTAACAATAGTATCATTTGTACTTTTGCGTCGAACTAGATTTTTACGACTTCTTCCACGACGCATATCAGTTTCTCCACTGGTGAACATATTTCCCGAAATATTTCAGAAAATAAAGTTTTCTATGAATGGAAAAATTTCAAACAATTCTGGAAATACTTAATTTTATTATCTGATGAACCGATAATAACGACACAGTATTTTCTCTGAAATTTATGTATAGCTGGACGTAAACAAGACTGATGAAGTCATGTACAGGAAACAACCTAGTTACATGGCATTTCCTTTAGTGAAGAGCACTAAACGGAAAGAAAAAATAAGGAACGATCAATCGTTTTCGAGAAGTAAAAGAAATAGTTGGCATAGCACCAACTACTGGGTTGGTTAAAGAAACTACAATATCGTTGGTAGACACCGTTACCATTAGTAACAGTGTAACCAACTGACACGACAACCTCAACTCATCGTTGGTTGGTGCAACCAATCGGTCGAATATAGTTTTTCGTGTTGAATTGGATCTCCCAACGAACCGCGTTCGATTTTGTTGCTAAAAGAAAAGATACTGGTACCAATCAAGTAAGTTGTCATTACTAATGACTGGATTCAGTATGATGAAAACGCGATATAATCTACTGGACTTCATGTACATTTTGTTCTAATTTTTTGAAATATTTTTCATTTACTCGCTCATTTCTTCCCGTTGGCATGCATTGCGTCTATTACACAGACGACCCAGGTCAGTACAGCCAGTCTCCCCCAATTGCGGCTGCAGTCGACTTTCCCTTTGGTGTCGCATTCGCCTCTGAATACTGTTGATAACAGACAGTGGCCAGAAATCATAGGGAAACTGCAAGAAAAAAAAACCTTTGTTGATACAGTCGGTCTCGCTTCGCTTTTTACAATTTGTATCCAGCTGCGGGTACGTATCGTTTTTCGTAGAAAATATACACACCGACTATATAAATACATATATATACTCTAAAGCTCCATCACGTTCGAAAATTTTTATTTTCTGCGAAATGACGGCAGTGGGATTCGAACCCTCGACTTATCGATAGCTCTGGTTTAGAAGCAAGCACGTTAGCTTGCTGCTTCATCGGATTCATTTTATTTTAAGTCTTAATATCATTTTTTTTTCCGGTAAATTCAACAAGCATAAGCGTACTGTATGTAATGATGCGCAATTACCGTCATTTTTTTTAACAATCTAGTGTCCGAACTCAAATAATCATAGAGACTCAAATAATAATTTTCATTGTCGTTTCGGTGTGACCTGCACTCAATTTATCGTCACAAATCGGTCATTTTAGTATGGGTCAGTGATTGACAATTTAGTATTCTCGGAATGGACATGATTGATTTATGATCTAAACCGATACCATATAAACTGACTCTCTATTTCAACGCAGACATTGAAATACTCACACAAAAAAATTGTCACACAAGAGCTTTCAACCCGTATAAATCCCAGTAAAAAAGAACAGGATTGAATCTAATTAATGAATATACGTATAATTACAATGAAACACGGATTCGGCATCATGGAGATGAATTCGTTTTAGTTGCATTGGAATATTTTCTTTCTGCTGCGGTACAAAAAAAATAAATAACAATAGCAATGCACCCACAAAAATGGCTTAGACATTCGAAACATTAAAATTCGCATGCATCATCACACAGATATTTTAACAATACCACAATTACTATATACTGAATCCCACTCTTATCGTTCATTAGTTTTCATCGCAATTGATTGTCATGAATTGCGGACGAGGATCGAAATTGTGAATAAAATGCCTCGGGCGAAAATCCTCCAGGTTCGATTGCCGGAAATGATGGCGTACCGCATGATAGATTTCATGGATCGAAGCTCCACTTCTGCGTTTGATTATAGGTGTAAATCATTTTATTTCCAAAAGTGTGCGGCTTGTACGGTTTAGAATTTTTTTTTAAATCTGTACCTGACCGAAAAAAGAAATACATAGAAAAATGTAAAAAATGAGTCGGATATATATTTTCACCAGAGTATGAATCACCGCAAGACTATGGAAATTCAAGAAGTGATGAAAGTTTTGTTCGGCATTAGAATAAGGATAAGCCGGAGTGGCCATTTGCTATTTTAATGAAAAGCGGGTCAAATAAGAGGATCATTCATGGAAACGCTTGGGGAGTCGAGTGTTGGCGCAGCTGGGCAAGATATCCGTTATGAGAATGAAGCTTATCAGAAACCCTGCGGGGTTTAATAGAACCCCATTCCCTGGGCCAGTATAGCAGCACGTCAAGACTCCCTACGAGTATACTTTCCTCATAGTAGCCAGTTCCTTATCCCGGAAAATTTTTCAATTTAATTTCTCGGAAAGTAGCAGGATAGGCAGACTTATTTTAAAGTTAAAACCATAGTACAACAATGTCCTCCGTTCGAAATTAAATCGGTTACCAGAGAAACAAGTGCTCGTATTAATCCTCTAAAGTTATTAACATTCCTTGAATTCTATAAATTAGTACAAACTAATATCTGCAAGTATAAAACTAACTTTGAACTTTCGTTGAACTTTGAGATAATCAAAATTCTGACTCAGCGAAATTGCCTCGTTGCATTTCTGCCTTCGCCGAGTCCATAGTCAAAGTGAATATTCCGCTTCGCAGCTTCGAAATCCTTCGTCGTCACGAAGAAAGCTCTAGCGATTGCTTGCGAGAAGCGAAGCGAAACTTTGACTTTGGTAGAGACGGAAAATGACGTCGGTCCTTGAAAACGACAAGGCTGAAAACGCCCTCCGGTCGTTCAACTATACGACTTCGTAGTATGTATTCACGTGCGAAATAGCGACTTCTTAGGCGACAGGATGCTACATGCGATTAGGCAGTTGATTGGCTGCGTGTTGCAAGCCAAACTTAACGTCACCTTTCTCGAAACTTTATACCTTGTATATATCGCAGAGACTACTTTGCGCCTCACGTCTACAGATTTATAAAAGGATGAGTCAAGCTCTTCGTGCAAGAGAATTTGCAGAAGTTTGGATTTCTATTGAATTCCGCTCAGGGCATTATATGCTCGGATGTGTCATTGATGCGCAGACTTTCAGAGATCCTCCCCTTTACATGCCCATGGCTAAAACATTAAAGTGAATTTTTTAATGAGAACTTTAACTCAATCCTTTAAAATGCGTCATCATTGCTTCTCCAAGTTCAATGATATTTTAGGTTGGCATAATTGTAACCATCCATTACTCTCTGACTCACTATTTGTTTGTTTACTGCATTAATAATCAGATATTCATCATTTTTTAAGAATATCTAACAGCGTTAATAAGAAATTTTACGAAACTTCATTGAAACGAGAGAAGCATTTCGTACACTTCGTTGCTCAAAAATGCCGCGAACAAAAAATAATGAATTATGATACAAATATAGTCTCATTACTTTGTCCATCACTTTGATAGTTATTATTTCAAACGTATTTTTATAGTAAACGCTTTGTATCTTATTTTTAATAAAATGTTTGTAACATTTGTTACCAATATGATAGGATATTCTGATAAAAATATTAATGTAACATTATTTATGGTATTAATAAACAAATAAAATCAGTTTGTGAGTAATTATTGCCTTACAAAGGAAATAAATCGTTTCAAACTACGGAATTTGTGATTTCGAATTTCAATGGAAACATTTTGGTGACTGAACGAATAATTGTCATAATAGGGGTCGAATTTATAGTGACAAATTCAAACTTAAGTTCATAATCGAGATTATAAATTAAACCCTAATGCGAGAAAGTATTACACTCATTGAAACTAACTTCTTGTACGATGACAAATACATTCCATAAAACGAATGTTTTGATCTCTACGCTTAACCAATAATTAAGTGAACATACAAGCAATTTTTTTTCTGTCCATGTATGCAGATAACGAGGAATAGAAAATACATGATTTATAGACAAAATATGCGCGAGTATAATCTAGTATAGAGGTAATAAGAAAAGGGTATCTTCTCGAAGCTCGGAAAGAACGGTTGAATGATTGATGTCAGTATTATCTACCCTGATACTGAAGAGTGAATCATATAACCATAAATCCCCGTATAAAGCAACCCATGAGAGTTCTAAAATCAAAGCAACGAGAAGATATAGTAGAATGGACGAAGCTAAAAAAAAAAAGTAAAAAAATAAATGAAATAAAATAAGATTAAAAAACAACTTTGCCGTAGCGTTGGAACATAAAGAGAGAGAGACGAGAAAAATACTGGAATGTACAGTTATTGCGGCCAAATCAAGGGGTGCTTTCGGGGCGGTAAGTCAACCCTCTTCGCTTGCTCGCTCTGAAGAATTTTATGACCATCAGCATCACTAAATTTTAATCCCGTTGGGCGCCATATTTCATCACAATTTTCGACAGAGAGGGCGGTGACGTATAGCGATCAAAGCAAAAGTGTATATTCCAAAAAGTTTCCTCGTAACTCACGTTTCTTACTTTATGTATTGTATATTTACTATATATCTCACTCTGATATACCTGACTTAACATGAAATTCCTTTTCTCTGTTTGTTTTATGGCGAAAACATCAAAAAATTCAAACAACAGTTATTCATGATCGATAACTGTGCGGATGACTGGCGGATAGCGATGACCTGGCAACGAATATCGCAGATCTCGATCGAACTTGCGATCTGCGCGGTGCATCCAATACCAGGGGAATATTACTTCCTATGGACGACCAAACTGGCGAACAAGGGCGGCGACATCGGCTCGCAATGGGTACCATACGATGTAACACTATCGCTTCCCATGTTTCTCAGACTTTACCTCATCTGCCGAGTGATGTTGTTGCACTCGAAACTCTTCACCGACGCATCGTCGCGAAGTATAGGGGCCTTGAATCGCATTAATTTTAACACGAGATTCGTACTCAAAACACTGATGACCATATGCCCCGGTACCGTACTTCTCGTGTTCATGGTATCCCTCTGGATCATTGCTTCGTGGACGCTGCGACAGTGCGAAAGGTAAGCAACAAGATTTTTTTATCACATTGCTAAATTATCAATTTTACAATTATACTTTACAATTTTTTATAGATATTCTGCATTTGTTTTATACATTTAGTACAGCGCTAATTTTATGATAGTTTTAAGGTGGTCTCCCTATATATTAATAAAATTAACTTTAAGCACAAGTGCCGTAGAAAAGATAAACTTTTTCTTACATTACAAATCCTTTTACTAATAAATTTGTACACTGTGAAAATGACAAAACATCTGGATTCTACAGTTTCTGTACAAACGTATTATAATTGAATATACCGTAATCGAATTCCCATTATTATTTTTTTTTAAATATATTTACAAAATTAAAAATATATTCTTGGCATTATGTTTATTAGGCCAATAGCGCAATTATACGGATGAAATAGAATTTCACTTTCAGCCAAGTATATACGATTATGTCAAGAATATTCTTCTTAGAGTGTTCATTCAACTTTACATGTTTTCCCTCAATCGAATAAATTTTATAATTTCATGTAGTTCGATAAAAAATATCCAACGTACATACCAAGATATCCGTTTTATTGTTGGCAATGTAAACTCCGATACGGAATGTTTTTAATGAAAATCCTCAGGGAATGAATCGTTCCTTATTTTTCCATTTGATTCTGCAAAACAGGATATCCATTGCAAACGATGCACCGAACGGAACACGAATCGGAAATGCATTTCATTTTACTATTACCTCTTCTCATTTCACAGTCTCGTACCTTTCCCAATAAAATCAAGTCATGCTTGTGAGTGCTGTGAATGCAACGCTGCCGCAGGTGTTGGTACATATATGTGGCTGTTTGTGTGTGCTTGTCCTGAATGAACGTTCGCCACGTCGGGATTCCGGTCGTTCAACGACGGCCTGGTGGACCGTATGGGGGTGCAGGTCTCACACTGCGTGGAAATTGGAGTATTCAAAATCGATATTTCACCTAAACGGCATTCGGCTTTGAACAAGTTCTCTCGCTCGCTCGCTTTCCTCCCTACATAATCCTGGTTGAACTCTGAGACATAAAAATTATGAGCTTGGTTTAACCGCACAATTGTGTTTTATTCTCCTGAGCGTGTGTGTCCCGTTATCGATCGGTTCATGAATCACCCGACGATGTCGACACTCGCATTGTCGCTCCGTTAAAACCTTTTTTTTGTAATATGATAAGGAATCTGTGACTTGCATATAAAAATAATTTAATTTCAAATCTATAACTTTATAGCCGTAATGAACAATAATCGAATAACCGAACAAATAACTTTTGGTAACTGTGAGCATCTAATGTTATAAATAATAAATTATAATATCATAAAGTGACTATTTTTTTTTTTTTTAATAACGAAAAGTTATATGAGATAATTTATCTGTAAGTTGTCACATTATTGTTGTGTAATTAAATATTCACAGTTATTAACACTATAAAACATTTTAAATGTATCTATGTTCGAATATTTTCCAGAAATGATGCATTTTATTTGTATTTTTTTTTTTTTTAGGTTTCACGATGAAGAACATGCAAATCTTCTAAATGCAATGTGGCTCATCGCAATTACTTTTTTGAGCGTGGGATTCGGCGACATCGTGCCGAACACGTACTGCGGAAGGGGCATCGCCGTTTCCACGGGGATGATGGTACAATTATATATGCGTTATGAACATACTTTTATTGCACAATCATTAAATGACTACCGAAGCTGTTAAGTATCTGAACAGTCATACACGTGTTCGTTGCCTGTTGAACTTGAAATGTTCATTTTTGTCAGAGCATCGAACGATGCAAGGATGATATGGTCATATAGTAATTTCGCTTGGAGGCGATGTAATTATCGTTGGAAAAATGTTGTGGAAAGTAATATGAAAGTAATATGAGGGTGATCAAAATTATTCATAAATCGATGATTTCTAGGGAGCAGGCTGCACCGCTTTACTCGTCGCAGTCGTTTCTAGAAAGTTGGAGTTGACGCGAGCAGAGAAGCACGTCCATAACTTCATGATGGATACGCAATTGACAAAAAGGGTGAGAATTTTATTTAGTTTCAGTCAACGGTTCTCTCAGAAAAATCTTTTGTCGTTTTACTTTGACAGCTATTTCCACGAATAAAATTTTTATTTATCTAATACCAATTTTTATATGAAATTCTATGGGCTAATAATTAGTTTATTTTATATAATTATTTTATTTTTGACAATTACTGTGAACTAATGATTAATTAATTTTTATTGCATATTAATTAGATTTTTTTTTTGTAATACAAAAAAAAATACAAAATGTCATTCTATAATGATTTCAAGCATTTGTCAAAGATTTTTCTCAATCGAGATATTACGAGACGAAACGATAGTCAAACAGTATTTCAAACGATTGAGACAATAATTCTAAACAAATGACAAATGTACAAAAAAAAGCGAGCAAAATTTTCACAAATGAAAAATGTACAAAAAAAAGCGAGAAAAATTTTTGACAATCTTGTTTCTTGGTAGCCACTATGCCTGAGTGGATCGTAATTGACAATTATTCTGACTGTTTCAGTTGAAAAATGCAGCGGCCAACGTTTTGCGGGAAACATGGTTGATATACAAGCACACCAGGCTAGTCAAGCGAGTCAATCCGGGTCGCGTTCGGACGCATCAACGAAAATTCCTGCTGGCCATTTACGCGTGAGTCGATTGAGTTCATGCGTTGATCCCTCCACGAAAAGTTCACGCTTCTCCAAGTTTCTAAAAATATAACGCTTTCGTCACGCTCCGAAGAACCTTATAGCGAGTTATCCTGTCACCCCTTTGTCCCATAACAAGCCAATGAAATTCCACGTAAATCTAACCATGACTTTATCACTTTTTGTGTACCCGCAGGCTCAGAAAAGTGAAAATGGACCAACGAAAGCTTATGGACAACGCTAACACGATAACGGACATGGCGAAGGTAAGCGTGTCATCAACGAAACGAAAACAAACATCCCTTACTCAATTTTTTCAATTGAACTTCCATTTTACATTTTCTAAATAACCTTTTAAAACCCCCCTATAAAAAATTGATTATTTTAAAACACAGCCTTAGATATTTCCGAAGATATATTTTTAAAATGAATCACCTAATGATTTACAAAAAATGTAATACGAAGTTGTTCATCTGAATTGCATTTTTCAACTAATGGCTGTAAATCTTTGATCAGATGTTCAAAATGCAATTCGTATTATCAACACCAAAGTAGTGAAACACAAACGTAGGCTATCGTTCTTTTCGCATTAAAGTAGCGTGTAGGAAGAGTTAGAATACCACGACTCAGACGACTTGCTAATTATACAGCTGTCCGTTGCAGTCAATGTAAGTAGAATACAAGTCCGCGACGAGGCTTCTTAAGCCGAATCCATAAAGTAGAAAGAAAATGGGTAGAATAATGCTCGCAAAAGGCGAGAAGCAGTATAGGCATTAGGCTGTGTCGCCGTATAGATATTGAACAACGCGCAGAACCAAAGTGACTTCTCCGGGCTGGATATGTTTCCGCAAAATAACTTCGCGACCCACATCCGGGTTTCTCGTTAACGAAGACATAAAGGTGAGTTAGATACAAAAGCACGCGTAACTACCGGGTCGTTTCGTAATGCGTCAACTTGCTGGTAGTTGAGATATAATCCAGACACATAACTGCCTAAAACAGCCAACAAGTCAACGCGGAAACGACGAAACGGGTCACATGAGAAATGTTTTGTTAAAAAAAATCCGGATACTGCATGTCCACCGAAGCTTATCCCCTGTATTATCATGATATATGCGTCAGATAAAAGACTTTGACCTAAGTTTTTTTGGTGAATAGGCACAACGTAGGCCTAACGATAAATTCCTGAAGACAGCTGGCGCTTTGGTCGAATGGCTAGCTTGTCTGTCTCTAAAACAAAACGAGGGTGCGTTGTCTGATGCAGAAATTATTCTGGATTAGAAAAAATGTACTGTACACTAAAAAAACGCCTTACGCAATCTAAAAACACGCCCTGATGTATATTATGCTTCGGGTGAGGAAATTCCGTGATTTTTGCCGAGGGAAGTTTGTTTCCTGAATAAATCGAGGGCAGAAATCACGAAAGATAAAAATCATGCTCCATCCCGTTTAGCATAGGATATTTTTCTCCCGGTTTCGCTAAAAAAATAACCACATTCCGTGATTACAACAAGGACGCAAAAAGTGCTTATTTTCAACCAATGAAAAGTACGCATATATGGTTGTCATTAATCCCGTCGCGAGGAAATCAACCATTTTCCTCCCTAGAGAGTAACAAAAGTGAGTTACGCCGGCATACGAGTCAGAGGTAAAAAATGAACGAAAAAGTACCGCTGAAATTTAGGCCATTCTAATAAAGGCACTTTATAATTTCTAAACCTCCATTCAGCCTTTCAATCCGCCAAGATTTTGCATAATATCTATACTTAAAAACCCCTTAAACTGTGTGTTTCTACAGACGCAAAACACCGTGTACGAGATCGTATCAGACATGAGTACGCGACAGGACACCTTGGAGGAGCGTCTGGTCAGTCTGGAGGATAAACTGACGTCGTTGCAGGAGCAGCTGGAGATGCTGCCGGAAGCTTTAACAAGGTGCCTGGCTCAGCACGCAGAGCGTCTTGAGCAAAGACGTAATTTCTTGCACCCTGACACGGCGGTTGCACTTGCGACCCCCGGTGGTCTCGGTGGTGGTGGGGGAGGTGGATTGGTTGGAGGCGTTGGAGGCATCAACAGCGGAATTGTCGGTGGCGGTGTCGGTAATAGCCTGGGCATTGGAATTTCAGGAAGCATCGTCTCGGCGCATCATCCCCTAGCCAGCCTATCCAATTCGCCTCTACTGCCTCATTCTCGTAGTGTGCCCAACGCACCGAGCACAATGTCTCTGCATCCATGGCCAGCAAGTCCAGTTCTACCTCCAGTGTCAAGTAGAACGCCTCATCTTGTACCTGAAACGGGTAGACAACAGCAGCAGCAGCAACAACAACAACCCCAACAACAGCAACAACATCACGGGATCATACAACACTCCACAACGTTACCCACGTCATCCCAATCCGCCACAAGGTTGACCTCTCAAGCAGGCATGGGGGGTTTGGGTAACAGTCAGGGATCGGACACGTCCGCGCATAGCTGAGTCACGTCTCTGCAGCCGCAGCATTCGTACTAAATCATATGGGCTATCGAAATTATCGACGCTTCTCGTTTATTGTCGCACGTTTCGTTGGATTATCTCGTCTCGAATCGGCGATCCTCCGCCTAAATTCTCTTGCAACACTAACGTCCTCCTGAGTAATAGAGGCTTGGACCTAACGAGACTATAGATTACAGCTCTTCAGGCTTTGTCCAGAAAATCAAAGCTCAGAGCTTTTTAAGACTCTACATTTACGAGATGTATTGAGAAGTGGAACTTCCAATGCACAAGAGCTTGGAAAACGAGAAGGGTCGATCATGCCCAAATGAAAAATGTGGAAAAACAAAAAAAGCAACTAACAATAACAACTCGCTGCGGACTGCCCTTGCCCAACTTGCGTGCCTGAAACTATTTCGTAACAATATAAATACCATTGTATTCGAAGCCCCTTCTTTATCTTATTCTCTCTTTCTCTAACTCTGTATGACTCGTGAATTGTCACGGACATGCTGTGTGCTGTTAAACTGGGAGCTTTAAGATACGATAATACTTCTCTGAACGAATTATCGAGGTACTATTATAATACGACAATTAGTAAGACGATGATTATGATGCTGTCGCATCAATGGAGAGAAGAGAACGGGTTATCTCGAGGTTAACAATTTTTCTACGAATTATTCACATTGGGTGGGTTCTTCATATTATCTCGTGGTTCACACAACACACCTAAAACAAATGAAAATAAAACACATACTAAGTCGATTCTTGTTTCCATGACGCTAAACAAAAGCGACTCGTGATATAAAATCAACACCGTTTGGTAAATTATAGATATATATATATATATACATTTATATATATATATATATACCTACATTCTATTCACTTCTTTCCAAACTCTTTAAATCTCCTCTATAATATTGCATTGTCACTCACTACATAACCACTCACAACCCGTACAAACACGTACAACCTAGTCATGAGACTAGTCATTTATAGTTATTACCGCGAATGAATTGCGCAGTGACTTAAGAAAAACGATGGCCTTAAGAGGGTGTTGGTGACAATTTTTCGATTATCGCCACGACGACGCACAACGTCGTTATCGATTATACGCGTACTCGTGCGGTTATAGAGCCTCACGAGATGCGGCGTTATCACTCACGCGAACGCCAAAATGCGAGTTTCGATATCCTACGATATTCTCGTGACGCCGGATGCAATACGGTTGAATAAATCGGAAATATTATCAAAAATTAGCGCGGAAATTCATTAATCACTGAATCGCGAAAATTGCGAAAGAGGTAATTCGATCTTTGCTATTCATATTGAGTCACAGAACGAAACGCTCGAGATTTTATTTGCCTCGGAATTTTAAATTCACTTTATTTCGTTCCAACGACTGAGTGATGCCAAACACATATGCTAATGCGCATTAAAAAACATTTAATACTACCCGTAATCCGTAATACCACTAAATGGATTAGCAGTCCCGTCGATTGATTCGAAATTAATAGCCGGTATATATGTGATGTATCGTATATGTGACCTATCGTTAATTTACCTGAAAAAAAATAGTATATACGGTAACCCAAACAGATCCGGTCACCGAACAAACCGCCATGGTGATTTCGACGGTGGTTTGTTCGGTGACCGGATCTGCTATGGAACCTGTATAATTTTAATCATTTCCAGAATTTCGAAGGTAATACATAATTAATGACGTCATTAAATATGACGTAAAACAAGTATTTGGAAAATGAATAATCGTGTTTATCCAGGCAATTTATTTATTTTCAACGAATTTTTATTATTATTATTTATTGCTGACCGTACTGCATCTTGTGTTCACGCTTCGCAGGCACACGGATAGAAATTTTTGTGTTGTGCCAACATAAAACGAGGACAACAAAAATCGTTACGTTAGGCTTACAAAAAAATTGCTCAGCCCAGCAAAAAAGTTTGTCAGCCGAACAAAAGATTTGTCAGCATAGCAAAACTGATTTGTCAGCCGAACAAAAGATTTGCCAGCCTAATGTAACGATTTTTGTTGTCTTCGTTTTATGTTGTCACAACACAGAAATTTCTCTCCGTGCACGTTTATCCGGCAGTTAACTAGAAGAAAATAAAAGAAAAACAATATTCGACCGTACGACACGGTTCGACGCATAATTTATCCTCGGTAAACCACAATATGATCCGTGAAACAAAAAAGAGCCTTAAAAACGAAGGGGAAAAAGATTTTCGAGATGAGAAGAAAGAGCGCAAAGTGATCTTATCCGCTTTAACGTCCGTAGATTATTATAGGATATCACAATAGTGTGTATACGTATACGCACGTGTATACAGGGGGTGGGGGGCTGCATTTCCAATGGAAGATACGTTTTTTATTGAGCAAAACTGATGTATTTAGAGCGAGCGTGTAGATTAAGGATTAAAATTGTATTACTTAAACAAAAAAATGTGAAGGACGACAATGAGGAAAGTGAATTTCTCACAACTTGTACATGAGACTTGCTCTTTTTTTTAACGTACTTTTGACGAGAATTCTGCACCAGCGCGTTACCGAGTGGTAGAGTGTCTCAATGCGGAAAGGATTAAAGAAAGAAATACTGAGAAATGTAAATGAATGGCAACAAAAAATGGGGTCGTCTCTGACATATTTGGGACCTAGTTTGTCTTGCCCGTAACGTTTTTTGCAAAACACATAATAGTTTCGCCTGTGTCTGACATCGCGCGAAACGGGACCAAAAAGACACAATCGTCGCAAAAAAAAAGATTTCACTCACTCTCTCTCTCTCTGTCTCAAGTCTCAACTCACTGGACACGACAACTACACAATATTTTTATATAGAATTCTTGAAAGTGCATTATAGTGCCAGAAAGACGACGCCAACAAAACAAAACAAAAAAAAGGAAAGGGGGAAGTAAAAGATCAGTCAAGATTTTGAAATGCTAGGCGATTACGATAAATAACATATAGGTATGTAACAATTAGAGACTTGATTTTTGAAATTTAATTCAAGCGTAATCATGAAAGACAAGATAAATAATATAAATGCGACTTCTATAGTTTCGCGTACTGTCGAATGCAACGAAAATATACTGCACTAATTTTGGGTTGTATATTAAAGTTGTAAACGGAAAATATAACGATCGAATTTTTATCACGATTTCGAGTTCAAAATCTGTCCCATCTTTTTTAACGACGTCGGGCCGTAAAATCTTCGAGACCCAAAAGCGAACGATCGTGAATTTTGTTTGGATTAAACAAGAGTAAGATAATATCCATGGCTATTGAATTGTCAATGAATTTCAATGAAACTCGTGCGGTGTACTATGAATTATAAGATGAAAATGAAGATTCAGCAACAAGTCCTCCTTCATTTTCATTACTCGATCATAAACAACGGAAACGATATTGCAAAAACCGGATTAGGAAATATTTAACTTTGCCGTTTCTGCGTTCCAAATTTATTAATTGACTAGGCAATTAAATTAACTTATTTTTCTGATTCTTCTTTTGGTCAAAAACAAAATACACAATTTTCTCGAAGTTACAAAAAATTAGTCTTTTGTGTAATAGACTTGTAATTGTATTCTGTTGTGATACGCAACAGCGTTTGAAATTTTCACGCATAAAGTTACAGTAAGTCCAGAAGAAGAAATCGGTAACCTTGCAAATCAATTATTCGGCATAAAAGAGGCGCGGGTGCTAGTCTTTAGGGGGAAAAACAACAAGTTAAGACTACTTAATTAACTTAAAAAATAGTGGATAAACCTCTCGTCACTCCCGATACTTTTTATTTCACCTAATAATGAGCGATCGAAAAAAAATCGATTTCCAATTTGAGAGTTGCAACCCTGATATCTCTTACCGAATATATATATACTCCCTTTCGCGTATAATTTACACAAGACCGGAAAAAGATACCTTTTACTGTACAAAGATTATGACGACCGTCGATTTTGAACGATGAGGTGAGAGGATGACTACTATAAAAAGGATACAACAACAAAAATTCACGTTTTCGAATGGCATTTCAATACAGTTTATACAAACTTAAACGTTTATTACTGTACGAACGTTTCCTATTATTGTTACTATTATTATTATTATTACCGATAGAGAGAGGGTTAGTAGAGTTTTACAGTTTTAACTTCTGAACACTTTAATAAGAAAACTTTACCGATATTAAAGAAAGAAAAAAATATCCATGCGGTTATCGCCGTTTTATTGTTACGTAAAAAGACCAAAAAATTACCAATTGATATACCGATTTAGATACTATATAGCGGCGAAACTTGTAGGGACGCAGTTTTAAAGTGACTTTTTCTCAAAAATCGAAAGTATACACACAAAAAAGTTTACTAAACCGGAAGAAGAAAACGAAAATACTTGACGTTTGGTTATTATTTTATTTACCTTTTTTTATCGAAAATAAATTACTTCTTGTGTGTATACTTTTGGTCAAAATAATAAATGCATCTTACACATAGATTACTGTCGGGTCACTAACGATGAACGGTAAAAATGTGTAACGTATGAAAATGTTGAAAAAAAAAAATGTACTTACAGAGGCAACGCGCAGATTGATAGGCTCGAAGAGGTTATTCGTTTAAAAAAAAAATAATAAAAAACAAGCGTAAAACGATAATAGCGCAGCGTTTAGTGACAACATCACGATTCACGGCGAAGGCGTTCGAGACGAGTTAAAAGATTTAAGAAAAAAATTGAACCTACAAAATAAGTTATCTTGGGCCATGTCGTTGTGCCAATTGTAATGAGTATTATATAGAGTCGTATGAGCTATCTTATTACGAATTATAAAAAAAAAGAAAAACAACACATTTAACGTCTTGACGAACGAGAACGGCTATCGCTTGCTATTATCTAGTGTAACATAATTCCCACGCAACGAATCTTGAAAGTAGTCAATAATCGATTTTCATTCGAAACAAAAAAAAAGAATACTACTCTATCGTAAAGCGAAGCCAATAAATATCAATTTGTAAGTATCATCTCTTCCGAATAACGTAATTTTTTCGATATAAAAGAGAGTATCGTTGCTAAAATAAAATCAGATCAGATTTCGTCGCTTTCAGCGTGAAGAGCATAAACATTTGGACATTCGTCCCGTGTTCAATCGTTAATCTCAAATTTTACCGACGCTACAGTTCTATCTACCTTGAAATTCTATAAGAGTTACTGTCTAATCGACAAAAATATTAACTACGCATTAAGTCAACAATTGCGAATTTTCAAATTTCGATAAAAAGTACCTCACCCTTCGAAAAATCTATGATGTACATTATACACATCATTTCATAACGATTTTTCCGAAAAATCCTGAAGCGTGACATTTTTTTTATAGACACCATATACACATTTTTAACGACGTTTCGCGCATGCATTTCCAACAGTATATTAAAAAAAAGACTTCATACGATTATAATTTTGAGTGGTTCGCGATAAAAGAAAACTATGAAAAAATCGATAATATCAAAGATGTCCATTTTGAATAATGATAATAATACCAAAAAATGATTAGTGCAATCCTATGAAAAAAACGGCAGATTATCAGAAAAATATATATTTTGTCTTATAAAATGAATTTGCTAATTTTTTGAAGAGTGTTTTTATGAAACATCCAAAATATCCAACATTACAATCATTTCTCATAATTTCAAAATTATATTAAGAAAACAAAGTACATCCTAAAAAAATTATTCGTCTTCAAAGAAATCAACAAATTTATTTCAAATGAAATGTTTGTTTTTTTTTCTAAATTCATTAAATCTTATTTCTCGGAATGAATTTCTTAATCTATTTTTGGCATTGTCATAATTCAAACGTAGTATCGTCAGAATTGTTGATTTTTAAAGGATTTTACCCTCAATCTCACAATGCGCAAATTCGGATTAGATCAAAGATTTGATTACCAACTTAACCGTGAAACGTCCTTAATATTTTTGCATGAAAACACTTCTCATCGTTCTATTAGCTCGCAAACTCCTTAATCGACGAAACTTTGACGAAAACAAAAAAAATAAACTTACAATCGACAGGACAGAAATTGATCGGCACTGTTAAGGTTCCCATTCAATCGAATTTCGAGAAGGCTTATTGTACTGGGACCAGTTACGTAACGAATATTTCAATGGCTATCGAATCGATTTTTGAATTATTTACGCTTGGCATTTCTAGCGAGAATGCGCGAGAGTATAGCGTATTTATAATTTCAATACTATCGGCTTGTTGTACTAATTACAACGTACCAATTACTATAAGTATTATATTCGCACAAGAGAAAGAAAAAGAAACACAAGTGAACTCGTTGCTGTTCATATTAAGTCATCGAGGGGAATCACAACCGGCGAGAATACAGAATTTCTTCTTTGTACGACTCGAAAAGCCTAGAAAAAAAACGGCCTTATGGATTTCACGGTATCTACCCCTTTGCACTGCTTATCAAAGCCTAAATCAGCGCCCACAGTGATAGTTTAATAAACTAAGCTCTTGAATAATGCATGCATACGTATAGACTGCAATATCCAGTGCAGTCGTCAAAACGTTACCGATATCTCTGCACGGAGAAAAATCATTTGCTAGCATAGTGACAGCAAACTTTATTTGTTGGCCTAACAAATAATTTTGCTGGCCTAGCAAATAATTTTGCTGGCCTAGCAAATAATTTTGCTGGCCTAGCAAATAATTTTGCTGGCCTAGTAAATGTTTTTGCTGGTCTAGTAAATTTTTTGCTGGCCTAGCAAATCTTTTTGCTGGCCTAGCAAATAATTTTGCTGGCCTAGCAAATCTTTTGCTGGTCTAGTAAATTTTTTGACGAGCCTAGCAAATAATTTTTGTTAGGTTAAGAAATAAGGCTATGCTATTACTATATTAGCAACTGCTTTGTTGACGCAACAAAACTTTTCTCTCCGTGATGATATCCAAACTGCCCGAAGTTACTTCATTTCTTTTCCCACCGACCACTTTTATCTTTACGCGTACTATTGTATTCTCGACTGTAGGTAGTACATATATGTATGCGTGCAAAAGCTCACCAAAAATTCATCGCGTTACGTACCTTTGAATCGTCCACTTTGAGTTTGCCGTCGATCAAACAACTGGGAATTTCAACGGTACTGCCACATACAAACATTAAACACCGCACATCCGATAACTATATACAGCGAACGCGATTCCCATGCATGCATCCGATAGTTCGGGTTTGCCTGAGTCACAAAGAGCGCTGAATTTGCGGTGGAATACTTCAACCATTTGACGACTGTTCAAATTGTTTTGTACAAAGGAAAAATTGAATTAAGTTGTCTATCTGAACGTAACGTTCAAGAATTAAGTCTGTTTTATGTAAGGTTATATTTTTTTTTACGTCTTTGTTGTAACCAACTATACCGACCGAGAAACGCTTTATGGTAAAGTTGCTATCACTATTTATTTAAATTCTGCTTCAAAGCTCAACAAACCTTTCACCTAACTTGGCTTCTTTTATCCGGAGATTATATTAACTCTTAAGATAATGTCTTAAGATTATCTTAACTCTCAAGATAATTTCTTAAGATAATCTTAACTGTTAAAATAGTCTCTGATCGTTTTGTTCACGTCTAGAGCAGAATTTGAATAAAATGCGACAGTTAACTTTACCATGAATTAACGTAGTGAAGAGTTCAGGATCCAGGCCCTGGTGTTGATCCCTCTTCTTTTTCTTCGTATTCAGAGTAGCAAATAGACATTTGCCCATCCTTGCTAAAAAAATACGATAAACAACGATATAAGACAAAGGATTTCTGAACCAAAGTCACGGCAGCTATCGTAACTTTGGTTCTGAAATCCTTTGTCTTATATCGTTGTTTATCCTACTTTTTTAGCAGGGATACCGTGAAGGGATTGCAGATGATTCAACCAAAGAATATGATTCAATTACGACGGTGTTTACTTTTTTTTTAATGATATTAGAACTCGTGGCCGACTAAATATGGTCAGGACTGTAATAATCATCGAGAATCTATAGGAAAATTAGCGAGGGCTGTTAACATACCGCAACTTTTTGCCATAACGTTCATGCATCGGCGTTCACAAATCATTTTTATTTATTCCTCGCTTTAACCTCAAATATATGCATTGACTGGTTAACAAAAAAACTCGGTCCTCAATAGAGGTTCAGTTCCCAGCGTCTATCGACGCCACTTTTTTTATGAGCATGGAAAGAACCCCATTACGCCCTCTCGCTCACGTTCTTATTTCACAGGTGGAAAAACGCTCCGCGCCATAAAGAAGATTCAGGGTAATAACCAAGCCACTTTTTTTATGAGTATGTAAAGAGCCCCATTACGCCCTCTCGCTCACGTTCTTATTTCACGGGTGGAAAAACGCTCCGCGCCATAAAGAAGATTCAGGGTAATAACCAAAACCCTCTCTTCACTCGTAACATTGCAAATATTATCTACGGATGGTGACACCGAATGGAGATAATAATTGTACACGCTAAATGAAATTATTCACACGCATGCTCACGTGTACATATATTTCTACACAGTCATGAATATTCATTGGTTTGTTTACTTGCAATCGATACACAGTCATGAATGGCTCATTTGCGAAAACGCGTTTTTCATATCGTCTATCACTTCACACACATAATAACAATCGTTAAAATACGAGTAAACAGCGGTGCAGTATATGACTAGGCTGATTTTACGTTTTGTCCCCTCGAGCCCATAAAATATCATCGTAATTACACGGAAAACAAATTGAATTTGACCATTCAAACACAATTCGCATCAAACGACTAGTCAGATTACACCGTACATCACATTTATGCCTGTGAGATCCGAATATATATAAGGTTGTCATCATTTTTTTAAATCCCAACAAATCAATCGCTACTGAATTTAAAAAAAACGAAATTATCATCTTCCATCCTCTCGAGTATAATTGAAAATTATTTGTGCTTTTTCAGACAGCAGCTTTTACGATAACATTCAAGGAGATTCAGCATTCCTTAAATTTAATCGTCACAGCCATTTTTAATGATAAACGACCATAAATTATTTACGATTTTACTCGAGGAAGGAAGATGAAATATCTATTTTTATTTTTCCTTGAAAACATTTTTATTCGATGTTTTTTTTAAATTGGTGAAACATTCCACTATACATAAAGCACTTATTCGCACAAATTTAATACGAATCATAATAAATTTGCCGATTATCAATCATAAGCAGTCATGGAGGGACAAGAAATACCAAAATCGTACGAAACGAATTAGTTGTGCAACTATGTCACGAAAAAAAAAAACCTACAGCATTAACATTGTAACAGATATACGCGAAGTATATGTTACGGCCATACGTCAAATTTAGTGATAACGAGAGTCGAGCGAAAGAATTGTAAAGTGTATGTCGATCTCGCGACGAGGAATTGCATTATCGAAGTACGTGCTTGTCAGAGACGTTTTAGGCGTTTCGAGACAACCCAACGAATCCCAATGATGTATAAAATGAAAACTAGTATCTCTATTCGCAAGTACGCCTCTCACGGTCTACTGTAGTGTATAAATATTAAGAATTAATTTTATTCTCACACGCTCCCACGAATCAGGATACAAATGTATATATATGCACATATACATATGTATGTATGCATATATATACATGTATATATATATATGCATAAATAAAATACATAGTATATAGATTTATACAAAACGTCTTGAGATCATAAACCGTTGCGATCTTAAAAAAGTCATACCTAATGTTTGTAAACTCTTAAAAAAAAAAAGGCAACACGATAAATTAAACTAAAGATGAAGTATAGCACTAGACGCGAGAGAGATACCTAAAGAAAAATAAAATAAAAACTAAATCTAGTCTGTTATTTAATAAATTATATAACCTCTTCTAGTCTATGCCTTCTCAAAGAAGTATTCTGTAAATAAGTGTTGATGTAAACATATTATGTTTGTATATATTGTTAAGTAGTTTTAAGTAACGCATAAAAAAAATACAATGTAATAAACGTTAAATTAACACGATAAACGAAAAAGATTTAATACTTGATACTGATTTCCTCAATAGTAAAAGAAAAACACACTTATTATTTAACCTCCTGCAATATATTTAAACAAATATATAATAAATCTAGATACTTGTATAAAAGAAACCATATTAGAACGCGATTTGGTCGTTAGTTAAAAAATTAACGGAATTTAGTTCGTTCGGAGCGTGGCTGGTTTGTCAAACCGGAGTTGCTTATAAGAAATTAAAACACCAGCAACGTACACGCTTTTTGTTTTTAGATCTCTAAGGCCTAGGGCCCGATTATCTGCGGTCCAGTCGTCGGTTTTAGTTCGTAAGGTCGACTAACGATTATTGTATTATTATGCGGAAATCGACTTCGTGGTTCCCATTCTAGTTTATTGGCCCTTATGTTCGAAAATGAAATGTAACGCGGTTTTACTCAATTGCGAATTTTCAAGATTCGACAAAGCATTTAAAACAAAAACGCTGATCGCTACGATAGATCGTCATAAATATATCCGATAGATAAATAGTAATAATGACTACACGACGAGCCGGCAGTGAGTCGATTGTGCGAATGAATTATCTTCAAACTGAGCTGTGCCTTCCTATTGTGTTATAGAACAATAGATTGAAACTGGGAGTCGGCTATTCGAATGAAGCTCCGAAACACATAACAATATACCGTCGTCAATGCTTTCTGGTCGACATTTAAAAAAAAACAATAACACTTATTAAGGATTAGCGCGCCGAAAGAAAAAAAGTATATGCGAATGAACGAATGGGGGACCAATGAGTTTCGAAATTCTGGCTTTAAGACTTTTCTTACATCGCACTCGAGATTAAACATGTAAAGATAATAATGAATTACCAATTATTTCATCCCGGCGATGTAAAAGTAGAACGTTCCGAAGTTTCCACGAGAGTGCGTGAATAAAACGTTTGAAATTTTTCGAAATTTATACGAACGCCTGTTTTACCGTGTAAATATAAATTTCAGCATCTCTCGGCGAAAACCGTTTTAATCGCAACGCCAAATTGCACAGTAAATGGCCGTCGTTACAATCGATGGAACCAAGGATCAGGTAGGTTCGTCGTAAAGCAAGTAAATCACAACAATAATCGTTAAAAATTAAAGATATTTATTCAGAAATTGTCTCAACTGACAAATGAAAATTAATAATCTTACGAAGGTATCGTCTTGTCGTAACATAACATCCCTTTATTTACAGCACATTCATCACTCCAAGAATGAAAAAAAGAACCAGCATTGCCGACGTTTTCAGGTGGCAATAAAAAAAGGAACTGAAATGAATGATGAAATTATTGAAGATGATTTTTTTTTCGCCAAGTATCTAACATGACTTTATACACAAAATACATTTATAGAGTAATCGTGCGTATCTTCTTGAATTTTTGTTTTCTGAACGGTGCACGAAAGTGTCTTTGTTCTTTAGCTCACTAATCTGGAGTTATAACTTCAGTTTGGGCAGATGGCGCCACGTCTTTAGTCGCACCCGCGGTGTCTTTCTTTTCCGCAACCGCAGCGTTATCAGGGCTCGAGTGATTTTTCTTCTCATCGGCAGTTTTGGACCAGGAGCAGCTCCGTTGCCTGGGCGATTTAGGCATTGACCACGAGCTGCTGTGGGATCGTCGTTTCGCCGAGATGGAGCGCGATCTTGCTCTCGTTATTTTTACCTTCGATTTGCTTCGTTTACGTCTATTATTTCGCGTTTTCGAAGCGTTGCGCGATCTTGATTTCGATCGTGTCTGCGTTCTGGAGCGTTTATATGATCGCGAACGTCTGGAACGCGATCGCGTGCGCGATCGGCTTCGTGATCGTGAGTTTGATCGTCCGCCGCGTCTTCTTGAACGTGAACGACTTCTGCTCTTGCTACGGCTTCGACTTCTGCTGCTTCTTCGTCTCCTGGATCGCCGCCCTGACCTTGATCTCGATCTTCCCCCTGACCTCGATCTTGATCTCCCCCTCGATTTCGACCTCCCTCGGCTTCGCGACTGTGACCTCGATCTTCCCCTGCTTCGTGAACGCGACTTTGTTCTCCCTCTGCTTCGCGAACGAGATTTCGAGCCCCTTCGGCTGTCGTAATCACTCTCGTAATCGGGATATTCCTGCCCCGCGAGATTCGCAAAGTACTTGTAGTACTGTTCGTTGTAAATGTGAGGGTTGAAGTTTCTCATCGATCGTGGACCTCCTCGCCGGGCGGAAAATCCCCTGCCCCGACCGCGTTGGAATCGATTCATTGGACCTCCCCGCGGACCTCCCCTACCCATCGGAGGGTAGAGCATCGGCAGCGCTGCCTCGTAGTACCAGGCTTGAGGGAATCTCGGATACATCGGTGGGAAATTGAGACTCTGATCAATCGGCGCGGAAGCTGAAATGCGAGATAACGAGAAGGGATTTAATTGTCAGGAGTAATGACGAGAATTTATTTTTAGATTTAGTTCATTTTAGTTGATATTTACCTGCGGAAGACGACGGCTGGTCGTTATTTACATTTAGCACACTTTTAATCTTTTTCTTTCCCGACTCGGCACCCGAATCCTCCGATGAACTTCCAGATCCCGAGGCTTTGCCCTTTTTACGCTTTTTCTGAAAATTAAAACGACAGTTATATTATACATATGTAACGAAGGCAATTTTTTGGTAGAACAGTTTGAATTAAATGAATTTAAAAAACGTTAACAAACCTTTTTCTTTTTATCTTTTTTAGACTTTTTCTTCTTCAGCTTCTTGTTTTTCTTGTCTCCCTTCTTATCGCTATCCTTTTCGCCAGATTTAAGCGATTCTTGATCGTTAGCTTTCTTGTCGGTATTTTTCGAAGCCATCTCTTTGTCACCAATTACTATTTCTTTCTTCTCTACTTTGATCTACAAACAAATTGCGAAAATCATGTTAATCATTTTGCAAACACAATTCCCAGAGCAAGTGGTGGATTGTCAAATAGATGCTTATTGTACAAAAGTTCTTTTTACCTTTATCCTATCGAACAGTTCGTCTAGTAATCTAATGCTCTCCAATTGCCGCTGTGCCTTAATCAATTTCTGTTCCTCCCTGGCGATTTTCATCGACACTTTATCTTCCTCCTGTTTGCGAAAGACTCTCAGTGCTTTGCGCTTCCGCTTCTCCTCCCGTTGCCTCCTTCTCTGTTCCTTTGCAACCATATCTGCGGCTTCTTTTTTTCTGCAATTTCAAGATGCAATCAGTCAATTGTCCCTTGCGACATAGCGAGATAATGGTCGGATTACGTACTTTGATTCCTCCTTCCGTTGGGCTTCAACCTCTTCTTTCCTCCGCAATTTTTCCGCCGCCAAACTGTCTTGAGCTATGAGCCGCTTCCTCTCGAACTCGCGGTGGGATACCGTGTTGTCGCTCATGTGTTTTGTTTTATCAAAATCAACCTAACAGAATTACGAAGAATAACTTAATGTTTATTGAAACTTAGGGATGCATTTAAAAAAATTTCACTTTGAAATATGTATGCCGCTTTATTAACAGCTTGAACTTATATCTTCTTAAGAAGTGTTCAATTTCAAATACGTATAGTTCGTTAATAATGATCAAAGATAACACGTAGCCGTTTTATGTTTGCAATATCATTTCTTTTGGTCACTAAGAACTCAGCCACTCTGGATTTAATGCCCAAAGTATTGGTGTTGCACTCCAACTTCGATAAAATACGCTTCATATCCAAATGCACTCACTTTCAACTCCATATACTCTTTGTAACGTTCAGTCCGCCAAACAGCTCCGACTAATAAATTCATCATATTCGACTCAATAATTTATTCCATTTCATTTATAACATTGACGTGTACAAGATCTACTCAGAATTATTTTATTAAAATTATGATGAGCGTAAATGTACTGATATTTACGCTCGTCATAATTTTAATAATGAATTATTTTATTTAAATTATTTAAGATATATTCGCACGTCCTATTCGAGAAAAGAGCATCGATTTTTTTTTACATCACAGTGGTCGCCCTTTCAATAAATAAATTTCGAAAAATATATCGGTACCTTTATCATAGCTGTTAGGCAGTGCTTTGACTCCTTTTTCAGGAGTTTCATGCCTCTGAGAGCGTCCATGGCCTTGACAAAATCCATATACTCTATGTACTGAATATAAGCCTCGAAGAATATTCCATCGCCGAAGCTGAACTTTTGTATGTTATTTCCGAGTCGCATTCTTGATCTGTACACATCGGCGGCGGGAACATCAACCCTTCTAAGGGGACCCCATTTTTTGAAGACTTTAGTGACGACTGATTCGCTGGGAGTCTTCCCACCGTCTTCGCTGAACCACTTAACCGGAATTCCGGTTACATGTATTGTGTCCGGTCGTTCGCCAGGCTTGAGTTCGTTCATGTGCTTAGCATCCCTGAAGTACGAATCCCAGGAATGCCTGTTCGGAAATTCATCCTTCGCCTCCGCGACTCGAACTTTTAGCACGTTCGGAAAACCAGCGAGATTCAAGCGTTGCGATTCGAGCCTCGCAAGCACGTGCTGGAGTCTGCATCTGTCGCTCAAATCTCCCTCGAGCCTGATGAACTCTAGCGTGCTTTTGGCTACCTTCAGCGACGCGAATTCGTCCGGTTGGATCAGCGTACGTATCTTCTCCATAACTTCCCATGTTGATATTGTTTTTCCTGTTTATATTGTAGCAATGTGCTGTAAAACCTGCTACGACTGTTGACATTATCAGATGTTATAAAATAGGAAGAGTATTATGCAATATTTCCAAGATATTGCATTGCAGTTCCAGTACACAAAAAAGATCTTCCAGAAAGTTGATATCGTCCCAGATTTATGAACATCTGTAAATTCACTACTCGCTTACATTTGACAGTTATATCTAACACAGTGAAGTATGAATGTATTTTTTAATAAAGTCACTATTTACAACTTCTTCTTTCAATCCTGTTGGAAGGAATTTCTGAGTAATGTATTAGAGCCTTCATGTAATTATATCCCATTTCTTTTAAATAAATACTTACTACAGACTATTCTCACTTTAGAATTTAAATCTCAAATCCCTGGTCAGAAATTTACTGTTAAACAAATTCTATGTAAATTTACTGTTCTATACAAATTCTATGTAGAAGTTTCAGTGAAGACTAAAATAATGCAATGTCCAAGATTTAGGATGGTTCTGCTCCACCATTTAGAATGGTGTTCGCCAATAGACACATAACATGAGCTCCAAAAATGTTACTTTGTAGTTTAAATGTTCAACTAAGAGATAAACATCTGAAAAAAAATCTAATATATTCCAGATTTTATTGATTTATTCCAAGAACTAGGATGGACGAAGATGGGTCATGAAAATCTTGCAAATTTTCTATTACAGAGCCAACAATTGTTACCACACAGAATATTGAACCATCACAAGTCCTCTAGTTATTCATTTACTTTTATAAAGTATTTAATAAAAACAGAACATTGGGGATAAATTTTGAATAAAATTCCCATATATCTTCTATTATTTTGATATAACTTTAGCCAATTGGAATTTATAAATAACAATTAATGTTAACTGTATTATCAACTTTTAAAATCATTTCTTGAACATTTTACCTGGTGTCTTCAGTTGAGGTAGATTAACAGACACATTAATTTTTGCGATCGGTTTTAAATAAAGCCCCCTTGGTGTATGAAGAGGGACAACATCGGTGAGATCCCTACAGCTCCAAAACCCGTTAACAACCTCTCCACTGGAAGTTTCACCTACCTTTTTACCGTCACCCATTATTCTTTCTCATTAATTCAAAGGAAATTCGTTACCCTTAACAACTGCATCTATCGGATCGCATAATTGGAAAAGCGCCAATTAGCAAAGCAGGTATTAAATGTTACAGGAACTTCAGCAATAGTGTAAAAGAGTTGAAAAGCATTTCAGTAGAGAGGTTGTTGAGTTAGGTTTTATCAGTGTGGCTTTGAGCAAAGGTATTTCACAGAGCTTTTCTCTGTTTTCGTAATATCCGCCTCCGATCGACGACGAAAAATAGATTGATCAATTCACCAAATGCTTCGTTCTTAGATGATTTTTCTTTGGCACAATCGTAGCTTTCACTGTCCGATATGCAAACACTCGATACTACTTTCTCATTCTCACGTCACTTTACTCGCGTTATTTTAATAACTCAGAAATTATCGTTGCTGCCGTTTTCTTGTTGACAAGAAAAGTCTTTCGACAAAGCGTCTGTTTGTGCTCCATTAACGCTTCGCAGAACCGGTCAGTGTAGGTTATACACCAAACCCCTAGTTTTGCAGAACAGACAACGACCTCGTGCGTCACTAGCCTCGACTATGAAGCTGATTGGCGTTGCTGTGAGAAACTTTATCGGTAAAGAATGTTATTTGCTTTTTTTACGGTGAAATTACTCTGAGGTTACCCACGAAAGTTTACTTCGAGTGCGACTCTGTAAAGTACTTACATAATTAAGTTTTTTTCCCGACTACGCTAAAAAGACCACATTCCATGACTGCAATGCGGGTGGAAAGTTGTCGATTCCTGACCGGCGGGACGAAAAATAACATAGCGGGAAGAAAATCGTTGCACAGAATTATTTTTTATTTTTATTAAATTCGATTATTTAATATTTTTACCTATTTGTGCCGTTGTGCCGTAGCAGGCATAAAAATATGGTCTTTTTAACGTAGACGAAAAAAAAGTATCGTATGCGACACGGGCGGAACGGATTTTCACAACGGAAAATCACGCTCTTTCTGCCCTTGTAGCATAATGTACTAATTTTGACGTCCAATTTCTCTGCAGTTTGATTGGTAACTGACCTTGAGACAAAGTAATTACGTTAAAAATTATTTAAACTTTAGCTTCCAACAATTTTTCAAGCACAAAAGTTCAAATACAAATTTTCAAGATTTCTTTATTTAATAACACTGATAAATTACCGGGGTTATTATACCGGTTAGATATCCTGACTATTTCACCAGTTAAGTAACCAGTTCTCATATAACTAATTCATCTAACTCTCGCTCGATGTTTATTACATACTTCGAGATTACTCGGAGATTCGAATGAAGAGGTTAGTTTGCCCGAAAAAATGTATCGCTAACTCAATGGATGTAACAGGGCGTCGGTTGCGGTAGGATAGTGACACAGAAACACACGAGGTAGTGCAAAACGACAGATGCGCGAATAAAACGTGGACCGCTGATAACGACAATGGCAACAATTGGCAAATTACGACAGGACGATCTCCTCGAGTGTTTTTTATATCCGAAATTTTGTTTTACCTCGAATCCTGAGCAAGTGACGGAAGCTTTGCTCACGGAAGAGATTGCAAAGTACAAGGAGGTTATTGACAAGTATACGAATGAGTATATGTGGAACAGAGATGCACTGTCCTTTCATCCCAGGACCAAGCAGGCTCTGTTGCTGGACAAAGTTTTGGAAGGTTCAGCTATCAATGACGGTGAGGAAGATATTTTTTTAATTGTCCATACTTAGCAAGTGAATAACAAATATTTGAATGCATGCTTTGTCTTTGATGGCCTAGTCACCACTTGAATCACAAATGTCTGAAGTAAAAAGTGAATGTGCTTGTTTTCCATCTTTGATCTACAGATGAGCACTTTTTGCTAGTTGAAAATTTAAACATTTTTTGTTTATTCCATCATTAATTTATTATCAAATTTTTATAAATGTAACCCTATATATTCATATATTGTATGTTTATAGGTACTTACAAATTTTTCAATAGAAGTTAAGTTCATGAAAAAAAAAAATATATATATATATATACATAACAAATAATATCAGAATTATTGACTCTTATTTTCGTCCATTACATTTATTATTTATTAAAAAAATTTTATTTTTTTTTTAGAAAAAAAAAAATTAGAAAAAAATCTATGTACATAATCAAGACCTGCTTTTCTATATTTTGCTGGTTATTTTAATTAAATAGTCAATAACAAATAAATAACAATAAATAAACAATATTAAATATTTCCATGTAACAAAAGATACCATTCTCTGTCTTGATCCACGCCGATACCAAATTAGATTTATTTATAATTAATCAATATTATTTGTTGCTTATTTTTAATGTTATATCTCCGATCATTGTTAATAATACTATTACCTTGCATTCTCATAGCTCATCCAGACACTCTCTGCCTGCATGAACCGCTATTATTCAAAATAAAAGTATTTTGAATACTTTCACAATTGTATTAATATGGATCATTATTCCTACCAAACATTATAGTCATAATGCTAATAATGTTTCTCAGTTGTTTTTTATTTAATATAAATAAAAGTATTTTGAATACTTTCACAATTGTATTAATATGGATCATTATTCCTACCAAACATTATAGTCATAATGATAATAATGTTTCTCAATTGTTTTTTATTTAATATAAATAAAACTATTTTGAATACTTTCACTTCATTTATTCATATTGTATGCTTCAGTGTTAAAGTAGTTTTTTGCTTTCAGATCGCTCTATGCTGCCACACATACACTCGACTCTGCGCTTTGACGAAGATATTGGAGATGAGTGGTTTACTGTCTTTCTCATATTCAAGCTAACTGAGAAGTTTGAGGGACTTATTGCCAGGCTGGTGGACAGTGATGGTGAATTTCTTCTCATAGAAGCTGCTGATTTTCTGCCAACATGGGCTAATCCTGATGCCTGCCAAGATCGTGTCTTTATACGTAACGGCGAAATTCACGTGGTTCACGATAGAGTTACTAGAGGAAAAACTTTGCTAGATCTCCTGAAGAGTGTTCATGATAAGCCCCATATCTCTGTGATGTCTGACAAGGTCCAGGCTGCTTTACAAAAGCGCCTGTGTGTTTATCCAGATGAGATTCAGAAGAGGAAGCACAAGGCCAGAGCTTTTCTTCCTGAAAAAGCTGCTTCCATACTTGCTCAAGAGCCAGGATTAATCGCATTTGCCATTAGGAGCATTGTTCATTCAGATCCATTGGAAAGAAAGGTAATCCATTTATTTCTAGTACATTATAGGGGATTAAAAATTTAGAGATACATAAAATCCGATCCCCTTTCCCGATTACGGCCAAATTCAATACCAAACAACATTTAAAAAACCTGCTTATGAAAAACTGTTTAGCAAAATTTCGTAAATTTTATAAAAATTAGAGCGTTTACCCCCTTTTTGGAAAAAAATCAAAAAGCGATAAAATTTATATTTCTGCTTACATTTTGTAAAAAATTGCCACAATATAAAACGGGCTGCTGCTTCATTTGTATGCCAAATTCAAGCTCAATCTTCTTAATTAGTTATGAATTATTGTTGAATTATGGATGATTGAAATTTCAAAGTCCTGCATAATATTTCATAAAAACAAAGCTTCCTGTATCCGTAGAAAAGGCCATTGATTTTTACAACTGTTCAAACGTTTTCTGTGTCAGTGAGATTCAAGCAACATCCACCTGCTATAATTTCCACATGAATAAGTTTATCCAAATGGTTTCTGTTTTTAATTCAAGAGAAGATTATTAAGAGTTCATCTGCAAACCTGCAAATAACAAATATATGCCCAGTTCATATTTTGTCAAAGAAAACACTTTAAGTACAAGATTTCGCTGATAAGTTACTTGACACCTTAGCTATATCTATCAGACGCGAAGGTATACTCGTAGAATCATAATAGTATAATCTGAAAAGTCAAAAATAAAAATGCAAAAGTCCCTACAATTAAATTGTTATCAGGTATGCCGAGCAATGAGATACTTTCCGCCAGAGCAGCGTACGATGGTGAATGTAAAAATGACCCGCTGTTTATACGCAATGGCGACACATTGTCGTTATACGGGAGATCCGCGAACCGGATGGAATTTTCCTCCTACAAACAGCCCGAAATACAATGCTCACTTGCTGGGCATAAAAATAGCTTGTGGGTTGGAAATGCTTGTTGCCAGGGCAAACGAGGAACGTAGACGCAAAGGTAGAGACGCGAATGGGGAGGATAAGCCGCTGGTTAACGATCAGGCTTGGACCACGTTTCTACGACGACTCGAGTTGAGCGGGTACTTCAGAGGGCTGCTCGAGGGTAGTCAAGAACGCGAGAAACTATTGTCCGTAGCTAAAGAATACTTTGAGTCGCAGCTGAATGTCTCCAAATATGCGACGGATAATGACGAGAGTGAAGCCGAGCGAATTCTCAAAGCGTGGAAAAACGTTCAAACCAATGACTTCGAGATGCACGGTAATTGAGCGCATTACTTTTTCGTCAAACATGATCGTTCGTCTTGTATGTGGAGATGGTAATGGACATTTTCATTACAGCTCAGGATGAGGCTTCGTTAAGCCCTCCGGACAGCGACAGTTGGCTCAATGTTGACCCCGCGCAGCTCGAGGCTATGCTGGGGCAGCATTGGAACATTGGTGACAAAAAATCCGAGCCCAATCAGTCGGTCAGTCTCAGGGAAAAGGTTCAAGCATTCTTGAATCAATCCAGCGACGTTGACGGTGTTCAATTTCTAGGGTAAGCTTATCTTTAGAATTCAAGTTTTATACAATTTTAAAACAATGAATAAATAATTCATGTTGGAAGAATTGTGTTTTTACCGCGTATCTCTCTAACGCCGACTACCACGGTTACTTATTTTCCATGTTAACTTTTATATGCTATCAGCTTTCAGCTTGCTTTTACTTCAGCAATAATTGTAAATGTCGAGCAGACAGTACTGTAAAACTTTTTGTTGTAAATCCTGCAAAGTAGAGTCGTGCACATAGAGTTCCCGTTATTTCGACCATTTAATAGGCTACTAAAAGATGCTATTAAAATTTATGAGTATATAATTATTGCGATATTTATCCATCTCTAAAAATACTTTATACAAGCAGATTTCTCAAGGTAAAAAAGTGGTACTAATTTTTTCAGGGAACGATCGTGCGATGACGATGCAAAGCACGATCAGGATGACGGCGGTCGAATAGACTTCGATACCGATGTGTTCGACAGTACATTGCGCGATATTCTTGATCTTGTCGTGCCAGGTGGTGACGGAGAATTCGACGGCAGCTCTGAAGGCTCATTGGGCGGTGACGATGACGACAGAGGAGGCGAGATGGATAAATACATGCGTCTTCTCGGTTCCGAGCTACAGGCAAAAATGGCGAAAGAAGAAACGTTGCCGCAGAACAATCACGTGAACGTGGAGGAGTCGAATCTCATGCAGAGCGTTGAGGAGGAAGCGGGCGGCGCTGGACCAGTCAGCAGCATTATCGGCGGCCCCGTTCGAAAACTCATGCACCTGCCGCTCCAATCGCCGACGAATTGCGTTCCCCCCGATTTGCAAAGCTAATACCGTCCGCTTACACGTCGCTTTTACCTATATCGACGCCTTTATAGCGCCAATATTTAACGGCGTTGATACTAACGCGAAGACGATCAGTCTCCTCCCGTTGCACACGCGTAACGCTAAAAACAAAACGAAAAAAAAAACTTACACCCGCGAATTTCTCATAAAACGGTGTTAACATTCCACGAACAAAAAGGGAAAACACAAAATCGCCATTTAGTAAGGAAACGAATCATATCATAAGTATGGAACGTTCATGCGTATAGTACTTACCTACCAGTAACCGTTGATCTTCCGCACTTAACGAAATCTCCACGTTATCCGCGCGCGGAACGTTGAAAGAATTATAAAAAAAAACAAGCTTGCCTTTGCTCACTCACTCGACGGTAACGTACCCTTAAGGAAGCGTGCTATATTAATGTTACAAGTCTCTGTCTCTCCAATCAAAAGAAGATCCGTTGTACTTTATTGTTTTTGGTTGTGTTTTTTACATGATTTTATTATGTCGATTAATTTTTGTAAATAACGAAAAAAAAAAAAAAATAACGAGAAGGTAATCGATGATCGAAAGAGCTTGCGTCGCCCGTAGCGCCTCGCACTCTAAAATTATTTCAACTTCTGCAATTAAATGCACTAAAAAATGTTATACAAATTCAACAGTTTCTTCATTTCACACGTGGAAGGAGTGTGGTCGCGGGTGCGAACTCTTCATGAAAGCTTTTTTGTTTCTAGCTGCGCAATATACATGGTTATTTCATAAATCGTTTGAACCACTTGGGTGCTTGAATTGACGAATCATTTTGAGTCACAGAACCGCTTCTACTGGGTCCTGGAACTGGCTCGGTATATGTGTGCTCTTCTTGGATCGGCTCTGCGCCGCAAGGCTCGAGAGAAGTTACGGATTCGTCGTTGCTAGAATCTTGGGTTCCCTCGCGAGTCATGGCAATTCTGAAAATACCGAATTCGTTAGTCATGGAATCGTATAATTTTAAGTAAAATTATGCATATTTGCTACATCTGAGATCAAGAGTCGCGGCAGCGACTCGACGCCAAGTTAAAAAAGAAATTATTTAAACATTGTGCAGCGTCGCAGAGAAGGAATGTCGCTTATAATGTTTTCCTAATTCGAAACAAAAGTTTACAGGTTGACCGCGCTCTGCTTTTAACGATAGTGATATATGATTTTCTTGCAATATTCAAAAACACGGGGAGCATCGTTTGGTTTGTATTCGTTTTTGAAATCGTTAATTATTCCACCTTAAGGTGATGTGCTACATATCGTCTGTCTCTTTCAGATCGCCATAAGTGTGAGCAAGATAGCTGAATCTTCCCGAAGTGCTATTCTTCGCCACGATTGATTTTTCGTATAAAAATCGAGGAATACTGACTGTAAATTGCCAAGACGCAGTCAGTACTTCGCGTCTTTTGTCCGAACCAAGAACAACACTTTACAGTTTTTATTACCGACCGAGCAGTAGCACATCATGCTAAGCCCCGCTCGTCAAATCAGTGCTTACTTTGTTAATATTTTGTTGCCCAGAAGATCTACGCTTTACAGTTTCAGTTGTCGACTAAGCTAAGTCAAGCAAGGATAAAAGAAATGTTTTACACCATTCGTCTCTCAATTCTGCATGATGCAAGGATTTACTTTGTCCCAAAACATCAGGTTTCCGAGATTTCTTGGTCCGAAATATATTCGCTATCTTTCTCTCTCACACTCATAGACATTTCGACTCCTCTTAAGGTTCGGTATTTTCGTTAATAATTTACCTTGACTTGATTGCCTGAACACCAGCAGCTCTAGGATCTGTCAATTTTGACTGTAGCTCTGACTTCAAATCAGACTGTCCTGAGTAGTAAATAATCGCTGACGGTACGAGATTCTCGTCCACCAAACGTTTTTCACACACTAGATCATTCCTCGGAGGTGTTGTATCTGTACAAAAACCATTTTTTATGTGTATCTCCATTCGAAATGCGAGTTTTACGTTTTTATATTTATAAGTACGGGTTATTTTTTATCACATATTTACAGAGAACAAATTCAGAGTCCGGATTAGCGAGGTATTCCTTGACGAAGTCTTTCACAGCATTAACTGTCTCCAATGGTCCGAATAAACCTTGTAGAACCATTTGATTTGGGAATTGAATCCTTATAACGGCGCGACGATATTTGTGCAATTTATTAAGGGTCGATTTGTTACTATCGAGCTCCCGTTGCGCGCTGGTTGCCAGCGGTGCCTCCGTCAACTCTTCACGCTGTTTTCTCGCGTCGCGCATCAACGCTTTCGCGTCCTCCACGGTCAGATCGAAGAAGTTGTCCGGCAACTCTTCGCGGGGCAAAGCCTTAGCCCCTGCTTGATTAAATAATAATGCATTTCTCTCTCCCAACTGAAAGAGATCGAGTATATGAATTTATCAATAATTAAATAGCTCATAAATTGTAAAAGGTATTTTCATCAAAATTAATGTACTTGGTAAGAAAGCATTTATGCTTAAGCCGGTGAATTTAATATACAACTATGATATAAAAGTCATCAAAAGTAGAGGAAAGTGGGCCATAGTGAGCCACGACAATTGTTTGCTAAAGTACTGATTATTAATTCATGGAATCGTGATCGACCGTGAATTACATAATTGAGAAACTTTCCACAAACGTTTGGCCTCGTTAACATCGAAAAAAAGTAAACGGTTCTGCAATTGCTGCGTCGAAAAAAGAAATTTGTATTAAATGATATTTCTGTTTTTAATTGTTATTTACTTGCTCTGTCGAGTTTTGATCTGAAAGTTTAGATATTGTGAAATCGTTATATAAATCTTGATTCATTGGAACTCACGCAAATATTAAAATTTTTCGATAAATAGTTTTTCCCGGAAAATGTGTCTATTCTCTGAACCTTACAGCTTAGATATTACAAAATAATGATGATTTCTTGATGAATAATAACGTGCATAATGCATACTATAGGTCTGCTTGATTGCATAGATGTTGAAATCTATTTAAATTCTGCATTCAGTTAAAACTAGTAAAGACTTACAAAAAAAAGTATGTTATCGCGTTCCAGTCTCTCCTTTATTGAACACGTTAACTTGCTATTGCTTTATAGTTTTTAATTAATTTTACTACACCGATTTATGCATTATGCAACTGGAGCATATAGTTTGCAAAAAAAATTTAATAGTTGCATATACTAATTATTACGTGATGAATTTGCTTAATTGAATGGACATTCCTTATTAACTCTAAAGACTGTGGTACTTACAAATTCGATTTTTTCTTCAATTGGAATATGACTGTTCGACGGCGCACCAGCTTTCTCTGTTTTTGGTATTTTCTCATTCTTTGGAGTCGCAACTTCGCTTTCCGGCGGTGGTTGACTTATAGAATTGGGTGGTTTCTCTTCTTCAGGTTTTCTCCCAACGACATGACCCGGACCCACATTTTTAAACTTGGATTTTTCGGTTTTAAGCAACGAGAGAGGGTCGGACATGGCTTTACTGAGATAATTTTGTACCGTTGAGGAAGCTCGCTTCGCCGACGAGTCATTCTTGCCAGAACGCTTGTTCTCTTTAGGCGGTGGTTTCGCCGCTCCGGGACGATACACATGCGCCTGAGACTTCAACGCCTCTGGATTTCTGTGCATCAACCTCAACATTGCTCTACCGCTCGTAAGACCAAGAGTTTTCAGTGTTGTGGCTTCTAAAGTCTCTTTTCCATAAACCTAAAAAAAAATCATTCCGTTGATTCATCAAGCATCATTAGAGGAATATACTAAATCAGGTCATAAATTATTCTTTAAAAAAATTCAACAAAAATTCAGTTTTTTTGGAAATTGTATTTCAGCAATAATCAGTTAATACTTTTGTAAATCCACTATCATTAATCTGTAAGCCCTGGTATGGAATAATCAAAACAAGCAATAGTGATTTGCAGAACACACCTAATCTTAATCTTTCCATAACTCATTGCAAACATATTTAGTGCAAGAAAAAAATTCTTGTAGACAACTTTTTCCATTTATCTTCATAAAATAAAAATAAAATTTGTCACATATCAAGTGTTTACCTCCTGGTGCATGTAGATCAATATAGCATTCTCAGTTTCCTGATCTGGACACAAACTCTCCAAAACCTGTGTAAGAGAGGTAGTCGGAAGAAAATCTCCCATCAGCCTTTCACCATTCTCTAATTGAAGACCTATAGTGACATTGGAAACCTCTCGTTCCTTGGCGCAAGGAACCATTTCAAGAGTCGCATTGTTGGGTAAGGCGGTGAAACGTAGAATGGCATTGGTATCCAAAACCTGATTCAAATGTCTAGAGAAAAAGATTTTCTTTGTAATGAATAGCAACAACAAAATATTCAATACTATTATGCTAAAAACGTATTTTATTTTCGGAATACTAACTTGACATCGTATCTTTGCGGATTAAATCCTTGTTTACGGCAAACCTCCTCCAACACCTGCAATGAGTTTGTATTAGTGTGTCAATGAAGACACGTTAGATCAACGACGAAATAGAATGAAAATCGATTGGATCGTTCACACGTTATCCTCATTAAATACGATCAAACGTTTTGCGAATATGTATTTATATTCGAGATTGTCGATTATTTACCTGTAAAATCGTTGAGTTCGGGGTGACTTTGACATTTTGACGACGCCCGTTGGGCGCTAGCACGGTGACACTCCTGTTTGCCGCCATAGTCGACTGAAGTCTGCTCCGATTTTCTTCTCTCGCCGTCCTCGCGCTGTACGTCGTGAATATTCTGCCGAATGTCCGAACAGCTGTTTTTAAAGCTCTACATATTGTAAAAATGTGTTAGTGTCGCACATTGATTCTCGAGCAAAAGTTTGAATCGATTAGAATTTGGGTACTTCGCTACAAAAGAAAAATGCATAACAAAATAAAAGTTATGTTAAAGATCGTAAGAACATAAGTTTTGTATAATAATAATGCGAAATATAAAAATATATATGTATTTTTAATAAATTGTTTACGAAATTTTCTTATTCTTATGAAACGAATTTGATTCCAAAAAATGTTCCTAAAAATTTTCTGGGCGGTTATTCTATAAAACGAGTGAGTGAATTGAATCTTGAGTCGGCCAATCGCGAATTCAGCATTCCTGTAATTATCTCCATCTAACGGAATGGTGAATCCGTAATTGGCCACCGCAAGTTTTATTTCACTCACTCGTTTTACGGAATAATCGACATTCGACCACCCTATATTCACCCTCACAAGACGGTCATTTGTTGGTTGGTCAATTCACTAAAAATTGCCGGTCAACATTTTAGCGCACATGTAATTGAAATCACAGTAAGTGCAGTAGGATCATTTCTTAAGAAATAATACAAACTTTGCAGTCTTCAACACACAGTTCGTTAACTATAATGTGAAATAACATCAACTAACTTACAAGCTATGTTTGTTATCATATAACAAGTAATACAAAGTACGCACCTCGCGAAAGTGGTACGTTAATCATTCGAGTTAAACGTCGTCAAGATATTCAACATTTTGATAATCTACTTCGACTTCGGAGACTAATTCCAAATCTACAACCTCATTAATTCAAACTTCATACCGATGGGAAAAATTATGTTTACGCGTTCAAATTCAACACGAACAATTCTCAAGGTTCCAAGGGCCAAGAAACCATTGTGAAAGATTGATTAAACCAAATATCTAATAAAAAATCATGTTATTAATTATAACGAAAGACTTAATTAATCCAAACATACCGATTCGAAAAGCGATCAACGACGGCAGCTTGAAAGTTCTGTAGTTTTGTAGTCAAGCACGTAGCGGCGCTGTAGGTAATTTTTTGCCGTTAGTCAATTGACGGTCAATTTACCAAAAAGTGACCGTTCACAAATTTCGTGGACATCTCTACTTGTAGTGAACTCGTAATTGTATTCGCTTAAAGTTGTGTGGGTTGAAACATCAAAATGTCTGCGAACAGTGATGTGTTTACGACAGTGGACGATCGGCACGTAACGTGACAGTTTCACGTGAAAAAAAAAAAAAAATTAGGGTAAGAAGAAAAGAGCGGAGTACAAATGATTCGTAAGATGCAAGCGGAATTGTGGCGCTATGGCCGTCTCCTTTAACCGGTACGCCCTTAGCCTGCCGGAGGCCGAGAAGTGCGAACTCGTTGGTTCTGTTGATGACTCCGATCGTGCCTGTCCTAATGTTAATTACGGTAGAAATCATTACACTACGACCACCACCAGTCATTCCACTCAAGTGACAGTTCCACTGTGCGTCCTTGGAGAAGTCCAGCTACGATTTCTCTGTCCCGAGGATCTCGAAGAGGTTCGGGCGCTCTGTCAAGACTGGTTTCCCATAGGTGAGTAAACATCGTTACGAATGACACACGCGACTCGTGCGTTTCTCAGCACAGTAGAACCTCCTTTACGGCAATATTTTCAGTATCGTTTATGCAAGAAAGAATAAAGAATTTTTAATATATGCACAGTTCAAAGTCCACCATCAAAGTACATAAATTAATTGAAACCAACGGATGGGTTATAAAGTTTTTTCAATTTGAAAAATATTTTTGCTCAAATATAGATAGTATAATTTTGTACAAGCGTCAAATTTATTTGCAGCTGTCAGATGCTACATAAATAAAATTTATCAATGTTTCATTATTCTAATAAAAATGCATTAAAAATACTTTTTCATTTTTATATCTGTTAATAACTTTAAATTATGAACAATAATAAAATTTTGAAATAATACTTATTTTTAATTGTGTTCACCTACATTCATTTTGCATTTTCTGTTACAAATGCTCATAGTTGTTCAGGCCACAAATTGTTTTATATAAACTTTACTTTCAATATTGCCCATCTCTGTTCCTTTACTCCAATATTCTGATTATCTTTGGATATATTACTTTCTGTTCTTTTATCTTTAGTTCTACAAATTTAAAAAAGAGTCAATCCATGTAATCTGTTCAATGTCTTTATGGCTATGGCCTAATAAAATGATTATACTTATTCTAATCAATTCGTATATGAAAACCATTAGAAGAAGAAGAAAAGAGAGTATTGAAGAAAATAAAATGTAATAAATGTGTTGGATCACTGATTAATTCTATAAAAAAATCCAATTATTCATTTGCTTTCATGAAAGTGATGACTCATTTATAAATATCAATTATCATGAATCATGTTATAAGTCATTGTATAATAATTGAGAAAGATTTCCTTTACTATTAAGAGAATGGTTGTTAACAAATCATGGGTCCAATTAGTATAAAAAACGATCATTTAGTTTACTCCATCAGAATTCGAAAAAAAAAAAAAAACTGATGAACCAAAAAGCAGTGCCACTGAATAAATATGCACAGCAGAAGCAAATTTACATCTGTATAATCAACTATCAAGTTTGATTAATTATTAAATACAGTCAACATTAAATTAATTGCAGTAAAATAAAATATTAACCATTTCTTAGTATAACGACCATCCTGAAAGACAATGAATACCTGAATACTCGCTGATAACTGATATTTTTTGTTTCAGATTATCCCTACACTTGGTACGAGGACATAACAAGCTCGTCGCGATTCTATGCTCTCGCCGCTGTTTTCGGCGGCGTGATTATCGGGCTTATAGTAGCGGAAATAAAGCCGTACGCCAAGTTGAACAAAGAGGATCGAGGAATTCTGTGTTCGAGCCTGGGAAAGGATTCCCTCGTCGGTTATATTCTCAGCCTAGGTGTCCGACGTTCATACAGAAGAAACGGCATAGCTTCTCTTCTACTGGAGCAATTACTGGCCCACGTAACGGCCCCCGAGAGATCGACCGTCAAAGCTGTATTTCTTCATGTACTCTCGAGTAACGCGCCAGCCATACTCTTTTACCAAAGACGCCACTTCCGGCTTCACAGCTTTCTTCCCTACTACTACCTCATTGATGGACAGTGTCAGGATGGATTCACCTACGTTCTATACATCAATGGTGGCCATCCACCCTGGGGTCTCTGGGACTGGATGCGCCATTTGGTCGGCGCTATGGCCAGTCTCGGACCCTGCCGTGTTCCTCAATGGATATGGCAGCGTCTCCTCTGGGCGGCTACCCTCATATCTTACCACAGATGATATTTTGTACAGTATCGTACGCACTTACGAATCGGAAATTTCGCCGAATGACGCAGGGTATGAACAAACTTACATGACCCAACGCCAATGTTTGTAATTTAAGTCCCAAGTAACTCGCAATCGTAACGTTTCTGAGATTACTACGTTAATGATATTGATATTTGTATTGACGAGCTCGGAAGAGCGCGGTTTAACCGTACGAGGCAATGCGAGAGACAAGAGAGACGTTGTTAATCGGTTGACTAATTAACTCAGCCGAAAATCAATTATTTCTTATTATCTCTTATCTCTTGCATTCCATCTCGAGTGCAATACTCCAGGACTGTTATCACGCCAGATATCCAGTCGTGCTGCAGCAGGAAATGGTAAACTCTTTGATCTCAACGAGCAGGATCGAATAGTATTCGTTACGTTCTTATATTGATATTTAACAACGTGTATCGATTGATATATATATGTATAAATTCAAGCGCATAATTATATATATATATATATATGATTACATATATATATATATATTTATAGATAGATATTATATTGGATTATTATAGTTGTACATATATTATTACATAATGTAACCCAGACTGTTTGTAATAAACCGATATGTTATAAAGCCATCCACGCTTTTGAAATTTATGTTGGTTTTGCTCTTTCCGATCATCCGATTTTCAAAGTGGCATGTTTAAAATTGTTTCATACCGTAATAATTATCTAGAATCTTAGATGTTGAGGGTGATTCAGCAGAAATCTTCCATTGGGAAGATACAAAAAAATAGTTGAAGTTCTATGTATAACATCACTCTGCAGATAAAATTAGATAACATTTTTAATTCTAGACGGCTGTCATTCCGAGCGATTTCGAAATTTCATTTTTGTATGTGAATATTTTTGTGAAGAATATACTAAAAATCAGCTGTTATTGCGGCTAATTAATTTATAAAATTTTGTGAACCGGTCTAAAATGTATTGCTCTTTTTTGACTAGTTTACAACGCTCCAAATTTTTTAACGTTGTATCACACGTGCATATTCAACTAAAATACGATTGACAGTTTAACAAACTTTTAGAAAACTTAATTTATTTTTTATGAAATAAAATCCTGTTTTTTTCAGTCACATACATTTATTCAAGATTGTTATTATTTGTAATGGTTGAAAAATGTTGAATCTTTTTTTTTTGTATAAGGTTGTTTATACATCAGAATATTATTACTATTAATAATGTCATTATTATTATATTAATCAAGCAGTTTTATGAAGGCAGCCTTGAAAGATTCTTGAAAACGGATATTTGGAAATGTAAATTTTTTTTTTAAATACGCTTATAAAAATCACTGACTTTATTTTATAAGAAAAAAATGTGGTCTTCTAAAAATTTATATAAGCAGCGTAAATATTTTTCAAATATATTTTTTCTTATCGCGAAGTACAAGCAGTATCGAACGTTTTGTTGATTTGTGATTCATCTTCAAAAGCGGAATCGTTTATAACTCGTACGTTCGGCTTTAATTTTTATTTTTAAAAATGTAAATGCGATAACGCGGTAAAGATAAGATTAGCATTCCTTGAACAAGAGAACGAAATTTCGATATCGAAATCGTTTCAAGCGAAATCTAAAAAACGAGGGTCATTTACTGGTACACTCGCTCCATGGACGTCACGCTGGTACTCCAGATGACGTTTCGTTTGTTTGTGTTGCACAGAGAAATACGCCGGTCGCCTTATTGTCAATCGTGATAAAAAAACAATGACGAAAGTAATCGAACTTCGTCCAGACAAACGTCTGATAAATCAAAACTTTGAAAAGTATCAGTTTTCATCGGATTTGGTGACAGTAAACCTGGAAAAGACCTTGGCCAAAGGTAATCCCTGTATCTATAATAATTAACCTAAAAATCAAGTTGAATAAGTAACAAAACTAAATTTTGAAATTTTAGATGTATATCGTCAGGAACCAGGAAGCACTCAGGATTCCTGGCTTGAAGCTAGACTCTTTGCCTTCCACAATCACTTATTTAAGAATCCTTTTGACTCGTCAAGTTGGTTCATCGACGAGCAACGAGATGTATGGCGATTAATGAGAGATGGAAATCTTACACTAATTCAAAGTCATTCTGTGTCGGATACAAAGAAATCTGACTATACATATAATCCTTCGATTGCATTTGCATCAGCCAAAATTGTGGCACTCACAAATGGAGGAAAAACTCTTGACATTTTAATGGAAAATGATTCTGAATACAAAACAACATTTACTTCTAACGACATAGAACCTGGTGTCATTTTAGATGCTCAATATGTGAAAGAAAGATCTATCTTAATCATAGCAATGTGCTATGTGTCTGATGTCAGTGGAAAAAAATGCTCCAAACTTGTACTTTTGTCCTACAAACTAAAAACTGATGAAAATTGTCACGATAACGCTTTAGAATTGTACAGAAAACAAATTTTAAACGTAAAGGGTCCTATAGAGTACGTTTACATTGAAGCGAGCGGCGATTACATACACGCGATCAGTCAGGACAGTGCAACTTTCGAATACGATTCATTGAAGCCCGTGGAGGAAAAAACGTCTGAAGCAATTACCGATAGTAAAGACATAAAAATCCCAAAGTACTGTTGGTCGCAGGACGAAGATTCGCTTACGGTGTGGGTAAAGGTTCCCGAGAAATATCACGATGATCGTGCCACAATAAACGTAACTGCAACTAACATTTCAATCGTGATAAAAGATACCATCTTGATACAAGGAGATTCACAGCATAGACTAGATCCGGATCTAACGACGTGGAAACGCGAAAAAGATACTGTAAAACTGGAATTAGGCAAATTTGAGAGCGGTCTCATGTGGAATGAGCTGATAAAGGGCGACACAGGCGGTGAATGTCTTCCAAATGAAACTTTGGCAGCCGAAATTCATAATAGGTGATAAATGAAACGATATAGACGATCAACACTCGCTACTTTGGAATCGTGATTTTTCAATCTTATGTCTCCGGTGTTATTTGGATTTTAGGCTGTCCCACTTGTGCACTACTGAGCCGCAAAGCAGTAATGGCGAGGGTCAACCTGTTGTGGGTTTCAACGCCGAGCAGTTGGAAGAGTGCGACTTACAGGGTCGTGACAATTTTCTTCAGAGAATCAATTTGAGTGACCACTCAACGACACATCTCGTGATGCTAGGCTCGAGCAATCATGTTCTCTTCACTCACAAATTGAAATCCGGTCAGGTGTTGTGTCTGCGACACGATCATCACGGTATAGTTTGGAAGCCTGAAGAGGACGAATTTAACGAATGGGGAATACGGCACGTTGATACATTCCCGGGATTTGGTTACGTGGAAGCTAGTAAAACTAACAAAAAGTTTTGCGTTTCGCCACCGAGTAAGTTTTTGTTACGAGAACAGCGCGTCTATTCTTGGGTTTTTAAATATGTACCGCGAAAACATTGCGAAATACTACTTTGACTCTATTAAAATTAGAATAGATCGCGACAAGAGAAAAATCTATAGAAATCAATATTTTTTAAATTAGCAATATACTTTATGCAATGTTCTATGCTTACAATAATTATCGTTTATACTATCGTGAGAAAACTGAAAAGTTATTTAAAAAATTATGCGACATAATAGTTTAACAGATTTCCATAAAGGATTGTTTTTTTATTTAAGTATTAAAAAACCTAAATTCCCGGGTTTTTTAAAGCAATTTTTATGATACATACCATACAATTACAGCAAACCTTCCTTACGTAATGTCGATCCATTATACAGAAGCCTATTCAAAATTCACCAAAGAAAAGGAAGGCAAGGGACTGACTCTACACCTCCCAACTCTGCACAAAGACAAGTCGACACGAATGACTGTACACACGTTGAGTTGCCTGCGTGTACAGTCATTCGTGTCGACTTATCTTTGTGTAGAGTTGGGAGGTGTAGAGTCGGTATCTTGCCAAAAGGAAACACAAGAAAAAAACACAAAAACACAAAAAAGTATTGGAAAAAAATATGCGAATTTATTCCATAAAACACAAAACATAGTTATCTCAGATTATTTACAAAATTTACAAAGTTTTGGATTTGTATCGCTACTACAAATTTTCCTCACTTCTAACTTTTTCTTGAGGATATATTTGTATTGCCGCAGATGGATCTTACGTCGTGATTGTCGAGCACACGAGGCACGCTTTTCTCTACGAGAAACCCGAGGGTTCCACACCAGTCGCGAAGCAACGAATTGTAGATTTGGGCCCGGAGGCATCCCCCATAATGGGCGCAGTAGGGACGAACAAGCATCTCATACTCCTCACGAAGGACAAACTTTACGAGCTCGAAATTTATCCATGATCATCAAGAATTTATTTTTACTTTGATACAATCCGCCGTCATAAACTGTATAATACAAACACGCTTTGTACGAATTTTTCTTTAATTCGTTCTCACTCACAATGGCCTCTCGATTATTTCTTATATAAATATATATATAACATCGTTACAATATAGCTTATACTTATATATATCTATATATATCTAACTAAACTAAAAAAAAACAAACAAGCTCAATGAGCGCGTAGGAACCTCTACGATTACGCAAAAGTCGCTTTGCTCTATCAGTTCTTTCAAATTGAATATTATCACCCAAATGTCGATACAACCTATCGACGGAATACACAAGTTATAGGCCCGTTAAAGTGGCTGAGCTGCAAGTTGATTTACATTTTTCAATATCACGTTTTTTCTCTTACTCAATCGCAATCTCAACATTTTTCGAATATTACAGATCATCGTTAAATGACTATGAAAACACAATATCTTTTGAATATGCCGGTGAAAATATCCTAAGGAAGCTACTGCGATCTGCCTAATAAATTTTTAACGCATATAATCGATACAATGCAATCTTGCAAATTTTACGCAATACGAATTATTTTTTCCAAATTAATACCACATATTTCTTTGTTTCGTCACTAAACAAATAGATTGGAAAAATTAAATCCATCCATGCATTGCAATTTGAACGTATCTTTCAAGGAAAACACACCGGAACAAACAATTAAAAAGTATCGCCGTTACGATAGGTCAACTGTATCTATCGTCTTATGTACAAGAGTTTAATTCGACCTTTAATCTCAAAGCTCTATTCGGAAATAACTTAAAATAACTTGTCTCTAAGTTGTTACTTTCAGGTATTTATAGTAAAAATTTGATTTTGATCTTGGTGCACTTCTCGTTAATGAAACTTCCGGTTATCAGCAATGACTTAATATTATTATAAGCAAATAATGACTGTCTTCTGAATAACCGTTAAAGAAATAATGAGGTATGTATCGTTTTGTTCGATCTAACACTGCAAGTGATTCTTGCAAACTTTGAATTATTACGGAGGTGAACATTTGTTTCGAATTACTTTCAGGATACCTTCTATCGTTAGCGGTGAATCAGCTCGCCAGGGCCAGACTACTCGGTTTTCCATGGATTCAGGAAAACCTGCGTTCGCTTTAGCCGGTCTGTCTTTGTCGTAGAGAGTCGTGTTGCTTTTGCAATTAAAATAATAAGAATAGCCGGATGAGCGGCTAACGTGACGAGACCAGTTTTGCGCGGTTCCTTTGAGGAACAGAAGACTGTTGGGTACATAGTAGTACGGTTCGTCTCCATCGTTGTCGTAGCTCGAAGGACAGCTTACGGGCATGTAAGCTTGAGCGTTGGCGCCGTTCTTCATTACGCACGGCCTCAGGTTTAGCTTCTTCTCCAAGTTGTTGGGCAGGGAAAGTAGTTCCTTGGCACGAACTCGAATGTAGTTGGTGTTCGCGGGCTTCCACAGTGCCTCACAAAATACCTTAGTCAGCTCGTATCTGAAACATAATTAGAACAATTGGTAAGTTTTTTGTTATTTAATTTTTATTTTATTTTATTTTATTAAAGATGCTTGGCATATGCATTCTCAATCAAAAATTCGATTTCACTAAAATTTCAGTCTGCGACACGATTAATATCTTTAGCAAAACAGTCAGATTACAAATATTAAGAACATTGGTTCTGAATGCCATCAAAAATAATAATAAAAGATACAAATAAGTTGATTAAATTTGACTTTCACAAGATGAAATGACTTTTACAAGATGAAAAATTAATTTAACATTAATAATAAGTTAATTTATTGAAATCACTAGTTACCTGTCTTGTATGTACTTCTGACTGACATCCTCCCCTCCGAGCACGTAAGCGTCGAGAATATGAAGCGCAAACGTCTTCCTTTGATTCCTGTATTGGCCCCTCAATTCAGGTATGATTTCTGCGTAGACCAGAGTGTCGGGTGGTAGCTCGAGATTGTGAACTCGAACCCAGGTGCCGTTGGAATAGCGAAACGTCTTGGTCCGTCCTAAGCCGATGTAGAAAGTCGCTGCCTTATCGTTGTCGGAGTTTTGACTGGATCCGCAAGGCATGCAGCACCAATCATAAGGTGTGCTCAATATCGTGCTCCCGAGATTGCCTGTCGTCAATTCCGTTGCTTTAGTCGTGAGGAATCGTAGACTCGAACTCTTGATGATACTCTTAAGTCGTTCATCAGGTCTCATGTTTCTGGGTATCGTTCGCGTCTGATCAGGTAGTTCCCAATACTCGAGGCACTTTTTTCGCATCTCGGCTTGCCGATGCTCGAAGAGCATTGTGTCTTCGCAAAATGCCGCAATCTTCAACAGACCAACGACTTGCTTCTTTCCAAGATTATCATTAGAATTCTTCAAGTACTCGAAGAACTGCACATCCTCTTCCAATACATGCTGTGGTACGAGTTCCACAACATCACGACCATCTTTATTCTCACAGAGTATTTGATTTGCTTGCGCCAGATGGCTGATGATGTCCTGAACGTTTTCGCGCTTTCCTTTGCATATAAGATAACGCTCGGAGTTAGCGGGTCTTGAGGTATTTGGCTTGAAGATGGAGATGCTCTCGAAGCATCGGTACATCAGGTATACAAGACCCGCGCTGAACGGTGTAAAGAGATCAAACACTTTTGTTACAAAGTTTCCGCCCGTTCTCACGATCATAAGTGCTACGAGGCACTGACACAGGTACAGTTGTTTCGATAGAATTTCTTGAATGCTCTCCTGTCCTTCTACGGAAAAGCCTCCATCGGACATCATAAAGTGAACGCCCTGGTTCTTCGTCTGACGCATTATAAGTTGTCTGAAAGCTTCTTGATTCTCGGGATTGTAGACATCACCATCTCCCTTCGGTCCGTAATAAGGATGGAAGGTCTCGGGCGTTCCGGCGTAAAAATCTTCGAGTTTAAAGTCATTGGATTCTTTCAACGTAAAACCGAAGCCCTTGGCGTGCCACTTTTTTCTCCAGAGCACGTATTCACTGAAGCCTCCAGGACCTGCGCATACATCTGCGAAGTATAGCAACTCGCCACTCTTTAGCGACTTTGGTCGTGTGAACATAAAGTCGCAGGCTTTGTCCATATTGGCCATTTTAACGGCTGCACGATTGAGAAAGAATGCTCCGCGAATTGTTTCGTAAGGATTCGATCTCGTTCTTGCTCTTCTCATCTCGTTCTTGTCGAGATTGTCAAAGACGGATTTGGAGTTCACGACCTGCATCACCACGTTTGGATCGCAAAAAGAGCACTCGTCGTCTATTGTCTTTTTTGCGGGCCCTACACTCATCCAATGCTCCAATTCTTTGGATTCTAGCAGCTCTTGAGAATTCTTCAGCCACTCTATCTCCTCCTGTACGGAAACTATTTCCTCATTTGGATCCCATCGCAGATTCGCATCTTTAAGTTTGGCATTGTAGTGACCCAGACCACGACGACCCTTCTGTTTTGATGCCTCCACTGGCTCCAAACGGCCTTGACCATGTTTACCAAGACCCACGCCCTTCTTGTAACCCATTTTTGCCATCATAAGTTCAGCCTTGTCTCGAGCTTCCGCCTCCTCTTCGATACGTGATTTTTTAATAGGAACATCAACGGAAGAGTCAGAATCCTCATCCAAGGATCGTTTCTTTCTGGGACTCTCCGACGAGTGGTCAGAGAACGATGAGTTCTCAACCCGTGCTGGTTCCATGTCAAATCCATGATGGATAGCTCCTCCAAAACCCAGCCGTTCGTCGTCCGATGAGCTACTGCTCGAGTCTGAAAAATCAATAAAGTTTCCAGGTTAAAAAAATATTACAATATTATTACTTAAATATGGAAACCTATCTACACCTTATTTATAGATCTACTCATGGCAAACTTTTGTCGACACAGTAAAATTTCTATTTAGGGAGGTAAACATACCAATAGATACATTCTTGAATTCTTACATGAAATTGAAAATGCTATTGCTACAATTAGAATGCCTAATAGTTGCTATGTTCAAAACAGACTATCAGTGGAGATTATGAGCAAAAAATGCGAAATTTTACGAAGGTGTAGATTGTCTAGTAGTTTAATGTTTATTATGGAGCGTAACGACACTTACCACTTAACCTCCTATTCATGTTGACTGATCGTCGTAACTGAAGTTTCATGAATTTGCCGGCGAGCCGATGTATTCCAAGTCCTTGACAAAAGCGATGGGAGTCCAATTGACGGTCTTATCCAAAAATTGAGATTCAAAACAACACGTTTTGGACTGCCGGTTGCAAATAATGTGCGCAGTTCTTATCACGTAATAAGCAACGAGAACTTTTCGAACAGTCGTATCACCGTCACACATGTACCCGCACAAAAACCTCCCACGACACACTAAATTGTCGGCGTTTCTTTAGAGTTCAATAATAATATTGCTAACACACCTCCTCGCAAGAGCAAAGCGGCAATGCTCGTAAGAAAACGAGATCACGACTAGCTCACTTTGTGTGCGATTAACTTCACGAGGTTCAACGACGTATCACTTTCACAGGGTTGTGTTCAGATATTCACACGAGGTAAGATATACAGAACACGAGAGAGTAATATACCAAAGAATATGGTAACACTAGATTTTATCAACAATTTTGAAGTAACTTGCAATTCGCATGTACTATGGCCCGAGAAGGAACTTCTCGTCCGTGAAAAGCAGAAGTGCACTGAAGTGTTCGAGAACGCTTAGGCTACTGCCAACGATGCTAGGCGCACCGGCGCTTAAGTACCGCACGCTCACCGGGCTCCACCCACCACGCGATGCTAGCTTGGGGGGTAGGCGTGGTTACGCCCGCTGACAATTTACCCTCGTGGCTACGCGCGCTGACGATTCACCCTCGTTGCCAGCATTTGTTTAATTTATAATAAATTAAATAAATGTTTAATTTATAATAAATTAAATAAATGTTTAATTTATAATAAATTGCAAATGTTTAATGTTTGATGTTTAATGTGTTAATGTTTAAACAAATGTTTAACTTATAATAAATTTAATAAATTAGATAAATTGCGTTTGAATAAAGTCTAAAAAATTAAAATAAAAACTAAATATAAAAAATAAAAATTGAAAAAAAAACGAAAATGAAAATTATGTAATTTAGCGACAGAAATAGCTTTGTAGTACAATACTGTCCAGAGTTCTAAATCCCCATTAATTCATGAAATATAGTTTACAGTAAAATTTGTTTTGTAATTATGATTTCATAATAATAATATGTAGTGATTATAAAATAGAGTGTAAACATTTGTATAGCTGAATAAAAATTCGAATTTTCGCTTTAATATTGCAAGAAATAGTGGAAAAAATGGAAGAAATAAGTAATGCATTACTTTCTTAATGCATCACTTTTTTCCATTTTTTCAAAAGGTTTACTGTGAATTTTTATTGAAAAATAATAATTTTTGCAGCCATTCCAAACTTTAATCATCTTATTACAAGCGCTATATATTATTATTATAAAATCATAATTATAGAGCTGATCGTATCATCATCATTATTTCTACAAGTATTAGGCATTGACAACTCTGGTAATGGCTAATCTTCAATTGGTACAAATTTTACAAAAATCACTTAACGCATTTCATTTTTATAAGAATTTGGAAATTTTGAAAAAAGCACGTAAATGCTCTAGCTCGAACGAATTTTTAGCTGTCGGGCTGAAACTTCGTATTAAAATTTATCAAAGCGACCTTTGGTATTGAATTTGGGCCAAATCGGTAAAATGGTTCGGTTTTTATGAGATTTAGAATTTTTCGAAAAAAATTCGTTTTGCTCTAATTTAAGTAAAATTTCACCTAATCAACTAAAATTTTCTACACAGGAAAAATAACATTCAGCCCTGCTACGTACCAAATTTGGTGATGATCGGTAAAGCGGTTCGGATTTTATGTGATTTTGAATTTAAAAAAAATTGATTGGTGTCGCTCTGGATTTCGTAAAACGTCAAAAATCATCAACTTCGTCAATAATTTTCATCTTTCGCAAAGCTTCCTCTATGAGGAAGCCAAAAATAAAATAAAGAAACTTCCTCATAGAGGCGGTTTGTAAAAAGCGAAAAAGAATGGAAGGAAGCAATGTGCAAGGTTCTACTTTGCATCCTTTTTTTTTGCAAACGAAAACATTTTTTTTTTTTGCTGTACCTAAACGATTAAGACAGTTGAACGAACGAACAATATTCGACAAATTATTCAACTGTTTCAATCATTTAAGACACAGCTGTATTTTTTGTATCTTTTTACAAACATTTATAATTTAATATAAATCATATAATTTAATAAAAATATTAATTTATAAATGTTCATGCGCGTGACGTCACAAGTTCGGGAGACGGTTTTTCACCTGTCTTGTGAAGACACGCGCGCGGGAGACAGGTGAGTACGGGGCGTGGCATACGCACGCTACAGCGAATAGACGCAGGTACCGCGCTGGAAAATTTTGTCCCGGAGGCGCTCGGGAAGGGAAAAAACGGTACCTCATGTGGTACTTTTACCTCCAAACGGGCATCACTGTCCCCAGCGCGTCGATGAACGGGGTGGTTCATCCCTCAAGGGTGAACGTTGGCCAATCGTCGGTCGTCGTTTCTCCTTCTCCAGGGGTTGCTGGCCATTCCCGTCTCGCTGGATGTAGCGGGAAAAGCGCGTGTGTCTTGCTTGGGGCGCCCGGCGCCGATCGGCCGATCTCCGCTGGTCAACGTTAACCCTTTACAAGAATATAGAGAAATACTGACATTCGTAGCGAAATAACTGGCCTGGGGCCCGATTTTCAATGTCGAAAATTCTGATGACCCTCAAGATTTCTGATTTAAAAAAACGATCACAATTGAACCGTAAATCTGAGACAGAATTCCTTCCGTAGTCTTTTATCTTTTTCAGTTTTTTTGTCCTTCCAATTATCTAGACGCGGATTTTTTTTTAAGTTCGTATTTAAAGGTTTTTTTCCTTTAGCTCGTCGTAGATCCTAACCCATTCCTCCCTGAGGACAAAAAGATCCTAAACCATTCCTCCCTGAGGACAAAAACTGTTAGCCGGAATAAATTTCCGGCTAACAGTTTTTTCCTTTTTCATTTATCTATACGCGGATATTTTTACATTTTTTTTCGACCAGATTTATAGATTTTGGCCTCCTCGTAGCTTCGTTTTCACGAAATTTTTTTTTTTTTCGATATTTTCAAGTTAGGACTCTCAGAATGGCCCAAAACGTCGAGAAAAGTAGTTTAGAAAAAATGTTCGTTTCTATGTGTGTGTGTGTGCGCAGGGCTTCGAAATTTCAATTACCTATAACTTAAGAACCGTTCAACCGATTAAGCTTAAATTTGGCAAGCAAGTTAAGCAGCAGTCTGTTTTCAACTGCTTCATTTTTTTCGAAATGTATGAGTAAAGTTTGATTTTATAGCTTTTTGAATTTTTTCAACAAAAGGACGTGCGCGCTTTAGTTTTAGTGAAATTGGTGATATTTTGGTAAATAATTCTTCATAAGTGCAGATTAGGGTGACAATATTTTGAGCTTTTTTCTCACCCCAAATTTCTTTTATTTGTGTTAAAAAAAATTACTGTCGCAAAACCCGCCGCCAGTCAATAAATATTTAGAGGTCGCTCAAGGCTATCAAAAAATTAGAAATTTACGAAAAATCAATTTTTTTAAATTGAATTTTCCATACTTCTCACCAAAAATGTGTACCGAATGTTTGAAAAAAACAAACTACGCGAAATTTTTAACCGATCAGACAAATCTGGTAGAACTTTTGTAAGGGCATTTTTATTTTTATGAAAATTGATGAAGCTTATGCGGATTTGGATGATTTGGCTTATGAGGAAGTCAAAATCAATTAACATACCTCCTCATAGAGGAAGCTTTTTAAAAAACCGAAAATAATGAAGACGCAATTTCCAAAGTTTTACTTTACAGCTGCATTCAGTCAAATCGTAACTTTTGAGTATAAAAAGGTAGCGAACATCGTTGCATCATATTTTCATTATGTACAAGTTTTGGATTATTTTCTCAAACTTTTATAAAGCTTGAACGAAAACGTACATTTTTTGATAAATTAAAAATCATACAAAATCCAAAGTGCTTTACTGAAATTGCATACCAAACAATCTTGAACGTATCTCCAGTTATGGAGAACTATTCAGCTAAATCGGCAAACTTTTATGGAAGTTGGAGCGAAAAAGTTAATTTTGGAAAAATTCAAAATCACATAAAACCCGAACGGCTTTACCAATTTCGGTCAAATTTAATACCAAATAACGTAAAGAGTACCTGCACTTATGAAGAATGATTTACGAAAATATCGTCAATTTTACGAAAGCTGGAGCACGTACGTCCTTTTTTGAAAAAATTTAAAAACCTGTAAAATAAGAATTTATGCATACATTTCGAAAAAAATGAAGTAGTCGAAGACAGGCTGCTGCTTCACTTGTGCGCTAAATATTAGCTCAATCGGTTGAACGGTTCTTAAGTTATAGGCGATTAAAATTTCGAAGCTCTGGACACACACAGATACATACGAACATTTTTTCTAAACCCCTTTTCTCGATGTTTTGGACCATTCTGAGTGTCCTGACTTGAAAATGTCGAAAACAAAAAATTTCATGAAAGCAAAGCTTCCTCTATGAGGAAGCCAAAATCTATAAATCTGATCGAAAAAGAAAATGAAAAAATATCCGCGTTTGGATAAATGAAAAAGGAAAAAAACTCTTAGCCGGAAATTTATTCGGGAGTAGTGGTTTGGGATCTACGACGAGCTAAAGTATACATTTAAGGAAAAAAGCTTTTAAATACGAACTTTAAAAAAAAATCCGCGTTTAGATAATTGGAAACACAAAAAAACTGCCTTGGAATTTTTTTCTTACTAGTGGTCGCTTGGAAGCTATGACGAGCCAAGTGTTAATTTAACGCAAAACACCCTTAAATTTAAACAGATATTTTTTACCTTAAAACCGCGTTTACTCTCAGAGAAATCGTAACAGCACAGTCAACTATAAAGTGACAACTATTCATTTTATTACATCCAACTATTTTTATAGTTACGATAACTACGAAAATAGTTATGGTAACTATTTGATAGTTGTGACAACTATAAAAAAATTGTTGTACCAACCATAAATGAATAGTTGTCACTTTATAGTTACTAATACCATAATTTTCTCTCAGTGTAGGTAATTGAAAAAGATAAAAGACTACAGAAGGTATTCTGTCTCAGATTTACGATTCAATTGTTATCGTTGTCCGACGATTTAACAATGCAGAATTCTTCAGGGTCATCTTTATTGCTCCAAAAGTCCATGAGTTAATCTCCGGCGCCCAAATGTTTTATTGCAGGTTAACCACTAGCAGGTTGTCAACGCCGAGTCATTCACAGCCTAAAGCGCCAGGATTAAGGAAATCATTTAATTCGGCAACTCGACAATTTCTAAAAGTCGAACGCATCATAAATTGTTTTATGGCGGTGGTCACCCTCAGCGCGCAAAGGCATTAACGGACCACAGTAGAGGACTGCGGTTGGGTTTTTCCAATTGCACCGAGGCGTCGAAATATAGTTGCTTTATAAAGCAACTAGATTTTCGCTACGAAGAATTTGTATTGTGCGCCTCGCATCACGTGACACGGTATCACACGACGTCATTTTATTTATTTTTTTAAATTTATTTTGCAGTGAACGGGACAAGTCCCTTGAAAAAACAATGATAATAATGGCACATTACAATAAATATCAACAACGTTGCTAAGCTTAGGGCACGCGTCTTCTCAGTACGTACATTGGGCCCCTTCATCTTGTAATATTTAAGTATTTACATGGGCAAGCATATTTTTTTTCTTTGAAATATTCTATATACTTCACTACAACTGTCAAAACAAAAAAAAATCCGAAAAAGTAGTTCGGAAGTGTATTTTTTTAAAACAGAATCAACAATGTCTACTCTTCTTTTGGGTTGAATATGCTTGACCATGTAAATACTTAAATATTACAAGATGAAGTGGCCCGATGTATCTACTGAGAAGACGCGTGCCCTAAGCTTAGCAACGTTGTTGATGACGTCGTGTGTGATACCGTGTCACGTGATGCGAGGCGCACAATACAAATTCTTCGTAGCGGCAGTCTAGGTGCTTTATAAAGCAACTAGATTTTGACGCCTCGGTGCAATTGGAAAAACCCAACTGCAGTCCTCTACCGTGGTCCGCTAATCCCCTTGTTCGCTGAGGGTGACCACCGCCATAAAACAATTTACGATGCGTTCGACTTTTAGAAATTGTCGAGTTACCGAATTAGATGATTTGCTTAATCCTGGCGCTTTAGGCTGTGAATGACTCGGCGTTGGCAACCTGCTAGTGGCAATTGCTAGTGGTAAACCTGCAATAAAACATTTGGGCGCCGGGGATTAACTCATGGACTTTTGCAGCCATAAAGCGTCTGGTCACCATGAGACTTTTCAGGCAGACCCTTTTTCCGCGAAGATTTTTTGAACAATATATGTTTCTAGAAAATTAATAGTTTTGCTTCATCATAAAGCTTTCGTGTATGCAAGTCAATAATACATAGTGTCACGTACAATGCTCCGCTTGTAATTCAATTCGGTTAAATCGGTGTTTCCAATTTTGCGACATATTTATAGACACATATCTTTGAAATAAGCAAACCCAATCCCGCAGGGTATTTGGAAGTCATAAAATCTGTATATTTATTGGTCCTCGACAATTCTTTAATGGGATAGCCTACCGATTCCATGTGGCAACGATGTAAATATATCGTATGCGAGAATTAATGACCCTCAAGATTTCTGCATCTGCATTTTTGAATCTTCGGACAACGATAACAATTGAACCATAAATCTGAGACAGAATACTTTCTGTAGTCTTTTATTTTTTCAATTATCTAAACGCGTTTTTTTAAGGTAAAAAATATCTGTTAGAAGTATCTCTCGTCATAGCTTCCAAGCGACCACTAGTAAGAAAAAAATTCCAAGGCAGTTTTTTTGTGCTTCCAATTATCTAGACGCGGATTTTTTTTAAGTTCGTATTTAAAGGTTTTTTTCCTTTAATGTACACTTTAGCTCGTCGTAGATCCCAAACCATTACTATAAACGCGGATATTTTTTCATTTTTTTTCGATCAGATTTATAGATTTTGGCTTCCTCATAGAGGAAGCTTTGTTTTCATGAATTTTTTTTTCCGACATTTTCAAGTCAGGACACTCAGAATGGTCCAAAACATCCAGAAAAGTGGTTTAGAAAAAATGTTTGTATGTATGTGTGTGTGTGTGTGTGTGTGTGTGCAGAACTTCGAAATTTTAATTACCTGTAACTTAAGAACCGTTCAACCGATTGAGCTAAAATTTAGCGCGCAAGTGAAGCAGTAGCCTGTCTTCGACTACTTCATATTAAAAAAAAATGTATACATAAATTCTGATTTTTCAGCTTTTTAAATTTGTTCAAAAAAGGATGTACGCGCTCTAGCTTTCGTAAAATTGACGATATTTTAGTAAATCATTCTTCATAAGTGCTCATAAGGTACTCTTTACGTTAATTGGTATTAAATTTGACCGAAATTGGTAAAGGAAAATTCAATTTAAAAAAATTGGTTTTTCGTAAATTTCTAATTTTTTGATGTCCTTGAGCGATCTCTAAATATTTATTGACCGGCGGCGGGTTTTGCGACAGTCATTTTTTTTAACACAAATAAAAGAAATTTGGGGTGAGACAAAAAAAGCTCAAAATATTGTCTAACCTGCACTTATGAAGAATTATTTACCAAAATATCGCCAATTTTACAAAAGCTAGAGCGCGCACGTCCTTTTTTTGAAAAAATTCGCAAAGCTATAAAATCAAACTTTACTCATACATTTCGAAAAAAATGAAGCAGTTGAAAACAGGCTGCTGTTGCACTTTCATGCCAAATTTAAGCTCAATTGGTTGAACGGTTCTTAAGTTATAGGCGATTGAAATTTCGAAGCCCGGCGCACACACACACATACACACATAGAAACGAACATTTATTCTAAACCACTTTTCTCGATGTTTTGGGCCATTCTGAGAGTCCTGACTTGAAAGTGTCGAAATTTTTTTTTATTTTATTTTTTTAATAATATTCAAAAAGTGGCCGAGGTTATCTGCATTTTTTCGCCGGTTGCCCAATTTTACCATTTCAGCGATTGGTGCAATTTTTTTTTTCCAAAGCAGATGTTTGCGTCTCACGATTATCTCCAGGTACTTTTTCAGTTTTTTTTTCGATGTTTTTTAAAAATTGGCAGTGATTTTCGTCATTTTTCTGCGGTTGCCCAATTCTACCGTCTCAACGGTTGAAGCAATTTTTTTCCCAAGACAGTATTATACGTTTTTCGAATATCTCCAGGTACTTTTCTCGTTTTTTTTTTTATAAATCGAAAATCATTTTTGCAATTTTGACGGACGGCCAGTTTGACCGTTTCAATGGTTGATGCAATAATTGTTTTATTGCATCAATTTGCAAGGCAAATTCATTCGTTTTGAGAATTGGTTTGAATTGCTTGGAGATATTCTCAAAACGGATGAATCTGCCTTGGAAAAAAAATTATTGCATCAATCGGTGAAATGGTAAAATTGGGCAACGGCGAAAAAATGCAGATAACCTCGGGCGGTTTTCGAATATAATAAAATTTAAAAAAAGGGCCTGAATATATTCTCAAAACGATTAAATCTGCCTTGGAAAAAAAATGGTGGCATCAGCCGTTGAGGCTGCAGAATTGAGCACCGGCGAAAAAAAGCAGATAGCCTCGGCCAATTTTCGAATATAATAATAATTTTTAAAAACTAAAAAAAGTACCTGGAGATATTTGCTAAATAAACAAATCTGCCTTGGAAAAAAATTATTGCATCAACTGTTGAGACAGTAGAATTGGAAAACCGCAGAAAAATGACGAAAATCACTGCCAATTTTTTAAAAACATCGAAAAAAAAACTTAAAAAAGTATCTGGAGATAATCGCAAGATGCAAACATCTGCTTTGGAAAAGAATAATTGCCATTAAAAATACCATTAAATAAAGCTGGCAAAACACGATATTTTTTGCTTATATAATTTTGAAATCCTATTACTAGTTTAAGTAATAATTAATAAAAATTGCATTTTCCATCGCGCCCAAAATCGATGTTTTATAAAACTCAACTCGCCGTTTCTAGCTCAATAATAGCGACAATAATAGGATTTCAAAATTATATAAGCAAAAAATATCGTGTTTTGCCAGCTTTATTTAATGGTATTTTTTATTTTTTTATTGGACATCTTTTTTTTTCCTCTTGCTTTCTGCCTGTGGACCAGAGTTGTAAATCCACATTGATTCATGAGATATACTTTACAGCACAATTTGTTTTGTAATTATGATTTCATAATAGTAGTAGTAATTATAAAATAGAGTGTAAACATTTGAATAGCTGAAAAAAATACTAATTTTCGCTTTAACATTGCAAGAAATAGTGGAAAAAATGGAAGAAATAAATAATGCATTACTTTCTTAATGCATTACTTATTTTTTTCCATTTTTTCAAAAGGATTACCGTGATTTTTTATTGAAAAATAATAATTTTTGCAGCCATTCCAAAGTTTAATCATCGTATTACAATCGCTACATGTTATTATTATAAAATCATAATTATAGAGCTGATCGTATCATCATCATTATTTCTATAAGTTTTAGGCATTTACAACTCTGCTGTGGACAATATTTCTACCGGATTTGCGCGAAGGCGCCCTTCTTTAATCTGCGTGCTCAATAGTATAATAAATTTTTATGACGAGTTTATGCATAAAGCGTCCAGTCTTTTATAACAGTGTGCGGAAAATCCCTTATTGGTCAACCTGCAATAAAACATTTGGGCGCCGGATTAACTCATGGACTTTCACAATAAGTACTACCACCAGCGGACCACCAGCGGAGATCAGCCGATCGACGCCGGGCGCCTCAAGCCAGACAGACCTGCTTTTCCCGCTACAGGCAGCGAGACGGGAATAGCCAGCAACCCCTGGAGAAGGAGAAACAACGCCACTACGACGACCGACAATTGGCCATTGTTCACCATGGAGGGATGAACTACCCCCGTTCATCGACGCGCTGGGGACATGCCATGCAGTGATGCCAGATTGGAGGTAAAAGTGTTTCATGAGGTACCGTTTCTTCCCTTCCCGAGTACCTGCGGGACAAAGTTTTCCCGCATGGTACCTGCGGCTATTCGCTGTAGCGCGCGTAAGCCACGCCCCGTACTCACCCGTCTCTCGCGCGCGTGTCTTCACAAGACCGGTGAAAAATCGTCTCCCGCACTTGTGACGTCACGCGCATGAACATTTATAAATTAATATTTTTATTAAATTATATGATTTATATTAAATTATAAATGTTTGTAAAAAGATACAAAAAATACAGCTGTGTCTTAAACGATTGAAACAGTTGAATAATTTGTCGAATATTGTTCGTTCGTTCAACTGTCTTAATCGTTTAGGCACAGCAAAAAAAAAATGTTTTCGTTTGCAAAAAAAAAAGAATGCAAGGTAGAACCTTGCACATTGCTTCCTTCCATTCTTTTTCGCTTTTTACAAACCGCCTCTATGAGGAAGTTTCTTTATTTTATTTTTGGCTTCCTCATAGAGGAAGCTTTGCGAAAGATGAAAATTATTGTCGAAGTTGAAGATTTTTGACGTTTTACGAAATCTAGAGCGACACCAATAATTTTTAAAAAAATTCAAAATCACATAAAATCCGAACCGCTTTACCGATCATCGCCAAATCTGGTACATAGCAGGGCTGAATGTTATTTCTCCTGTGTAGAAAATTTTAGTTGATTAGTTGAAATTTTACCTGAATTAGAGCAAAACGAAAATTTTCGAAAAATTCGAAATCTCATAAAAAACGAACCGCTTTACCGATTTGGCCCAAATTCAATACCAAAGGTCGCTTCGATAAATTTTAATACGAAGTTTCAGCCTGACAGCTGAAAATTCGTTCGAGCTAGAGCATTTACGTACTTTTTTCAAAATTTCAAAATTTTTATAAAAATGAAATGCGTTAAGCGATTTTTGTAAAATTTATTCCAATTGAAGATTAGCCAGTACCAGAGTTGTAAATGCCTAATACTTATAGAAATAATAATGATGATACGATCGGCTCTATAATTATGATTTTATAATAATAACATGTAGCGATTGTAATACGATGATTAAACTTTGGAATGGCTATTATTATTTTTATTATTATTTTTCAATAAAAATTCACGGTAAACCTTTTGAAAAAATGGAAAAAAAGTAATGCATTAAGAAAGTAATGTATTACTTATTTCTTCCATTTTTTCCATGCGATAATCTAGTAACTTTCACAAAATATCGCATACGATAAAACTCGAGATAGGGCCCTTGTAGCTTGTAGTTTAGCTCTGTTGAACTTTAAACGACACATCGCGGCGACGAATAAAGAGAAGGATTGGGGACTGTCGCTTGTCGTTGTCCGTCGTATGAGTATCCACCTTAAGGTGATTAGCTGCATATCGCCTGTCTCTCTCAGATCGCCATAAGTGCGAGTGAGATAGTTGAATCTTCCCGAAGTGCGCCACGATTTATTTTTCGAATTAAAGTCGAAAATTACTGATGGCAGATTGCCAAGACGCAGTCAGTACTTCTCGTCTTTTGTCTGAGACATCAATTGTGACTAAGAACAACGCTTTATAGTTTTTGTTACAAAAGAGCTTTGATTTCTGAATACGCCCAAGTGCATGGACAAAACCACGGTCTTACATACAGTTCTTGAAACTCATCCGATTTCGCGTGGTGGAGGAAGCATGCTTAAATTTTATTTTTTGTTTCCGAACGCTGTCATTACTCGGCGCAGTTGTAAAGTAATGAAAATGACACAACCTATAAATTAGTCATGAATTAGGATGAAAAGATGCGAAAATGATTTGAAATAATGATACAGCCCCCATTTTTCATCGGATTTCATCGAATTCTCGCGCATATTATACAAATATGTAATTTTACGAAGCGTTTCGGTTATGAGGGTTGGAGAGAGATAACAGAATACTTCTGTCTCTCTCGCATCCCGCATTAGCCTACCGCTGGCGCCACTAGTGGCCGCAACAGGAATCAAGTTCTAAAACTTAGCGTCATACCCCCACCACATAGATGGCGACAGCCAGTAGGAAAGGAGAAGAAGAAGAAGATACCCCCACCACACAAGTTTCAAGACCTGTGGACAAAACAATACAATAGTTATGAAAGTTGGCAACACTGCAGCGGAGTGTCAGTACCCTGGGCAGCACCGTTCGGACGCAGAGTTTTTCGAGCATTATGGCGGAGCGCGTCGCGTGTGCTTGAACGCGAACGGAACAAGCGGGATTCTTTTTGCGTTGTGATTGAAGAATTTGGACACTAAGTGTATGTGCAAAGTGACAAAATGTCGAAAGTCAAAGTGTCCGCCGAGTGGCGGAAACGTGTTAAATCAGAGTACATGAGGCTAAGACAGATGAAACGATACAAACGAGCGGACGAGGTGAAAATTGCTTGGAACCAGAATCGCAGGGTTATGACGGGTGAGTTCTTACGATACACTACACTTATTATTACTTACCATTAGTCCAGTTTGAAGGAGATCCGTCATTAAATACTCTCGAAGAAAAAAAGACACATTTTCAAAAACTTCAATGGCGCTTTATTTCAATCACTTCGTCGCTCGTAATCGCCAATCATTTGTTTGACAATTATCACAACTCGCGCGCACTTCTTTTCGTGCACAAGTGACGGACATTTAAACTTTACAAAAAAAAAAAATTTATTTACTTTTTTTATAACAAAGCTGGACACAGTATTTTTGGAGTTTACGAAAATGCAATTCTCTTAAACAACTATTTTTCACTGCAGAATTCTTAGTCAGCGAGCAAAAACGCTGGGCCGATGGAAAGGCCATGTGGCTGGCACTACAGGAAACTCCTGCTCATGTATCGTGCATGAAAAAAGCAGAAGCAACCAGTTCCGATGGCGAAGTACAGTCGTGTCCTGTAAAGATCATAAATGCTGTTACTCCGATTCCAACTATGTACACTTGGGCTCCGATTCAACAGAACTTTATGGTAGAGGATGAAACTGTATTGCATAACATTCCTTACATGGGTGATGAGATTCTTGATGAGGATGGAACTTTTATTGAGGAATTGATTAAGAACTATGATGGAAAGGTACGCAAATTTATATAGTACATTTAAGCTTAATTCAGAAAAGCAAAAACAATTGTTTTTTTTTTTAATTCAGGTACACGGCGACAGAGAATCTGGTTTTATGGATGACTCGATCTTCGTGGATTTGGTAAATGCTCTTTTGGTTTATGAAAAAGATGACAAGGAGAAGGAAGCTCCAAAAAAGGGAAAAGAGTCATCTAAGGAGAAGGAATCATCAAAGGACGAGAAAGAGAAAAAAGACGCTGATTCAGTCAAAACCGAAATTAAGACAGAAAAAGGCACCAGCAAGAAGGATGACAAAGATAATGCCAAATTTCCATCCATGCAGATATTCAGTGTAAGTTATTGTTGCTGATTAATTTTCATTCCAATTGAAACTGCTGAGAAATAATAAACTTAGAGCAGCATAGACTCATTTGAGTTACAATTCAGTACATTTGCAGAAGATGCTGTTGAGATTGATATCATTATTTTTTATATATAACTTGAATGGGATTACTAATACTTTATGAGTAGCAGCTCACAATTTTCAATAATTACAAATGGAAAATGCTGTAAAATTTTTTAAGTGGTTTGGAATAATGATCATCCAGATATGCAAATCGTTACCAAAAATGTAACTCGCACAAATCTCTCAAATGTTTGCAAACTTATAAGGGGTTAATAATAAATAAAAATTTATCAGGGTATAGATGACTGCCTTATACTTTTTATCTTCAAGCTACAGCTTTGTTCTACAAGTTCTACATGTTATCTTTTCAGGCTATTTCATGCATGTTCCCCGATAAAGGAAGACCGGAGGAACTTCGACAGAAGTTTATTGAACTGACTGAACGATCAGATCCCAATGTTCTGCCACCTGAATGCACACCTAACATAGATGGCGTGAACGCCAAAAGTGTACCACGCGAGCAAACGATGCACTCGTTCCACACGCTATTCTGCAGACGCTGCTTCAAATACGACTGTTTTCTTCATCGTGAGTATTGTTAAGATAACCGAGTATCACTGAAACTCGAGTTGTATCCGATTTTGTCGTCCCGAAGTTCGTAGCTATTTATTTTTCGTGCACGTTGCGTCGACGCAGACCGACCAATCGTGTCGCGGAATTTTGCCCGCGAGCCTCGTAACGACGATATCGTATCGGATACGACGTAACGGCGAATTTATATACATTCAATACTAAAAGAAACAAAGTTAAAAACGAATTTCATGAGTTTGCAAAGTCGAACGTTTATTAATTACAACAATTTATGATTCCTGACTTATCATAGCAGCCAGGGGGACCTCGCCGCAAGGTAAAGATAAACTTAGCATAAAAAGAAAGAAAAGAACAAAAAAACCGAAAATATAAATACGTGAATTCCTCTCTTCTTTGAAATTCTCGAAACATTGTTTGTCTAGCGCAGAGGAATCAACAAGGGCTCTTCCGAAATCATATTTCATTCACCGTTCATCGCGCGGTCGATTAATCAATTTTTATCGTAGCGTTTAATAAATGTGGGCTCGGGATTTTTTAGACAAAGCAACATTCAGAATCCTTATTTCAAAATGATGATTTTTATTTTAAGGTCTCCAAGTCTGTCATCCGGGACCGAATTTGTTGAAACGGAAAGGGCCGGATCTGAAGCCCTTCTCGGAACCCTGTGGATCAGAGTGTTACATGCATTTGGTAAGAAAACTCTCATTATTAACAAATTTTGTTGCCTATTATTGTTGAAATTTTGCTGCTTTTAATGATTAAGCTTAAATTTCGAGCTGCGACAATTGAACGTTCTTATATATGTGCTCGTAATGTTTGTAAGAACGATACACGTTTTTTAAAAAATGTTTTGGCCTGGAACCGAAACCCTTTCAGAAATAATTTTGTTGCCGGACTTGTAATACGATATTTAAAAGAAGATCTTTATTGATAAACTATACATTTTTGCAGGAAGGGATGAAGGAGAAACTTGCGGCTCAAGCAGCCGATATAAAAGAGGAGGATGGTGATGAAAAACGTTGCGGACCGCGCAAAGTGCGCAAACAGGCGAGCGTAGATTCCGGTAATGAGGCTAGTAGCGAAGACAGCAACGACAGTAATAAATACAGTCAAGGCGGAAGCTGTCAAGGTAAATTATATATATATATATATATATATATATTTTGCATTTCTTAAGCGAGACTTAAAAAAATAATACTTTTATTAATATGCGTATTAATATTTTGTAGATTTCAAGCAAAATGTGAATAAAGAATCGAAGGATGAGCAAGAGGTTGAAGACCAAGCGCAACCGGAGAATCAGACACCGTTTATGCTTCTTGGTCTGGAGAAGCGAGTGAAGAGCGAGTTCGCTTGGACCGGTTCCGAGCAGAGTCTCTTTCGTTCTTTGCACAAAGCGTTCCCAGGAAATCCTTGTGCTCTTGCCCAGATTTTGCTTACCAAAACTTGTCAGGAAGTTTATCAGTTTGCACAGAAGGAGGCGTCGGATATACCGGCTATCGAAAGTCTAAAGGACTTTACACCACCGCGGAAGAAGAAGAAGAAGCACCGTTTGTGGTCTATGCACTGCAGGAAAATACAACTGAAAAAAGATTCTGGTAAATATTGCTGTACTTGAATTACGATTACAATCGAAATTATTGTCTTATCTTTCTTTTGCATTTTTCAGGTGCAAATCACGTTCACAATTTCGCACCCTGCGATCATCCTGGTCGTCCGTGCGACAACTCGTGTCCCTGCATACAGGCACAAAATTTCTGCGAAAAGTTTTGCCAGTGCAGCAGCGAGTGCCAAAACCGATTTCCCGGATGTCGATGCAAGGCTCAGTGCAATACCAAACAGTGTCCTTGTTATTTGGCTGTACGAGAGTGCGATCCTGATCTTTGTCAAACTTGCGGTGCCGATCAGTTTCACATTACCAGGATTTCGTGCAAAAATGTCAGCGTACAACGGGGTCTTCGTAAGTTATCGATTTTTCAATATCGTTTGAATATTTACCGATATTCGATCAAACAAAATCAACAAAATATAAACTATTGCATTTATTTTTATATACACAGATAAACACCTTCTCATGGCGCCGTCCGACGTTGCCGGTTGGGGTATATTCCTCAAGGAATCCGCCGGTAAAAACGAATTCATTTCAGAATATTGCGGCGAGATAATAAGTCAGGACGAGGCTGATCGTCGAGGCAAAGTCTACGACAAATACATGTGCAGCTTTCTCTTCAATCTCAACAACGATTTTGTTGTTGATGCCACGAGGAAAGGCAATAAGATTAGATTTGCAAATCACTCGATTAATCCCAATTGTTACGCGAAAGTCATGATGGTGAACGGAGATCACAGAATAGGCATTTTTGCAAAAAGAGCTATACAACCCGGCGAAGAATTGTTCTTCGACTACAGGTGAGCATAATTAAAATTTCGTTTCGGTGATCAGTGCAATTTGTATGAAAGAGTATTTTGAATACAATTCTCAGATTGAATAATTATGGATTATTACTACAATATATTTCGATCGGTCGAAACCGAAAGTGGATGCAATGTAAAAATTTGCACATTATTTCCCCATTATTATTTATTTTTCACAAAGCCACCTTCACGATCAAGTACGTTGATCAATTTTAGCTTCGTCATCGAGGAAAAAATGAAAAATCCTTTGAAAAATTTTTTGAAACTTAACTTTAACTTGGTCATGAAGTTGAGATTTCTGTGCTCAAGAAATCGCAAGATATTATGAGTTCCCATTGATGTACTTGCATAGTAAATTTCAGTCCGATTTTTAGAAATGTCATGAAAAATATTCTAAATACTTTTCCATTCGTATGATGCCTGCCGTTTGTTGCAAGTAAAATTATGAGTTGTGGTTAACTTGATTTGAAAAAAATTGTTACAGATACGGACCCACCGAACAACTGAAATTCGTCGGTATCGAGCGAGAAATGGAGTTTTTGTGATGCCAAAACCCCGCGAATGCATTGCCACGTGTGTCTAATCGTAAATACGAATGAAAACGTTGTCATCGAGGACACGTTCAAAGTTACGCACCGTTGTTAGTAGTAACAATACTTGAATCAATTGTGAACGATTGTTGAATCGGAAGTACCTGGGAAACGGGTGTTCGGCAATCAGCACTGTCTCGTTTAATTCCCCGAAAACGACATCGGCGAGGACACGTGAGCATCATTGAATGCGTACATTCAATCGTAATTGTACAATGTATCCCACCCCTTCTTGTTAGAAATTAGGTGTAACGTTTGCACTCGCTCCCTACTGTTGTAACCCTATTTACGAAAATAATTTTTTCACACGTAATGGCGTTGACTTTTGTTTCTTTTAATCCCGCAACATTATTATTCCTTCTCAAACAGGTACCTCAATACAGAGACTTAACTATATAAGCTTCGTTATTAGTATCGCTTTTTATTTGGAGACTTTTTTTGAGCGAATTTTTTGCTCTAATAATTCGAATAATCCTGAGAGAATGATTACGAAAATTTCAATAGACCGTAGCAAAAGGAAAAGAGAAGCTTCAACATAGTATCTGTTAGGAATTGACCTACGAAATTTCTGAACTGAAAAAAGGCGTTATAAATGCGTAATGGACGAAAAAAAAACATCAAAGTAAGTTACTGACTTTTTTTCACGAACTTTCGCCAAAAAAATTTGTCACTGATGTAACTCATACTTTTATATCCGATCATACCTGTGACTGTTTGGAGGATCATTTTCTCCATGATTGTTACAGCTGTCAAATAGTATTCGGCTGTCGAAGCTTCCATTTGTAAAAAATTAGATGTTTTTCGATTCAAAGGTACGATTTTTCTAAAAATTTTCCATTTATTTTTTCATCTTTTCACCGGTTTCAAAGTCGGCGATGTTCATAAAACTAATGACATCGGAATGAACAAAACATCATCTTACAACTCTCCTTGTGGTCATTTAAAAGCACCGTTTATGAAAGAAGATATTTGAAATATAGGAAGAAAGATACTTATAACCACTTTAAGAAGGTTAATTTTTTTCGGAGTCGAAAGTGAAACAAAAATCAGTTTTTCAAATTTCTAATATTGCATTTGACCCGAAATTTTCTGTAGATTTTGTATACCCATTTCCCGTAAAAAACTGGGAAATTCCTGTTGAAATAATACACCGTGTGTCTAACCAAAAGTAGAACTGAGGCCGTACAGTAAAACGGCTTTGATTTCAGTCTAACTAACAAACAATCACAGGAACAGCAAAGTAATATCAAGTTTCGATAATATGAAGCCATGGGATTTGCTTTAGAAAATTGTATAGACGCAAAAAGTTGCTTTATAAACATAAAAGATCATTTTTATTCGGCTTTGACAATTCTCGTAAAACAGAATGAACCCCTCGAAAAAAGTGCAAAAGACAATATTAAAAATTTACTAGAATGATGTACGATATACCCTTCTGATATCTGCCTCGACGTTCGTCACACTCAACGTAATTGCGAACGTTACCGTCCTGTGAGTACTCGAGTACGTAAAACCTTGAGTAGAGCGCAACAGTCGCAATGCTCGAACACTCGTAGTGTTCGTACTCTCGAATAATTAATAAGTTAATTAACCCAGATGGTGCGAGGAAGACCGCATAGTGATGGCGAGTATGGCATCGCGATTCATAATTGCCATACTGGACAGCGGGAGTGCGAAGAGCCGACTAAATATAGAGAGAAAACGGTGCATCGGAATAACCAGAGAAACACGCGCTTAGAGCGCGTTGACCGTGAGTTAGTCATTATCGCGTGGAATTAAATGAAAGTAATGCTATTTCATGGAGACTCTAATTTTTTTTTCAAAGCGAAAAGCCCTCGCTTCTCGTTGTGCTCGCGACGCTTTACAAGTTACCGAGACGCGACTGTATAGAAAAGCTCTCCAAGCGTGCGAGGAGTTCGCTCCCGAGTAGAGCCACCAGTTGAGCAGGCGCCGCGGCCGCGAAAGCGGGCGTACGAAAGTCGTCCGCCCGCGCTTCAGTTACTCGCACGCAATAGTCGTGACAACTTCCAAAGAGTCGATTACTACAATACAATGAAAATGATCAAAGTGCAAATTATCAAAAAGACTATCTATTTTTGGTTCTTCCAAAAAGTGTAATTAACTATTCAAAAATGTTCATTGATAAAAGTGTCAAATTTATCAACAAAGTTCTAACAAATATTGTGTTTATTTCAGTAAACGCATAATCTCGGTATTTATCGTACCGTGTTGCCTCGTGAAACTCAGCCAAAACTCCGTTGGTTCGGTCGGCTGAGCGCGTGTTGACTGCGAAGTTAAACTACAAGTTTCCAAGCGAATTAGTGACGGTGCGAATGTGACTACAGAAACTGAATAGTCACGGGTACACGGAAAAGCCCTTAGGTGCGCGTGTAATTTGACGAATTTATTGAAGGGACGAAAACGGAGGAAAAGGGGTGCGTAGCTTTTAGCACTTCTTTGAGTGGGTCAGAAAAACCGCTTTGGGGAGACGTCGGAGAGATTTAGAGATATCCGTAAATACCGGAGTTAAAACAGAGCGAAGAAATATTGCAACGTTCAGACGAGGAGTTACGCTTTTGGAGTTCAACGAAAGAGGAGGAAGAAGACTCGTTGGAAAGTCGCGTGAAAGTTCAACAGGTCATAAAAACTAATCTTCAGTCAGCAGAATGGACGAAGAAGGCAAGTATAACATATTTATACCAGATTGCTATAGATGTGCAGAGATAATCATACGGAATAATTAAACATTCGCTGACCTTTTAATCTTTTACTAAAAACATAATCATAGTTCTCCATATAAAAAGATATTTATCAATTCGACAACAATTTGCTGACCACAAACATCAATCATTTTTGTTGTTATTTATTTTTCGATGATGCTGTTTGGATCTAGTTTTAGAAATAAAAGGATAAAAGTAAATTTCTTAATGTCAGGACAGAGAGAAAAGAGGGCAAACCAAATGTATAAAGTTGAGCAATTATTTGACTTTTAATGATTTTACGAATAAGTTCGTGAATAAAAAATTATTGCTTATTAAGGTAGAAAGTGAATTTTTTACTTATTAACTAAATAGTTTGTGCGAAATATAGTTTTTTTTAAGTTTTGTTTACTGGATATGACGAAAAAATACGCCAGTTACGAATTTACGGAATAATAAATTTTTCCGATTCTGTACACGGATAACAATAAACACTGGTAATTCAGATAATACTGTAGTAATAGATTCTCCTTTTCAATTTACCGTAAAGGTAATAGCTCGATAAGCTTGATTCGTGTCTACTTCTGTAAAGCGTTCATTCAATTTCACTCTTCGTTATTCAATCACTCTCACTCGCGAGCCCGACGCTCTATCGGATAGAGCACTCGACTTTGAAGCCTCTCTGCTATAAACATCGAGGATCCTCGTGGTTCTTCTTCTACCAGAGGAGATGTCATTCGCACGTTCCCGGTTTCATCTTTTTCACTTAGCTTTCTCACACTTTGAGCAAATAAATAAATAAACCCATTGAGGTCTTGCCGATAATTCCATTGAGTGCCAAAAGCTATTAGTTTCTTAATCATTTTATCGAATAATAAAATCAACAATAAAATTAACAATCCGAAAAACTAATACAAATTTTTTTAGGATTCAATCTAAAAGATATTTTGGTTGAAGACCAGTTATGTTTTCTTTTTTTTTAAAGCATTCGTACTTTAATAAATGTAATAAATTGGTTTTTGGACAGTTTTTCAAATACTTAAAAGAAATTGCTAATTAGAATAAATTCTCTGTTAGTTACGAGCAAGTTGTGAAACACATACAGAGTCTTTCTCATAAAATAATAACAAAGAGGAAGAAGATTTGAAGAATACTTTCTTAGGAAGGAATTTATCTCAGGGTCTAGTAGGAAATACAGTTGTTTTTTTTTTGGAGCTAATTGTAGAAAATGTGCCAAATTAGTTTTCGGAATTTTTTGGTAAACATTTTTACGAATTTGAGCAGAAAGCTAGTGAATTTGATAGACCCCTCATGTTATAGAAACTTTCCTGCTGTTTATGACTCCAATCTAGTTTTTGCCAAAAACTCGGAAACTCTATGCGGAATTGCAACAAAAATAAGCGCTTGATATTTTATCCAGTAAACACGCGACTGAAGTTATTAAGCGGCAGCTTCAGTTTCACCATAATTAATTGGTAGAAAAAAACTAATTTTTGCAAAATATCTATCCGGAATTTATATTTAAAATTGAATAATTCCTTATGTAAAAGCCAAAACTCTGAGTATGTATGATAAATTTAACTGTTTGGCATTATATTATCCTCAACGAAGATCTTCATTTATAGTCGTCGAATAAAGTTATTATTATTGATTTATAGTATAATTATTAAATATACTATGATTTTATTGGACATTACGCTTCGTACGACACTGATTTGCTTATACTCATGAATTTTCGATCTATGGTGCGTGACGGTTGGAAGTTATAGCGTGTGTGGTGTACTGAACTGAAATATTTTTGATCAGCCTCAATTTCACCACCATATTCTGTCACTGAATAAAATTACTGAACATAATTTTTTTCAAAAACATATTCTAAAATTGATTTATAATTCAATATGTCGTTCTTATAATAACTAAAGGTCTGAATACGTAAGGTAAATTTAACTAACCCCATGTAAATTTATGAAGTTGAAGTAGCACCAAAAAATATATGTACAATGCCAAAGATCTTGTAGCAAAAAATACGTTAGATCCATATTTTCGTATGTTAAAAATATAGTTTACATGTTTCAGATATCTTACCCACATATCTTAAGTAGATGCGATATGAGCATATATTTTAGGTACCTAAATCTTTGACCCTGCATTACTGCACCTTCTTTTGCATATCTTTCACCAAATAAATTTTAATAGAAGCTATACGATATATTTCTTTGAACGAACGTCTGCATTTCTAGTTCTCGTATATAATCGTCATATATAATCCATTGATTTGCTTACTCATCAATCTTCGAGCTATCGTTCGTGACGTTTGGTAGTTCATAGTGTGTGGTGCCAGGTAGCTCGAGGGGTGGACAATTGGTTGTCGATACCAGGCGTCCAGTAGAGTATCATGGAGTTGATATATTCGAGCCTGTAAGCTCGTTCTTGATGCCGTCATATCCTTCTGTACTCATCTCCTATATGTAGAGTGCGTGTGGCACGTTGGGTTCGTCGTATGCTTGTCTTTCTATTGCGTGACGCGATCGTAGAAATAGTTTTTGCCTCCTGGCAAAAGCTCACGAGTTAGTGGAACATCGGGTGATATCGCGAGACGATAATGTGGCCCATAAATTCAGCATGGTGCCGGTTGTCACTATAAATCTTTAGTGTACCCGGACTGTGTCTCTTCTTCATTCCCGCAGGGCTTTCCCCGTTCACTCGTGAAGCACGCGTGTGTTTCCCGGCATATTCTGCACATACTCGAGCACCTTGACACATCCGGACCCCTACGGCATTAGCTATTTTCTCTCTTTCCGCCTCTGTTACAGAAAATGTATTTCTGGCATATGCGTGCCTTTCGTAGTCACAAATCTGAGCTATTTGTCTTACCGAACTTCATATTATTAAATCGAGATACAAAATATCACGCGAAAAGTGACAAACTGGAACAGACCCAACACCATCTGGGATTGAGATTCGGTTGAACTTTTCAAGATCTTATAATCTATTGGCAAATTATATTTTTCATACATTAACATACATTCCAGTAAATACAGTAATGTTACAAAAATATAACCGAAAGTCACAAGTAAAGTTGCCTTAAACTTACATGTAAGTTGCAAGAACTTGCAGGGTTCCGAAATCGCTACAATCTGAAAAATATAATCAAGGATTTTTACTCATAAAAAGAATGTTTTATTTTTAGGATTTACGTTTTCTTTTTACGATTATTAATATTGAAAACATATTTTACAACGCAAATGTCCTAAATTTCACTTGTATCTTCATTTCAATGGTGAAGATCATAATGTACAACAATAAATTGATGCTCTATTTTTAGTATGAATGTTATCCTCGGAAACACGTATTAACAGGGTGCTGTATTTTTTAAATATAATTACCGTAAAAGGGTCGGAGGCGATCTATTGAAGTTGGCTCTTTCCGAGCATTTTATAGCGAGAAGGGTTGTAAAGAGAATTTTAACACACGACTGAACAGACGTTAAATTGATAAAAATTGTTAAACGAATCCCGGTCAGCAGCAAAGGTATAAATTCTCATTTTTAAACTTCATTGCACTAAGTGGACTGTAGACTTCGTATCTTTATTGAAAATGCGAAACATTCCGGCAACGTTTGAGACCAAAAAATTAGCCATATTATGCAAGTTTTCTTCTGCAAGTTTTAGGGTGGATAATATTGATATCGTGTTGCGCAAGACCATTTTTTATTTTATTACAACTAATAAATATAATTGACTTAATTCTTTTTATTATCTATTTAAATGAACGAATACCTTTTTTATCTATCCAATATTCATCAAGAACAGGTTCGTTTCGTTGGTGAAGTACATATTTATTTAATCTGCTAACTATTTAGTTAAAAAATGTATCAGAGGTGGTAAAGAATTTTTGTGCAAAAGATAATGAGAAGATTGCTTCGATTATAGATGTTACTGTCTTGGGTCGTAATAAACAATGGGCTAGCGTGAAAAAGGTAAATGCCAATTTCCTGAAGAAATTTCGTATAGTCAGCGAGAACAAATACATAGCCCGAGGTTCACTTTCCTCTATTCTGTGTTGTCCTAAATGGATAAACGTGATGCCCGTCAACCCGAAGGATTTACCAAACGATTTCGATCCCTATCGGTCTTCCACTATCTCCGCTGTTATATCTCGGACACTTTTACCTTCTTGCCTTCTCTAGGCACAATAAAGAAGCGAACCAATCGTGCGCGGGTCCCCCAAACTCCCTCACGTCGCCGCCTGCTTAAAGTTGCCGTACTTGTGCGTGGCCAAATCTGATCCTACAAGTGTAACGCGACGGCGTGAGCTTCGAAGACGATAAGATTAGTTACAGGAAGACCATGGCTATGTCGAGGAGATTATCTCTTCCGGGACACTTGCCGGAAATACCTTGACACATCACGAAACTTTTGCGACTATAAAAGAATTTTTTTTTTCATGACTGCACCCAGCATCACAACCACGATCAGAGAGCAGATTAGATGTAATGATTATTCAATGCAATATTAATGGACAATTTAGTTCTGTGTACTTGGAATAAAGGAAAAGTTCATTAATCTGCATATATTCTGCACGTTGTTATGTTATGTTGTACATATCATTACCATGTGGAATGCTTAAACACGCTTAAAGTGTGTGAACAATCTTTACAATGTAAAAGGTAGGAAACCACACACACTTACACCGCGTTTGGATTTTAGAGTGTGGCAAAAGAAGTAGTATAAATGAGCTTTAATATAAATCGGAAAAAGTCACTTTGTTTTTAAATCATGGCAAAAAGGCTTGTTGCCGGTATTTTCTGTGGTAGAACATGCGACTTGGGAACGATATTGAAGACCAAAATTCGGTATCTTACAGAAAAAAAAGTAGGTTCTTTAGGTTGAATTTTTCAACCAGAAGTCGGATCTGTAAATTCTGTAATCAAAAACGAAAAAATAAATAAGAAAATAAAGTTTCATGGGACATTAGAGTTTTATGTCCTGTGTGTATGAGAATTCGAAGAACGGTTTCTTCCTGGGAGTAGTCAAGACTGGTCGTAGTCATGAGTAGCAAAGGGGAGTCCTAGATGAGTCTATGATCGTGCATAGTACAAACGCAAATACCATTCAAGCGCCAGTCACGCAGCGAATGAACTTGAACCAGAGTTAGGAACAATTGCCGCTGACCTCCGCGCGAAATGCCTCTGAGTTCCGTCAATTATCTACGACAATATCATTAGCGGGAGAAACCGCGTTAAAGAAGATTGCATTGAAAATTCGTCTCCCGCAAAAACTTGCATTTATTTCCTCCTTGTCACATTTGAAACAGTTGTGGAAATTTGACGATCAAATATAGGAAAAACGCTTTTTCTCTTTTGCTTGAAAATAGTCGGAAGCTGGCTGACGTCCAGATAAATGTTACTCGCTGCAGTGGCGATATATACGTTTATCACAACACCAGGTTTCCGGAAACTTTACCGCAAACTTTGCTGGTCAAGGTTCTGCAGCTGCTCATGAAGGGACGCCCACATCTTTTCTTGATGATTAAGCATTTAATTTGCTCTACTTTTGGAGTCGAATGATAAATGGAACCCGATTGAGTCGATTGGAAAACGGATGATTCACACAAATTTAGCCACGTCGTTTGTCAATCAGATGAATGCTATTTATCATTCGTCATTAGAAAAATGTATCGATATTTAAATACATTAAAAAAACAGCAAATCCAGGCCAAAATTTAAAACCCGTAATTTCTACTAACGATTATTTAAAAAAATTTGTGTTCTTGTTGTTGCATTCAATTACTTGAGAAAGTTTGTGACAAAAATAGTATTGCAAAAATCACCCCTAGTTGATGAATTCCACCTCAATTGTTATCTTTATTTTTAACATTATTTAATTTTTTGCTAAATTAATCGGCAAAAACTCACATAGATTCGGTTCTGAAAAGATCCTATAGAAGAAAACAAAAGATCTTTTGAACTTGAGTTCTCGTCGGTAAGATCTTTTCGGAGCAGCAACTCTAAAATGATCAATAATTGTGAGCAAACAGAGAGGAGTCTCCACAGTGAATAATCAAGGATTAACTCACAAAGCATGAAGCAACTGCATTAAGTGAAGTAAAAAAACTAGTAATTTTCCGAGTACAAAATAATTGGGCTGCTTTGCTGCCGCACACTTAAATGCAAGATATTTAGCGGCACGGGTGGTCAAGACGATTTCCAGAGACATTTCAATGACTTGTATGTGAACCAGAAGTATCTGCAAACTATCCGTGAATTGAGGTTGATGATACCCAGTTGTTTACATAGATCCGGCCATTACATGCAGCTAGTACAAAACTCCGATTTATGTTTATTCTTCACAATGTACGCATACATAACACAGAATAAAATAAAGTGTGAAAATATTAGAGTGAAGAGGAGTGCAATTTCGAAAAACATGTACATGTAATAATTTTTCATAGCTGTAAACGTTGCGAAGAAATTCTTCACAGTAGAACATGAACATCTTAAAACTTGACACAGTGCTAGTTTGTAATAGAAAAGTTGCATACGAAGTATTTTAACACCGCTACGCAGAACCATGTCTACTCAATGTTCTGTGGCTGGTGTAGAGGTAACAACGTGTAGAGTTAGGACTGTGAGATAGAGCTGTGTAAATTTGGTTCTGTATTGAAGTAGTGCTGTGTTGAGACGGAGCCGTGTATAGGATGTATACCTATGAACAATCGTGTAGAGATAGGACTATGTAGAGATAGGGCTGTGTGAAGATAAGTCTATGTAGATATAGAGTTGTGTAGAGATGGGATTGTGCACAGCTATAATTGTGTATAAACAATTGTATAGAGCTAAAACTGTGTAAAGATAGGGCTGTGTAGAGATAGATCTGTTTATAGATGGGTTTCTGTGTATATGGGGCTGTGTACAAATAGTTGTGTACATCTTCTCCATGTCCAACTACTTCCGTGTTCCACCTTCTTCTTTCAAACTAGTGCTTTGATTGTTCTGTGTAGTGCTGTGCCGCAGAGTCCGAGTTTCAACGTGCAAAATTTCGTCGTAAAGTAACGGTTTCAGCTGTGAACAATTATTACGTCCTATAATTTCATCGTCTTTAATTAGGGATGTGTATTAAAACTATGTATCCGCATGTAGAGATCGGTGCTTTAGAACCGAGGGGTTACCAAAGAGATGAGATAGTGTCTTGACGCTCAGTATTAAAAAATAAAAATGCATAAATTACCTTTTGTAATAACATTCTTACTTTGCCAACACGTATTATACAGGGTATTTAATGGGAGTTTACGCATTAAGTGCATGAATTGATACAACAATTTACTGTCAATTTAATGGCAGTTATGAAACTTTGATACCCATTCATAAAACCGGGCTACAATACCATTTGTGCCACTGAATTTATATGCTGATATAACAAGAATGATACTCAATAAATATTTCCCACTCTATCAAGCGTCTTACAATCTGCTGATTCGTGAATTATACAAGAGTATCATGATTAATGACATTCAACTGTCTGATCATATTAATCGATTAATCTTACTAGTCACTAAATTTCTATTAATGTTTCGTCCATTGATTCGAACAATAAAGAAACAGACAATACAGGCAACAAAATAAATCCTTTTATCGTCGGATCAAACGATCGCAATCGATTTACTTTGTGCGGTGATTAGTTTGGACCCTTGGGGATGCTCGGTGAACTTCTTTCACAAAGATATCTCGAATGCATCGTGCTTTTTCACACATTGGCCGGCGAGCACACCAAGCTCGAAATACGTCCGACACGAGCTTCGTTTATTTTCGATGCTACGCGCTCTATTTATAACGAGGGCCTTTTCGTGCTCTCTCGCGCTCCCTTTCTCATAATGATACCCTCGTGCACATCGCGTCGGACTTATGCGAGCTAAACACTATATACACAACGCTGTCGTATATCAATCCATCTATATATGTTTTTGGCTGACATTCGACCTCGCGATTCTTATTCCGATTCTGTTTCTGATGCGTGTTGAATATTCGAGGGTGAATAGGAGGGGTGAGGGGCTGTTGCTTTTGATAAACAGTCTAGCACGCGATTCGTAGCTCGCATGTGCGTCCAGAGCGCCTACAAAAAAATTCCACAGAAATTGTCGAGTCTCTTATCACAAGATCGCAATTACAATATTTATTTAATCCATTAGACAAGATCGATATAAGGATTCTAATCATTTGGCATTTGCAATGTATTATTAACACTAATAATAAATCTGATTCCAGTGGAACTTCATTTTTTCGAAAATTTATTCAATTATTTAAAGTCCGATAAAGACTATACGTTGAAATGAAATGAATGAAAATTCACACTTAGGCGTTTCGAAATTTGAGGAAATAATAACTTCTTCTTCATCATTCTCTATTCTTGGACGAGAGCGAAGATGAGCAAATCTCACAACTTTTAGACAACTGGATATTTACTTAGTTCTGGTTTATTTATTCCTTCATTCGTCATCTAATTCTAATTGTAGCAAAAAAGTTATTGTGATGAAATGCGTATGTGATTTTCAATAAATTTGTTCAAATGCACGTATAATTAGCTGTTGCACCCGTGTGTAGCAAAGATGTTCTGATTTTTATGGAGTTTGAAATTTTTACTTTTGACTTGCAGCTCTTAATACCCACGCGGAAAAAAATATTCATTACTTTTTTCATGAAAATTTTTTTTTTCGAGTTTTTCATGTCAAAGTGTTTAAAATGGTCTGAAACGTCGAGAAAAGTGGTTTAGAAAAATTGTCCGGATTTATGTGTGTGGGTGTGATGAAAGGCCAAAAATTCATATAACTGTAACTTATAAAGTATTCGACCGAATCTGCTAAAATTTAAACAACATGTACAGTACTGGCTAATCTTCAATTGCTATAAATTTTACGAAAAATCGCTTAACGCATTTCATTTTTATAAGAACTTTGAAATTTTGAAAAAAGTATGTAAATACTCTAGCTCGAATGAATTTTTAGTTATCGGGTTGAAACTTCGTATTAAAATTGAACAAAGTGATACGACGTTTGGTATTGAATTTGGGCCAAATCGGTAAATCGGTTCGGTTTTTATGAGATTTTGAACATTTTCGAAAAATTTTCGTTTTGCTGTAATTCAGGTAAAATTTCAACCAAACGACTGAAATTTTCTACACAGGAAAAATAACATTCAGCCCTGCTACGTACCAAATTTGGTGATGATCAGTAAAGCGGTTCGGATTTTACGTGATTCTGAATTTTTAAAAAATTTATTGGTGTCGCTCTGGATTTCCTAAATCGTAAAAAATCATCAACTTCGTCAATAATTTTCATCTTTCGCAAAGCTTCCTCTATGAGGAAGCCAAAAGTAAAATAAAGAACTTTTAAAACGCTCGACCGCCTATCTATCAACTATTATTATATTTTACAGGCGAAATATGTATGCTGTGCAAAATTGCAGCGTGGGAAACGTAGCGATTTCAAAGTTGCATTCGAATATACCGAAAGCAAGAAAAAAAAAAATAGCCGAGACATTTTTAGGATGCTTAAACTCCCTCGGAATGGCTCCATATATTTGCTTTTGTATATACGTCACGTACATAAATTTCCATGGAGTGTTTACTCCTCCTATTTTCGATTGTCGGCGCCAAATGTCTGGGTTCAAGAATACAAAAACGAGCTTATCGAGACAAATTAGCCTCGGGCGTACAAGTTGCATGTGGAGCAATGAAATCGCTTAGCGATCCAAACATTTCGCACTAGCGGTCCTGATGGCCAAGCGTTATACTATAGAGTAGTACCACCTACTATTATTGTGTTTTCGCTAGGTACGTAACTAAGCTCCTGGCTCACACTCATACCCCCTTAATCACGTTCCTGTTGGCCGGCAATACACCCACAGCATCAGACCTCCATACCTACCCTGTACATCCGGTTAGCATCATTCGCGACTAATAATACTCAATTAATGTTTACGTCGATCGGCAAAAGCATATCCACGAGTCCAGCTTTAACGGCAATTTACGGACTTGACGATATCCACTAAAATACATCGTCAATTATGATTTTATTGGATAACGCAGATGTGATGCTCATTTATGATTATTAAAATCGAATTAATAATTATTTGAAAATCGGAATTGTAGTTTCCACTTCTTTGATTACAACAATTTATAGATGGATGAAAAACAATTCGATGTGGCCTAATAAGACACTCAGGTAAATTAGTATCTCAGAAACATTTTTCAATGTGTAAAATGTAGGAAAAATTTTTAAAGCCTTCGTTGATTTAAATTATAAAAGATATCCTGCTCTTTCTTACAGGGAAACTTTGTTATCTCAAATTACTTTTTTTATTGCGCCAGGAATTTCACAAATTTCTCATTTTTATTCGACGGGAATAGCCAATTAAAAGAAGAAGAAAAAAAATTAAAGTGATTTTTTTAAGAAGCTTATAATAAATGCCCATTCCTGGTGGATATGCTGCATAAAAAAACTCGTTTACGGCATCAAATATTTCGAGTTTTCTGTTAAAGCATGTCGAAGAGCATTTTATTTTCAACCTCGAATGCGCGACGGTAAGATATAAAAAGCCAATTTTATTGTCATCTCTTTTTATTCTATATATATTAGCAGATAAAATCTCTTGGACTACTTCGGACGAGCTGGTGTTGGGCGATATATACTCGATGTTTTCTGCGTTCTTTGATCCTCTTCGTCGAGAGAGATAAAGCAGAGATCCTCAGCTACTTTTGAGTTCAATTTATTCTTTTCTCCCCTATGCTCCATTAACACTATCATTTATCGATATATCGAGCGGCGGTAGCACGAACAGGACCACCAAGATTTAAGCTTTCTCGGGTAACTTAGATTAAAACCACAACGGCACGTGCTGCATCCCTAGCAAAGTATAACGTGAAACAGCTGTCGCTTTGTGGCAAGTAGCCAAAATACTGGACAAGGAACGATGAAACAGACTAGGCCAATCCGAGATTCATTTATCATGACAGACTCGCAGCTGTCTCGTTCCGAAATTGACAAGATTGTACAAATAAAGCATGTGTATAAAATTTTCAGCCTACTAAATCTGCTTGTATCAAAAAACGATATTATCCTTTTTATACACTGAGAAAAAATATCGTTAGAACCAACAAAACGTGCGCTTGCGGGCAACGAAAAGAATATTTTGTCGATTGGACAAAATATTTGTGAATGGTAATCGAATAATGTTTGGATCGATCAGCTATTGCTTCGATCAATTACATATTTCATTTGATCAAAAAAATATTCTTTTCGCTGCCCGCAAATGCACGTTTTGTTAGTTCTAACGATTTTTTTCTCAATGTACAAGCAGGATATATTGTTTACACAAAAAAGAGAATATTATCATGAAAGCGTTTTTAACGATTTTGGCTCCGAATTCTGTTGTATTGTTAAAAAAAATTGTGAATGTATTTAAAATAAAAATATTTGCTTATATGATTTTTAAAGTATAAATGAACAAAGTTCTGTCATTGTACGTAGGTAGTTCACGATGAAGCGCATGAGGACCGTCAACATTTACCGCAAAAATATATAATTGCAAAAATATTACTATTATAAATATGTGCTCTCTATGTGTATTAAAGTTTGTAAATTAGGGGGAAGCTCTGGCGTATCTAACTGGCATACGAACTTTGTTATAGTTGGCTGCAGCTGTTTGAGTCAAAAGCATTTGTGCATCCTGGGTTACGGATACCATCAGTCTAAAATATATTTTTTTCGAAAGAATTTAAATCCTACGAAAATATTCCTGTGGCTGGAGGCCTTGAAGTTGTGAAAAATGATGATCATACGAATGATCATAAGAAGTTGTAGTTTATAGCATAGTTTCAGCCTAGGAATTTGCTGATTTTTTTTCTTGACAATTAAACGCTTTTATGCACCAAATTATCGGAAAAATGTTTTTGTCGACAGAATATTTTAATTTTAACACGTTTAGCCTACACCCAGAAAAATGTATGGTCACTTCTACTATACAAGTGGTCCCCTGAGAGGACAACCACGTTTTTATGGTTGCTGTAACAATAAATAAAGTACCCAGCACCTAAATTACGGTATGATTCGTTATTTTTATAGTAGAACCCATTATATTTAGCAAGTTGTCACATTTGCTTTTCTCAGTGTACCTTGAGATTGTTTAAAACTCATCTTGGCCTTGAAAGAATAATGAAAATATAAATTATAGTTATATGACATCGACCTGGAATATACAAAGGGTAAGGTCTATATTCAAAGAACGGATTAGTCCTCATAAAAGTGAAACTGTTCTTCAGGATTGTCACCAGGACGGAAAAGAGTACCATACCGAAAATATGGTCATACCCATTAAATTTTTTATTGCGTACCTGCATTGCACTGCGTTGAGGAAAACAGTGGAGATGTAAGCGGTTAGAAAGCCAGGAAAGTAGGATTTCCGGATAATGTTGCAAAGCCTATTCAGCTTTACGATCTTTACTATAATACTCTTGTGTCTCGCTTTATCTTGTTCATCCTGTCCAACCCCCGCTGAATATCTTTGTTGGTGAACCCTCCATGATGAACAGGGGTTTCCCCTAAACAACTTTCGAGGTGAAGGTTATCTTTTCGGTCAACGACTCTTGCTTTAGGGGCACACGCAACCCTCGAAGGATGAGACACGACCACATGATGATAATTTATTGCAGTTGGTCTAAATTAATTATTTATACTAAAATATATTTTGTTTCCTTTTGTTTCCTCTTAGAGAACACCTTCGTTTTATGTTATTTTTTTGTTCGAGATTTTCATGCCATTTCCCTCGGATTGTTCAAAACGCCGAAAGAAAGACACGAGCATTTGTACACCGATTTTTATTGCACGCACCAAATGGCACTGTGGAGGCTCATATACCATAATTTTTTTATCATTTGTCCTTATATAACTTTCGCTAATTTTGATGTAATAATAACCGAGATGTAAATTCAACCTGTCAATTTATCGCAGCGGCGGCGAAAGATCAAAACGTGAGAAAAATGTCATTTGTTGTTGTTGCTTTTTTCCACGTTTTATTGGTTCTAACGATTTTTTTTCTCAGTATAATGTTTCCGTACCTCCCCAGAGGTAATCGTCAGTATCTGCGACATCGGCAACTGTACAGCGCCAAGACATAGCTGTTTTGAAATTCGCACATGTCTCAACTGCAATGTAACAAAACATAGTTTTTTATCTCCCCACATTCGGTTTTTATGAATTCTTTGAATTAGTATATTACACTTAGAGACCTCACTTAGTAATTCTTAAGTTTGTGAATCTGTCCTTTATGCAATATTGTTTTTTTATGCGTTACTATTTGATTGATCGGTTTTTATGAATTCTTTGGATCATTATATTACGCTTAGTGACCCCTCATAGTAATTCTTAAGTTTGTGAATCTGTCCTTTATGCAATAATGTTTTTTTTCTTTTTTTCCTCTTTTATTTTTTCGCATTATTATATGTAACAATATTTAATGTGCCATCTTTGTCATGGTTTTCAAGGGACTTGTCCCGTTCACTGAAGAATAAATAAATAAAAAAATAAAATAAACCTGATAGTTTACAAAGTTGAGGTGCTAGAATTACCATAATTATAGCAATCGTAAAAAACTAAAGCGACGTATCCCCTTCTACATCCTTTCAGATAATATCACCTCGAAATGCTCTCGAACTTCTTCGACACCTACAACTCCGTCTCATCAGACATATAATCAACTCGAGCGAATATTTACTGAGTATCCATAAGCCCAGCGAGTGGAAACGGAAAGCGTCGCGCTTTAACTTCGATAATACCACCGTATCCGTGGAGTAAACTTCGATATACTTAGTGCGCTTCTCCGTGAAACTACGGACACGATGTGCGCCGGAGAACGAGGTGATCCACTTAGGTGTACTTCGGACGACATGGCTGCGACTGTGTATTGCCTTAGGGCGCACGGTGCATGTAACGATATATGCGTCTAGTAGCTATCACAATATCTCCCTTGCTCTGTATATATAACCGCCCTTTGACTCTTCTCACCATCGCACGGGTTTCCCCCTCGTCACAACGTTAAACTTCCGGACCGTGTATGGTCTACCGGTTATCCCCCGAGGGAGGATATTCGAAGATACGGCAGAGACGAAATATTAACTGGCAGATATGAGGGGAAATATCGAAATTAGGTTAAACCCTTATATCCCGATAGGACGGTAATACGTCTTTGGGGGATTCGAAAATTCGTATATCCGCCCACTAATAACCGATATGGATAATGACGGTGATACTCAACGAGTATTATTAATTTTCCATAAATGCCTCCTTAAACATAAAATCGGTTCATTGGGAGAGCTATTTTTTATATGCTTGTAGGTTGTTATTTACAAATCTAATAAAATTGTTCGTGGAAATTACATCCCATTGTTTCCTTCAACCATTTTTAGTTAGTTGAGGCAAAGTTATCACTCGAAATAATATTCCATGTTATTGTTCGTCTCACCTAACAATCGTACTTGGTGTAAACTTAATCGGTTAGTTTTTGCAAGTACGATTGTTAGTATTTTGCTACATAAATTACAAGTAATACCTCGACTAATCGCTTGGTTGTAGTGGTTAAACACTTTTCTCAACTGAATGGTTGGTTGGCGTTACCAGTCGGTTCGTTGATGTTATCAGTACAAATATTTATTTGGTAAAAGTACACTCAGAGAAATCGTAATAGTACAGTCAACTATAACGTGACAACTATTAATTTTTAGTCCATGCAACTATTTTAATAGTTGTCGTAACCATTTGGTAGTTACAGTAATTATTCGATGGTTGTGGCAACTAAAAAAAAATAGTTGGAGGAACGAAAAATGAATAGTTGTCACTTTATAGTTACTAATACCATAATTTTCTCTCAGTGTACACAACATTGATGGACCGTACTAACCAACCGAGATGGCGGTTGGTCGGATGACACAACTACTGAGAAACCAACAAACGACGATTGGTTCTCATTTATTTATTTTATTTATTTATTGTTCGGTGAACGGGGCAAACCCTTTGACAAAAATCTTACAATAATGGCAGAAGTAAAGAATCAGGAAAAACAAGAAAGAAGAATAACGCAATGATGGCAGAAAGAAAAAAGAAAAAGTAAAAAAAAATAAAAATAAAAAAATAAAATAAGAAATAAAAAAAATACAAAATAAAATACAGAGATCCTATAAAGGCTCTACAATCGAGATGTACGCACAATAACTCTCATGCACAATAACTTGCTAATACCAGCAGGGGAGAAAAGTTATTTTTCTGCCGTTCCGTAGATTCATTTTTCGAAATCATCCAATTTAATATTATGGTGCAATTCATTAAAATCGACGGAGTTACGAAAGTTTGAAGCGACCGCCACCCTGCAAGTATCTCAAACAAAAAAAAAGTTTAATCTGCTTATGATGATAATCAGTGATAATATGATGAAGCTTAAGCGTTTACGAATTGATCTGTAGTCGCTTAAGCTTGACCTTTAGAAAAAAATATAGATGCTTCACCTTTAGAAATAATATAGTTAACGAAATGGACGTTTGCGAGCGTTAGAAAAACAAAAATGTTGATTGCCTCGAAGATATTATGATCGGTTGGAACGAATATTTATCAAACGAACCAATCCTTAACTGTACTCACCCAATGTTTATTTGTACGCCCGTCACCGGTGATTTATTCCACCCAACTACATTTTTTTTCTCAGAGGTGTTGGTGGGAATCCACAAGTGGCACGATACTGGGCCATTCCTGGCTGCCAAGGCGTCTGCCCCATACAAAAAACGATATTGATACAATGTTGGTACGATACCGGGATGTTTTAACGAAGGCCCAGAACGCGGCTATTCCGGCATGTGGTTAAAATCCACTGTGGGAGATCGGAGCTAGTTGAATCATTTCTACACTCATAAAAAAAATTTCTTATTTGAATACCGACCTAATAAACTTCTATTCACCGAAAATAAATTTTTTTATTTCTAAGTAATATACTTATTGAGTAGTAAATATATTCATACCTAAGAATTATGCATTTCATTGCAATATATCTTGATTAGTTCGTAGAAAAAATAATTGAAGAAAAATATATTTACGTCAAATACATTTTTCTTTTTATTCAACAAACATATAATAGAGTGCAACATATTTTTTTCCCGGTTAAGTTTATATTTTCATTATTAGATGCTATCAAAGAAACGTTGACTTGAATAACTGAATCTATTACACAGAAATAATGTTCAATGATTATACGGATTTTAAAAAAGTTCTAATTGATTTTAATAAAAAATACCCAATACATGTATTTAGTCGTTTACCTAGATCTTTTTTCGGATTAAAAAAGTATTTAGTATCAACAAATAGAATACTTTTTAAGTGTCCGCTGCACAGGAAAAGTTGCGTCAAATAAATAAATATGTTCGAAATAAAGAAAATAAAAAATTGAATAAAATACATATTTGTTTCAGGAAAAGCAAATTTTCGTTGATTGAAATAATCAAATGTTGAATAGATAATTTTAGTTAATATTACTAAATCTTTTTTTTTTGGGTATAACTACAGATTAACAAGTTATTCTGCCGAAGAGGTTATTTTTAAAAAGAAGCAATTTTTCAACAGTTACTTCTGAAAGTTCATTGTGTAATAGTTATTTAGCTGCGTCATCAGGTAATATTACAGCTGCGTATTACAGTTTTTAAATAAATTTCACTTCGACGTGTTCCACTCTCGACGTCAGATTCATTCACGCTTCGGAATATCGCTATTGTCTCGCGATATTCCGCAGCGATAAAGAACGAAAAAAAAGATTTAAACAAGCTTTTAACACGTCTCACTGTATAAAGCCAGCCTGTAATTGGTAATGCCATCGCGACTATACATTAGCGATAAAAGCGTCCGATGTCGGTGACAGGCTTGAGATGAGGTCTATAACGCTATGCGCCACTCGATCAATGTCCGTTAACTTTTCGTCTGACCAGTCACTGGGGCTATTCACTTGTGGCAGACACCGTTTGCAACAGGCTGTTCAAGCTTCTTGACATTCGTGTAATCTCGCATCTTCTCCTTCGCTAATTGATCAGCTTTTGTCTTCTGACGCTCAAGGTTCTCGCGAGAAATTTATTTCAATAAATAATTGAAGTCACTGTACCATTCTTTTTTTTCCAATAGATAAGTTCTTATATTGTGAAATTTGACGGTCTATTAAAGTAGTTTTTGCACCAACATAAAATCAAATTTTGTCGGTAAAAATAAGACATAAAATAGTTTAATTGTTCAGTTTCGAAAATATATCACCTTAAACATTGTTCGTTTAACATGACAAGTTTAGGGAAATGCAGCTTTTGCAACGTTCTACTTTTGAAAAGTTTCACCTTACAAATAAAAAAAAACAAATATTTAACTATATACTGTTAGAAAAGACTGGAAGTTTTTATTCATAAACTCATCATCGAAATTTAATATGCAATTGTGGTTTAAAATTCATCTACTTTTCCAGTAAAATTAAAGCAAATTATTAAAATTCAAGTACTTTTACTGTAAAATTAAAGTAAATTATTGAATGTGCCATACATTCATTTTACTTTACACTTGTATTCTAAATTTAATATACTAGTTTATGAATAAAAACTTCCAGTAAAAGTACACTAATTTCCAAGTAGATTTTTTTTTTTACAATGTACGTTCGAGGCAATGAATATTTTAAAAGATATACTATTGAAAAACTAGACTGATTCGCTATACAGTTTTGCAAATGTCAGCATAATCCGACAAAAATTGACGATGGTAGAATGTCAAGCAAATGATTAAATTCTGATAAGTCCATTATTTATAAATAACAACGGATGAATGTCAACAAGAGCGAATGGCAAGGCCATTCGTTCAGTTTGAGGAATATGTAATCGACCATAAAATCAGCGCTTAATATTCTTTGGATATTCATAAGAGCAAACATCAGTTTTATTTATTTTCCTGCAATATACCGTGGCCTTATCATATTGAGGTAGCGATCATAATGCGGTGCGTTTATCTTATCTAACTTGTTTAGCTGTTGATATTATATGAATAATGGGTACCGTTGACTCGTCAAAGAATTTTTTGCAAGGTGGCAAAAGCCTCTGGCTATTCTGGGTCATCGGCAATTTTTTTGTTTCTATAGTCTGCACACTTTTAAAAAGAGCTGATAGACAACGTTTGACGCTTTTTGTCCAGAATTTATAAAGCCTTTTCTATGAGAAAATACATCACCTAATCTTGAATTGCTCGTGGAGAATGCAAAACTCAAACGGTATATGCAGTATATCATAACTTATATTAATATTTATTTGTATTATTTATTAAACTAGCAGGTTGTTTTGGCTTGAGCACTTGAAGTTGCCTCCAAACTCAAGCAACGAAATTAAGCATTTCGTTTTGGACGCTTTTAGCCACACGAAAAAAATCATTTGCTAGCATAGTGACAGCAAACTTTATTTGCTGGCCTAGCAAATTTTTTTGCTGGTCTAGCAAATTTTTTTGCTGGTCTAGCAAATTTTTTTGCTGGTCTAGCAAATTTTTTTGCTGATCGAGCAAATTTTTTTGCTGGTCTAGAAAATTTTTTGACAATTTTTTCTCTCTGTGCAGTTTTGTATAAAAATATATCTCTATTTTAGAAGAGTACTTTATTTCTATAAATAAATTTATTTGCCTAAGTAAATATAATGAGAAAGCATTCTCCATGAGAAAGAATGTTGCACAATATAGTGGCTTTCTTTTAGAGGATGAAATTTTGAAACTAAAGCTTTAACTTAATTGAGGATTTATTAACGAGAAGTCGTTTATGACCTAAAGTGAATTTCTCCGGATTACGACAACTATGGCGCCGCAAGTTTTTATTGCTCGATTAGGAGTCTGCAAGTTTACTAGTAGCTAGTGAAAACTTTAATCGTTAGAGCGGATTACCTGGGGATATATGGTGCCAATATACCTAGCACTATCAAGCGATCTCGTTTTCCATCTTGTTCACCTGAATCCTTTATAGTATCATCCCTCTTACCTCAGTGTCTATCTCCCCCTAGACTCTGCTATACCTACATCAAGTTTCGATGTGTTTGGAGCTTCGATCCTGTGAGGTGAGATTATCAAGGAACTTCGTATCGAATTATTCAAGTATAACGACAACATCGCAAAGCTTAATAACCTTTGTGTTTAAAGAAAATTTAGGAGCGATTCGTCGTCATTGGACCACTTAACGAACAACGTTTCAAATTGTCTAAAACAAGTTCTAAAACACATTAGAAACCCATAGATGACCTCAATGGACCGACTCCATGAATGGACCATCCAGGTGTTACCCGAGTTAAAATTTAAACCCTTCCAACGCCCTTCGTTGAATTAAAATGGGTAAAATATGCCACTTTTGAAGATTTATACAAGGCCCTAAGAACCTCATTTCACTCTGTACAACCTAATTGGAGGTCTAAACATAAGAATTTCAGTCTCAATTCGGGTAATATCTGCCATTTTCGGAGGTTTTGACGAGTGTCAAAGGAATGGAGGAACCTCCGTTTACCCCGCGATACTGCTACATTTAGGTTTTGAAGAGGGTCTTATTTCCAACCCGGGTACGAATATCCATTCTCTCTCGATGTAGAGTTGTCTAGAAACTAGTGAGCCAACTTCGGCCAATATCAGATCAACTTATTTGACCCATATCCATCAGGGTGTAACGCTGTTGAACATATTGCCCAGATCCATATTAGGTTGATATCAGGCATGTCTGATAAGGCAAACCTTGCTAATTCCTCATCCGGTCCAGATGAAACATCAGGTTTCCTGATTTATTTTTTTGCTCGGCTACGTCGCGTCTAAATATTTTTAAAAACTGCGAAATGACAGCAGTTAAATTCGAACCCTCGACCTACCGATAGATGGAGTATAGACTACCGATTTCATATAAAAAATATTTCTTTTAGTACGCAGATTCAAAAATCGAAATATCTGAAACCACACATTTTGATCGGCAATATCGATAGGCTATCCATGTTTATAGACGTAGCGGTATAAACAATAGAGTTTGCTTCTCTCGACGACTCGACCACCTCATTATCGCTGTGCGTCCCACCAATTCGATTAATTAACTTAATGCACCGAGTGGCACGTTACTCGAGGGCAAATTGCGGTTTCTGCTATTATCACGCGAGGAAAGCCAGCGTTGAAAATAGCCCCTCGACACGTATAATCCGACTATATAGCCGTATTATAGTCATGCATATTACCTTCATGTTTATTTGCTAATATTAGGTAGGTTGAAAAAGGACTCGGACATATATGAAAGGCGAAATAAATTTTAATACGGTCTGATTTCTACTTCATCGCACTTCGACGCTTATATACATTTTATTATTAGTTGATTCATAACAATTTTTCAGTAATTTATTCCAAAGCGGATTATTGAAATTTCTAAGGAGATTATAATCAAATTTGAAAGTTATGTTTGTGTTTAAAGGGAAGTTCTTATTTACTATTAACAGAGAGCCCCGGTGATGGTTCAGCGGAGGACGGAAGTGTCAAAGAGTTGCAGGAACTTCGCGACAGATATGAGGGCAAGGTTACGGCTTCTCTCTACACGGGAACACTCTTCGTCGCTGCGACAGCATCTTTGACAGCCCTTGTCGCTCTTTGCGTCGTTAATTTCAATGTGAGTACATATATAATGATATTTGAGTGATACAAATATTTAAGCTAATAAGTACCATCACCAAAAGTGATATTAGTACATAAGGGGCATTCCATCGCCTTGAATTGTATTTTTTTTTTAAATAAAAATGAAACGTGTATATGAATTCCATATTAATATACTTTTATAGTAAATTTAAGAATAGTATAAGAATTGTTCGATACTGGTATTTGAAAATGACAGTACGTGATTATTTTAATATACAAATATCGTATTTGTCAATGACGAATGCATCTGAAAATTAATATAACGGTATATGAATCCGAGCTTTATATACTGTATATTAATTTTCAAACAAAAATTTTGAACGCGGGACATTTCGTGTATGAATTAAAAAAAAAAACTATTAATTTAAATGTGTAAATGTAAAAAGAATTTTGTGTATTAAAAATACTGTATGAATGTTATATTTCTTGTCGCAACATCCAGATGCACTGTACGATTATACAAGACTAGAATTACGAGAAATGATGTGAATTTTCATACGTTTATACATTCAAGTTATCATACAATAATAATTTTATCCCTTAGATTTTCTCAATTATAACGAAATTGCATATTACGAGACAGTGGAATGGCTGCTGCGACGAATATAACGCAGATTATACGTACTGTCGTAATAATTGTACAGTAGGTAATGTTAATCATCCCCGGGCTGGGTCGAGGCTCCACGAGGTTAATTACCGGACCGTAGAGTGTGCGATAGATTAAAAAATAGTGAAATTGCGAAAGCGCGTAAATCTCCGTCGAGAACGTTATCCACATCCGCTACGTTCTCTCTGTCTCTTTTTACTGCTACACCGAATCATGCTAATTTTTATTTCTTTTACGTTTTGCTAACTTCAGCGTTAAAAAAATGTATTACAGTCACGAGATACAAAATTAATACATCACGAGGGAGGTAAAAAATAAATTTTCTTTATGAATTCATAATCGTGCGTTCCCAAGCCTCTCGTCATTTTAGTCACAGAGTTAGGGATGTAACTCTGTTTTAATTTTCCATCCCATTTTTCACTCATTACGAATTTGAATAAAAAAAGAAAAATGTAAACTTCTTAAAGAGCTTTAAGACCCTATAAAATCGAGACTTTCTTGCACATTGGGAATAAAACTAAGTTTTTATCGAAAATTTAAAAATTTCATGTGTAAACTCAAGAAGACATTGATATTGAAAGTTATATAAATGTTTATGTATAAGATCATTTTCAATGCTTTTGGTTCGTATCGCGTATTGGTTTTTGTTTTACAGTTATTTAATACAATAGACCTTTTTAAATAGGTTTAAGAGACCTAATCCCGTAGAAAATTTTCTGCTTATTCTGAATTGATGGAAGTGTATCACAAATATGACAATTCTACGTACAATTGCAAAATAAAAACAAGTAACTTTTTAAAAAAATTTTTATCTTAATTAAATGAACATAAAACAACTTGAAGTGCTTATATTTTTTCTCATAACCATTTCGCTGATTCGGTAAAATATATAAATTAAAGTCATATTCAAATTCAAGTCAAATATATAAATAAAAGCCAAGGCAAGTATCTCGAACAATCGACTCAAAAAAATACGTCCGTAGCCAACGAGTTCGGTGTAAAGTGAGGAAGAAACGACGTATCCGTCGTCTGACCCAATCCTGATTTTTCTACTCGATTAGCTCGGTCGCGCTCGACGAGCCTCTCTTCACTTCATCCTTTTGCGCGTGTGCCAATTAAATTTCCATTCTACCTTCCACGGCATATGACGAATTCCAATTTCATTCTATTCTTCGTTGTAAAGCCCAAGTGTAGTGCACGTATGAGAAAAGACTTTTTTTTTTATTAATGTAGGAATAAAAAAGATAATAAAATTTATTTTAAACATATTTTTTCCATAAGTCTCAACATACATTTATTGCTCTGTAAATAATGACATGCTAATAAAGTACTTGAATAGAGTATGGCGTAGCCTTTCGAAATCCAAGCGAACGAATTATATGTGTTACCTGTGCCCTCGTGCAAATTCGACATAATCGTGCATTAGCAAATAGTGGCTGTGGATAATATTCTGGTGGGGTCTCTAAGAAGGTACGAGTTATAAAATAGAGGAGATAATAAAAGCCTGTAGGTGTACGGAAAATAATAAGGCGAGTTTTTAAAAGTACAGTAGAACGTCGATTATCCGAACGTCAATCATCCAAAACGTCGTTCTTCCGAATGATGATTCGGTTTATTCGAAACGTCAATCATCCGAATAAAGCGCGATTTGGAAGCGCAGAAATGAATTTTTGTCGTAAAACAGAAGAAAAGCCTCGATTTTTTTCCAAGGGGATAAAAGATATAATAGAATTTATTGACAAAATATATAACATATAATATATTTATTTATTTTTTTTTTTTTGTTCGTTTTTGGGGTTATACAAGCCAGTGAAATAGAAATAAGTCCAATTAAAAATATCAAGGGTCAAATGTTTATCGAATTGGCTTGGAATGTCCCGTATATGCATAATAACATATTAAAAATATTAATTGCCGTTGAATACGTAGATTCTAGTATTTTGAGCGTTTCAGTATCTCCTTCCTCTCTCACAAATAATTCATGTTTGGTCATCCGAACTTTCAATTATACGAACGGTCCCAATTAGTTCGGATGATCGAAGTTGCACTGTAATCTGAATCAACTCCTGATATACCCCAAGCAAAAATTTTTACGTTGTTACGGAAAAGTTATCTGAATGATGCTGAAGATATCTGCATTTCAGAAATAAAATCTTGGGCATGCCGTGACTCCGTGAATTTTCATCGCACGAGGTTCCGCGGTCGTGCATTTTGTTCGTCTTGAAATTCTCTAGAGCGCATATTTAAAAAAATGTTGTACCATGAAAATTAAGAGGGTTGCAGGGTGTCAAATTTTTATCATCATTTTTTAATAGCAGCATTGAAAAAAACATCGATTAAAAAAATCTAAAAAAATATAGCCTCTAGAGAATTCCAAGACGAACAAAATTCACCCCCGCGGAACCTCATACGATGAAAATTACGATGATGGAGTTACGGCGTGCCGAATATTTTATTCCTGAAATGCAGATATCTTCCTGGCCAATTGGTTGACAACTAACAAATTAGATGTCACAACCAACTAGTTTGTCGGTCTCACCAAAAAATTGCTTCGACCGTATTTAGCCATGCCAATGGTTGGGTCAAACAATTATATCTCTCCGTGTGGGATACATATGTCCGTCAGAATGTTATCTCTAGGATATCCTATGTCCGGACCAGTTACGAGTATTGCAGTTGAAGCTACAGTTTTCCTCCCCTATATTTTTAACGACCTGACCTTTCTGTTCTTTATTAATTCTACAATCTCGTTTGCGATAATGACGAAAATCCTTCTGATCTACCTTAAAACTACGGTCCTGTTAATATTCAACCATGTCGAGAACCCTTTGATCTCGACAAAATAACTTTAAAGAGGTAAAGAGCCAAAAATAGAAATGAAAGATGGCTGGAAAAGGATTAGATTTCATTAAGCTACTGTTGTTTATCAAAGGATCTGACAAACGTACTTCTGCCGGCCTCGAGTCTCACAATGATGCTCGTCTCCTCGTTAAGCCTGCTGGTTGTCACGCAATTCCCGTCGACGCTGACATCGACTCGAGCAAGATTTGCCGTCGGTGTGACCTCCGCTGTCATTGTTGGTGCGGCGATTCTTGTACTAGGCGGACCATTGCCACTCTTTGCGTGTATTATTGCCGTTATCGCCGCACTACCCAGAATAAGGAAGCAACGACCCAGCGTACTGGCGATCATACTCGCTATCCTCTACATCGCCAGGAGCATCGCTACATGTCACATGAGCAATGACGCCTGTTACTATCAGGTAAAACGAAATATAATTAATTTTTTTGGCAGAGTTGATTTCTCAAATTTCGGCATTAATAAAATATATAATAGTGAAGCTAAAAAGGAAGAGCTTCAAATAAAAATTGCAGATATTCGATCAAGAATATCTTACTTGTTTAGTTGTTGGTCCCACGTTAAAAAAATGGTATATAGTCGAACATATGGAATTGGACGTATATAGTCTGTATCAACTATGTACAATCCGTATGCAATTTATATAAACGATCAACTGTGAAGTTGGGATTATGTATAAATTGTATATAGATTGTATTATAGACTATATATGCCCAATTTCAAGTTTTAAACTATATATATTTTTACATACTCTATAGATAATTTTTTTACTTACTTGGGGTATTACAAGAAAAATTATATATTGTAAACCCATACAACAAACAATATTTTGTCCTATGGCGAATGCATCTAACTTTTGTAGATAGTGTAAAATACAATCATATTTTACATTGTGTAGAGCAACTTCACGAGAGAACCGGTAGACCTAAAATTCTGGATAATCAACTGCAAATTCCCTATTATGTCAAAATTATTGATTTGATTTGAATTTAAAAAATGGTAGAGCATTCTTTAATTTTACAGGTTATCTAAAAAAAGTATTGGAAAAAACAAGATTTTTTTAAATGTTTTTAATGAAACAGCAACATTCTTAAAATTAAATTTCGAAAAACGTACTTTTTGTGCATGTTTTTCATGCATGTTAATCATAAATTTTGTATGTTTAACATTTTCAAATAAAAAATGAGTACCGTCAGAAGAAAGGGTCAATGCATATGTTTTTAAAACCCAGTGCGGGTTTTACCTTTTTTACCCGTTTTACCCGTACCTTAATTTTACATTAACGATGTATAATAAACTTATTGAATTAGTATATGCTCAGAAAGTTCAAGTATTGGTACATTAAATTTCAAGCATTTCAAACGCATTTGTAACAGTGCACTTCATCTAAACCTTAACATTCCTTAAAAAAATAACGGCTGCCGTCAATAGCGATCCGTAGTCAACTGAATGACTCTGAATGACGCATTCAGAACCGTTGAGTCAACAATGAGTAAAATTCCACTAAAAATGCCTCTCATTTTCCTTTCTTACCGCGAAAAATGAGAAAAACAGGAATATCCATTGTCAAGGTGTGTCGTGCTCTAAAATTTTAGGTCGCTGGTGACGGGGTGTTACTCTTCGCAGCCATTCTCGCTGGTATCTATTACAGGAGTTTAACGGCTCGGGCTCACCGTAGGACGTTCGCTGGCACGAAAACCGTCATAGAGTCGAGGATAAAGCTTGAATGTGAGAGGGAACAGCAGGAGCAACTGTTGCTCAGCGTCATTCCGGCTTACATCGCCGCGGAGGTGAGTTTTTATATCCTTTAGATTCACAGCATTGTCAGAGAATTATTCAACCATGGAAAGTGGAAAAAGTTTCATTCGCATTTCGAAATTCTCTTGGTTCGAGTTAATGATTTGCGGAATTGTAAAATCACGAGGCAGAAACAAAATCTGATTTATTTGAGTGAATGGAACGTGAGTCGAGATCGGAGCTAAACTCCCCTGAGGCCCATTCTCCATTTCATCTGCATGGATATAGAGATTTTATTCACCGCTCTATTTTTTCCCTCTTCTGCATACATTCGATTTTTTTTTCGCTTCTCCTGTTCCGTCCCTCAAACCCTCCAATATTTCTCGTCAATCGAGACCCTACTACGTTGTCGATCCTCCCCCGATCGTTCAACACTTCTCACCGTACCAACTTTCGACACGCTGGCTTTTCCTCTCGCTTATACGACGATGTGTGACGGCCGTCAACGTGAATTCCGTCGCGTATCTCACGCCGAATTGGCAGCTCCCGTCCTTCCATTTCCTCCCTTCAGTGAGTCCCGCTTCACGTACGTGACCACGATTCACTAGACTGTCTCTTTCATTGCAGCTCTCAAAGCCAAAGAAATTTGCGGCGAACGAATCACGTTATTCTATAACTGCACTCAAAGAGCTTTCATTCAGCGAATATTATTAGACATTGCCTCCATTTTTCGTGTAACGGCTATTGAAAAAAAAAATTATATCTTTTATTCTTTCTCGATAAAAAGCAATAAGATGCCAAAAATATTACCACTTCAGTCTTGAGACATCATTCAAAATATTCCAAATAACTATAATAACCACTTCACAATGTTCGATTCAATTCCTATATTAATTTTCCTACCGGAGCCATTAAACTGTATACAACGTATCACTGAACCGATGTGCAGAGTTAATTGTCTCCCGATGAGGAAACCTGCGATGAAAATGGCAACGCGGGGCATTATCACTACGGGGCACCATCGTAAAATGTTACACCTGAAAACAAATTTCGTATATTGACATGCGACATCCCGCAGTCTCGTTAATTTGCACTATTATTTTTCAAATTAAAAAACGCCAAATTTTTCATTTTGACACGACTCAATGCGCCCAACAGAAAAAAAATAGTACTTCGACACACAGAATGATAGTTGTTAATTTACACAAATGTTCTTCATATCATAACGAAGAATATTAACAATGAGAAAGCTCCGAATTATTGAAAAAAATCCAAACTCGAATGCGGAAGAGATACATCATGCCTCTGTCGCAATGTATTAACAATCGACCGAGTCGTGGATACGTTGCAATACGTGTGAAAAATAGGCACACTCTTCGTGTTGTGATATCGATGAGGATATCGTCAAATATATTTGTGAAACCTGCGTCCAATATAATTTTAAACAAATATAAAATGAGTTTCGTATTCGATGTAAAAAAACAATAAATGTTTATCTTCCGTTAAATTTAATTATAAAGATATCGTGAGATTAATATCATGGCAATTAAAACATAACATAATTCTTTTACGATTTCAGCGTACGCTAGTGCCATTTTGACGAGGTGTGCCATTATGCCCCTTTTCCATCGGGTCCCGTTGCCATTATGCCCCCACTGAGAGAAAAAAAAGTTACTAGTAACTACAAATTTATAGTGAAATACAACCTCAGCTATTTACAAAAAGTTATCTGTACTAATTATTTATAGTCAATGCAACAGTTAATAATAGTTATCTTAACAAAAAGTATATTGTTTTTAAAATTTAGCGATAGACGCGACTTACTATTCACAGTTAACATAATCATAATCATAGTATTCTTTGAGAAATTATTTAACAATATATATAAATTAATAATATATAATACAATAATAATAAAGTTGCGCAAACTATTAAAAAGATAGTTAAGGTTGTATTTCACTATATATGTTCACTGTTAAAGTAACTACGACATTACGTTAAGCCAACTATAGAATTAGTTGCAGTAACTATTCAAATTGTTGCATAGACTACAAATCTACAGTTATGGTTTAATAGTTGCCTAAACTACTGCGATTTCTCTCAGTGCCGCTATACCAATTTATTCTGCTCTCCTCTAAGTCAAGGGTACGTCATTGACGTCACTAGGGAAAGCGGAAATCCTTGACAGTATCTTAAACCCCGTTGTTAAGTTAAATGGTAGCTCTCGGGAGTTCCTGAGAGACTTATCCAGCGAACTATGATTGTCAGGTACTTAGAGGTGTGAATATCGGTATAGCGTCGCAGTGTACGATTACTTGGCGCGCGTGGCAAGAAAGCTTTACGTTCTGGCATCACTAAATAGGACTCCGTGAGAACGGTGCATTCGGTAAACAGTCGACAGTTTTAACAGCAGTAGAAAGGGTTCGGTTCTTATCAGACCGGAACTAAATCCGAAACAGCTCAGCCCAGAAATACTACCACAATGAAAAGCAATGTTGTAAAACTCGTTTTGGAAACTTTACTCGAACAACACTCTTGGGATGCTTTACAATTTCATTCCACGGTATATTTCTCGTAAAGAAATAAAAACGAAAAAAAAGAATATGGATCGTATACTTGATTTTAGAATGCAGGCGAATTACCCATAAATTAGAGTCCGATGAAAAGTTTTATGGGTCACTGACGCGGAAAAAAATATTTTACGACGCAATTAACGTACGCCAGTATCCGAGACGTTGTCATCTCCAAGCTTTTTACGCAAAAATATTTCCATCTTAATTTCTCATGAAGAAATTTATGTCTTTATGAATTTTTATTCAAGGAGACCGAGACAACTTAAAAGAAACATGGGACAATATTTTTAATAGATGATACTATACTTTGAAAGTAGTTACATTTAAATATTATAAAATGCACATTAATCATGGAAAAATTTCCATTTCTATAGCCATATTGTGCAGCAGATCGCTGCCAACAGAAACTTGTCCTAGCAGTCAGATTAAATCAGTAAACTGATTGTAGCTACTTATCACCAATAAAAAAATTATTCTCTCTAAAAAAGGTCGTCCAATGAACATTTAAAAAAACCTTATTGACGTTATTGTATACAAATTCCTAATACATATGTTGACGTGTATCTTAATTATATTTAAATTCTTATTTGTCGTTTTGATGGTAAAATAAAGTGAACAAATTCAAACTTTTTTTTTCATTTCACAGATATTTAGATCACATACTCAAAAATTTCTCGCTAATTTATATGAAATACCTAAAAAAATGATTTGATGGTGGTTACTACTTTAAACACTACTTTGTGCTGTCATTACTCGGATGAATATTTTACCTATTTTCCATACTCATGCCCCTTATTATTGTATATTCGATACATATAAAATGTACATACTCATCCAACACTCATCCAAAAAATATCCCATGAAAAGGCTACTTTAATGCGTATCTGATATATTAGAAGTGTAGGGATCAGCTACCGACACAATTCGGGGAGGCGGGATGAGATTTGTAAAAGTGGAAAGTTTCAAATCGATAAAAAATATATATATTAATTTTTTTTTAGTACACACTTCAACCTTTATTTTAACGAACAACTATGAGAAGGAAGAAAAAAAACATTATTAATTTGCAGGTGAAACGGAGCATTATGTTGAAGATGGCCGATGCGTGCCAGGAGGCGAGTAAGCACAAACAGACCAGATTTCATGAGATGTACGTCCAACGTCATAACAATGTGAGGTAAGTATCAATCTCTGTATCTGCTCACGATTCTCTTGTTAATTCTGACCCGACACTGCAAAAGCATCAGGTGCATCGAGCGATAAGTAAACCTGTATGCAGGTATACGGTTCGCTGCTATGAATGCAATGCACAGGCGATAGAAATGTATCTCTGCAAATTACATCGCATTGTTCTCTGGCATTTGCAAAGCTTTACTATACATAGTATACTATAAAGGGATCCGCATGTACATGTTTCGCTTACAGATAGCCATGCGGACAGCTACTAAATTCAACATTCACGTAGAAATGTAACAGTTTGCAGAAACGGATAATTCGTTACACTTGATTAAAAAAAACATTGTGTCTTTATTTCATGAAATATGAATTATCTATTATTATTATTAATATTCGTGATATGAATCCATTGTAAAACGCATCTAAATATAACGGTAGAATTATTAAATGGAATCTTTGTTTTACGATTTTCATCTTTTTAACGATTAATTTATTATACTATATTATTTCAACTAGATATATTTTAAAAACAAACAAATTTCGGAAAAATGTCACTTTTTTTTTAAATTATGGTAAAAATGCTTGTAACCGTTATTTGCAGTGGTAGAATATGCGAATTATGAACGTTAGTGAGGGCCAAAATTCGATATCGTACATCGTACATCGTAAACTTTTTTTTTTTTTTACAAAAACAAAGCTTTTTTCATGAGGAAGCAAAAAAGGTTCATTTGAAAATATCCCGAGATGTTGATCTTTATTCGAAAGACTTTACTCTGTGGAAGCCTGGATACAATAACGTTGGCTAATAAATATTCATACATAGGTGACAAAGAACGGGAGAAGTTTATTCTCTTGTAACGCGAAGCTTTTCTATCGTTCGAGATTTACGAGAAAGCTTCCAAGGCACATTGTAAGGGGATATTCTCCTCGTTTGCTTTATTTTACATGCGCAGTATACTATACGCTGACATTGTCAACTTCACCCCACTGTCGGAGCAGCTCTCGGCTTCGGATCTCGTCAAGACGCTCAACGAACTTTTTGGTAGATTCGATCAGATCGCGCAGGTGAGACTTTCCTACATCACATACTTCCGCTTGTCCACTTCTAATTTTCTCTATTATATGTTATAGCTTGCAATTTTTAAATCTAAATTTTGTCCTGAATTTGCTTTATTAATTACAGCAACAAAAAATCTTCGAACGTTTAGAGACGTTCCTTGTCAATTTAACGACATTATTCTCACGATCCCAAATGGTCCTCATAACCAGCCAGATTTTACTACTATCGCACTGATTGTAAAATAGACAAAAAGATAATTTTATTATACAGCTGAAAAAATAATTCAATTTTTTTGTAGTCCAAAATAAAAATATTAAAAAAATAGTATTGCAAGTACATTACATAATTTATTAACCCCTATGCTGTCAGGCAAATAAAATATTTCCTCAGAAACACAATCAAATCATAAGCGTATAAATATACTTTTTTTTTATGATTCGTATATACGTATGAAGTAAAAGTGGCACGACTTTTTTCGCGCAAAAATCTGTCATCGACAGTGAAGGAGTAAATGTATATTTTTTTACCGTGTAATTTTCATGTTCTACTTTTCCCTTCTAGAATGCACATAGACCTAAAAAATGACTGCCCTAAATTTTCGGGGAAATATCCAAGAACATAAACAGAAATTACTCTGAAGTAGCAGCAAAACCCGGTTATAAAAATGGCTGGGAAAGTTAAAAAAAAAAGTGATCTATGAAACTGCCTAAGATTTATATATGTTCAATTTTTTAAACAATTTATTTTCCGTATTCCGACGAATTAATGTTCAACACTTTCCTAGATCAATTTAATAATCTATCAGCGAGAAAGCAATTTACAGAAAATTCTTTGCAATGTGTATAGGTGTAAGATCCCTGGGGTGTGATATATAGATGTATGTCTTCCAAAGACGAATCTTCCCAAGGGACGTCTTTGGAGCCCTTGGTACTGTCCTCCTCTCCTAACAGCCTCGAACATACATTAGACGTCTAATAGTATGTAACATGAGAGTATGGAACCACAGCGGGCTCGGCAGGGCGCATATCTTTCAATATATATATATATATATGTATATCGATTTTCCATCGGCATTCATTGATACTGGAGCACCCCAACCCTCTGTCTCTTCTCAGTATCTGCAGAACCCTTTTGCCCTAACGTACTCTCCAGGAAAATCCTTTGCTCTGCCGTACGTGAAGCTCTATAACTGTATAAGTTCGAACATTCGGTGTACCTGCGCTGAAACCAATTTTTGTGCTAGCTTTTTACACGTTGGCTACAAAAATACGAACAAATGTTTCAGACAAAAATAGTGTAGGCCCATATATGCAATTTTTTACGAATTATGAAGACTTTTTATAAATTTTGTTTTAAGTTACATAGAAAGGGCAAGAGAAAATATTACTTATTGATAACAATTTTTGGATTCAAATCTGTGTAAATAAATTTTCAAAAATTGTCTCCATTATTTTGGTTGAGAATTATTCATAAACCATAATCTACGATACTTATCACTATCTTTCCAATCATGAATTTAGAAAGATTTGTTTTCCACGTATATCAGAAGTAAGATTGTACATCTCCATTGGCTTATTTTATAAATGTCTCGCATAATTGGCTTAATAATCATTATTTTTTAACAATTATCTGTAGTTTTGTTTTTTAATACTCAAATATGAAAACGATATCTTAACTTAATTTTTCTTTGCAATTATACAAAGGCTTAATCATTTTTTCATAAGCACCGAAGATTATGATTATAGAATAATGATTATAAAACGAATAATTCTATACATCTTATTAGGGAGCTTACATCTCTATTCAGAAGTAACAAAAATATTTGCTAAGTAAATAACAATTCAATTTGAACTGAAAATATTAAAATGAGCCTTACTAAATTTCAGGAATTCTATATTAAATTTACCTTATAATATTCATCATCACTTTTAAATTAACAGTACATGTATTAACTGGTACAAAACAAAGTATTTGGCCCCAAGGTACAAGAATATTTTTATCACGCTTTTCTTGCGATTCAACACCACGACACGTCGTCCCCTTTTTGTTCCACTTTCGATTGTACGTAAATATTTGATCAAGACTCGAAGAATTTTCGGTGCGTGAACGCTCCTTGAGTGTCGATTCTCCTGACTTGTAGCTATGTCAATTTTGTCTTGCTGGAAGTTGGACGGATCTCGATGTTTGTCGCCGATTACCGTCGCAAACCCACGCCAAGGTTTTGGAAGGGCACGACTCCTATACTACTGCAAAGTAACATACTATTGCTGCGTAGATACATATATTTACAGAGTCGAGATCCTCGTGTCCTGTATAGATTCGAGGCGCCCCGAGGCCAACTCACCCGTAGCCCATTTCGCGTTATCGACTCACCCTTTGCAAAAGTACTTTTACCTCGCGTTCGCTACTTTCCCCAGTATCGTGACAGCCCGTGGGACCAAAGTGTTATAAATAATGAATCTTCTCCCTTCACCCTCCTATATACGATCATCTCTTACCCTTGGAAATTATTAACATTAAACCACGCGAACTCATCTGTCGTGAAAACAAAAAAATATTGTCTTTTAGAGAATATTTAATTTTTTTAAATTCTAATTTCGAAAAAACGCTGATTTCAGGAAGTACAAAATTTTAATGTTGCAAAATTCTCCGATGTATATAGAGTGGGTCACCTCAATATCGGGTCTCAAAGTGTTCACACTTTTTTTAAAGGTTTTTTGGAGTTTCACGAACATTCTCTAATTGTTTCGGAATTATAACACACATGGTTTGCCCAAATTTTAATACTGTATATTCTAAACCGTTGATGATAGAAAAAATGGGTTTAGATATAAAATTTAAGTTTTCGGATGTACTTTTCAATTAAATTTTTAGCATAGTCGCTCTGAATTATTTTCAGGTATTTTTCAGCGAAAAAAAGTTTTTCAGCAAAACCAGAGGAATGTATGTCAATATTAAATACTGCCTCATCGAGTAAAATTATAAAAGGATGATAAGTAGAACCTTGCATATTGCTTTGTAAAAAGTGAAAAATGATGAGGAAGCAATGTGCAAGGTCCTACTTTGCATCCTTGTTCAAAGTTTAAAAAACTGATCTTTAGCAAAATTCTATTTGTCAAGAAATAATAAACGAAAACTTAAATTAGAAGCAAGAAAACGGGCGAAGAGCGGCATATGTTCATATGTAAAAGTAAAGAAACTAGTTGACGATGTGATCATTATGGTACTTTAAGATTAATTTTTCTTCCATAGTCGTTTCAGTAAAAAAATATTTCAAAGAACTCATAATCATGGCGAAACATGGTAACTTTTAAGGGGAAAAACAAGTGTTCTGATATTTGCAAAGTTTGAGTGAAGTTTAATCCTTGTCTGGAAAGTTGAAGCATGCACGATGGAGGACGTAAGCCTGGCTAACTACAGTTTGCTTCATCTCTGCAGTGCGCGAAATAGCGAAGAAAATTTATTTTCCAACAGTAAACATACACGTGACTGAGGCTTATAACATATATAATTTTCCGAGGATTTACTCGAGAGCGTACATGTGGATACACCGCGTGTGCGAATGTACCCAAACAAACTTAAACGCGTACTGCACTGGCTACCATTTCTCGACGTGCATATTATGTACACATCGAGAGTTTTCCACGTGGGTATAATGCTTGCGATGACTAGGACTCATGTGAATTCAGCAACCAGTCGATTTCTTCTTCAACAAATCTCTCACAACCATTTTTTATCGCCCGATTTTAACAGATTTTCTAAAAAAAAAAAAAAAAGCCAAGTTTTTCGGCAGTATTAACAAGTAGTGGACGCAATACTTTATTGTAATCCGTGGATGCATGTAAAATCGTAAAAAGTAAGTCAGCACAGAATTTTTTAAAATACAGATTAATATAAATTGAGACTCATGTCAGCGCATTTACAATTTTGTCACTAACTAGCGGGTTATATTGGCCGGCGTGCTGCGCGCACTCGAGATTTGTTTAATTTATGATTTGGTTCTGGAAATTGTCTTCCCTTAATAAGTTCATGAGAAACGAGATTTTATCTAAACCATTGTCATTGTTTTATTCGTGCTGTAATTGGTCGGCGGTGTTGGATTGGGACCAAGTTTCATGCATTGAAATTTTTTGTTTATATCAAATGTCAAAACTGATATAATGGTATACGGACGTTGAAGCAATCATATTTGTTTGCTTTCTTATAAAGGAAGCTTTGTTTTCGTTAATATTTATTATTTGAGATGTTAATTTCATTATATATAAAATTGTTTGAAAGATCGAGAAAAGTAGTTTAGAATAAAAGGAAAAATTGATTCAACTAAAAAACCTAATTTTCTAAACGAATAATAATTAACAAAAAAAATAATGAATTTAATTTTTAAAATTGATACAACTAACAAGATTGATTGAATTTTTAAAAAAATTTATTTCCACTTTGCTTCACTCATTTTTTCTTATCATCAATTTCACAAACTAAATTCGCAAAGAAACTTCACAACACTAACATGACCCTAGTAACAATCGACAATCGAGATGAGAAAGTCGCGTGCTGCGTTATACGCCAGTAGCAATTTTTTTTAAAATCCTCCTGTCAGACTAAATCAGTCTCGTTTGACTCCTACTCGTCTCCGCCGGCATCTGACCCTTTTGATGGATTTCTTTTCTCTGTTGAGACAGACATGCAAATGAAATCGCGCGCGAATTTGTTCTTGACGAGAGGCATTCGTCAATAAAAAAAGAGGGTTTGTTTTATGCTATGTCACTGGCCTGGTTATACTTCTACCAAGTGTAAATGTATGTATACTTGTATTTTTTGTGTAGGTGGTGGAAACACTCGTTTCGATCAAACCGCTCGTTGACTCGTGAGATATGGTGATTCGTGGGGTAATGGTCCACACTTCAGCTACGAACACGGTTATAAACCCCCGTTCGTTCAATCTCCACTTCCCCTTAACGACGATAAGATACGAATATGTTTCGTGAAAACTGCGTGCTTTACGGAGCTATAGATGCATCATGTATTTATACGTTTTTATGAGTATGTCTTGTCAAAGCGATCATAAGAAAATTTGAAAAAAGTCGCCCCCGGCGTATTCGCACGACGTGATTTTCTCATCACGTTTTTTACGGGCGCAAAGTCTTTATCGTGAAGTTACTGAGATCTTAGTTACGAATTACAGTATATTATATATATCGGGCATCCCACCGGTTATCAACAGGGTCGCGATCCTAATTTTTTTTTCTTTTCTTTTGAGATGTTGTAGAGCAATATTAAAAAAAACACCCTAGAATTTTGTTAAAATTTTTAAAAAAATTTCAAAAAGTACGTCGACGATTTTTTTTTCTACAGTAAATTCTGTGTTCAAAAAGAAAATTTACTGCAAAAAAAAATCGTCGACGTACTTTTAAAGAAAATCAAATTTTAGGCAATTAAAAAAACACAATTTTTTTTAAATCTAAAAAAATTTCTAGAATTTTTTGCTATATTGCTCTACAACATGTCAAAAGGGAAAAAAAAAAATGAGATTCGCGATCCTGTCGATAACCGGTGGAATGCCCCATATATACGAATTCTATTATATTATTTTATAACAAATTATAGCTCGAATGTTCGTTTCCCGCTGCGATATTTATTTGCAACACAAACCAAAAAATAATTTTTAAAACTACATTCTTTATTCGTTCACGGATTTTTTATTATAATAACCAGCTTTTACTTTTCCATCTTGGAGCACTCGCAGTCATCCCTCTCTCACTAGCATGACTGCTTTTTCACAAACGCACTTTATTTAAAGTGCGTTTGTGACATTTATGCTATTTAAGATATCCGATTTTTTATATCACCAGTAGTCTCAGATCTATGCACATATAAGAATGTCATTTCTTATTTCTTATTTGAGCATGAACTTTTTATATTGAACATTTTTTCATGCGTTTTTTTTCGATTGGATATATTTCTTACACGGGTATTTTTTCTGGGCCGTTTTTTCTGTGAGGTTCTTTTTCATGCAACTTTTTTTTACGAACACCATTATGTGGCGTATTCACGAAGTAGCGTCGCGTGAAATGGACTTTACCAACCCACATATTTCTCTTGTTTTCGTCGTATTATGGTTTTTACCGCCATTGTTTGATTTACATCGCGGTAATGTTGATATCGAAGTTATAGAAAGTTATTACGTCTAGAGCCTTACGCCTTCGCAGGAGAGAATGTATTTGGAATTCGTATGAAATGCTACACCAGTGATAAAAACTATAAGAATTTATAATCTCAACTTTACGAGTTTTATAACTTAAAATCAGTTTCATGTATGCAATTTTTTAAATTTAACATTCGGTGTGAATCTTTACAGCGTGTTTCTATTTGAAAATCGCTTTAATTTTGAAATTTTTTGCACGAAAAAAAACAATATTTATAATAATTAATTCTCGAACCAAAAAAAATGTTTGGGAAAAGCGAGTGGAAAGGAAATTGAGTAACAAACTAGACAATCTGAATAATTTAATCTCTGGCAAGTATTAAAAGAAAAAATATTATGACACGTGATGAGTTTATTTTTAATTAAACGCTCTCATTAATTATTCATGGGAAAAAAAGTTAATTTCGTGCGATTAATTGACGGGAAGAATGCTCAAGAGATGAGTTTCAAGACATCCAACTAAGCTAACGGATCTTAGCAAAGTCCTCGTAAAGGTTCGCGGGGGAACCTATAACAGCCTGGTAGATCGATCCCCAACGGAAGAAGAGGCCTTATTCAGTCTCATCCATGCTTGTGAACCAAAGCCACTTGAATTCTTAATGCTGAAGATTGGCAACTATGAGGTCGGTCGTCAGAGAAGTTTGCCTGAAATTTATTGGAAAAAAGCCCCGTTTGCGTAGTGGGGATAAAAATATGAAATTATCATAAATCGGATCTCTCAAGACCAAATACTAATCACTCTTGAAGAGGAAGCGTTACTTCCTCTACTACTTTAAAAATTTTGAAAGCTGTTTTTTTTTCAATCGGCTTGATAAATGGGGCTCAATTTTTTAGGAAATTCGCGGAATTATAGTAGAAACGGACTAAACTTCTGATTCCGCGACATTTAAAGCCATTTTTTTTAGGAGTGTTGAAAAACTAAAATTGATGTTATGTGCGAGAAAATGGACCTATAGGTGTTTAATATTGGACGACAAAAATCACACAGATGTATCGCTGCCACGTAACATTTTTTTTAAAATCATCGATGTGTTGCGAATACGCCCGTACCATCTTTTTCAGAATAAAAAATAATAATAATAATAATAATAAATTAATGGTTTATGCTTGACTAACTGAATAAAAAATTATTAGAACTTTAGGGGATAGTTGTTGAATCAAATGTGGAATAGCGATTGAGTATCGATACACTGTGTACGCGTGGAAAAATCAGTCTAATTTTAGCAACCGTAGAGCAGTCGTACTCCAATAAGCAACAGTAATGGGAAAAGTTCTAGGCCGGTTGAAGAAATCTCATTAACGTTGACGCCAAAAGTCCTTAAAGTCAGATTCTCTGAGATTCCATGGCTGGCATTATTGCACTTCACGTGATCAATGATATGCAATAAGATCTATTTTTTTATTTTTATGAATCAACTTAATTTCATTGACATCTAAGATGATCTCTACAAGAAGTCTCTAAAATAAAAATAATTTTTTTTTCCATCGATATATATTGTTTTTATTTTGGCAAAACTGTTATTTTTTAATTGTTACCTTCGATGACCATTCGATACGGCAAGTTTCATCACTGAAATAATGATAAAACTTGCATTGCGGGTATATTAAAACTCCTTGTAAACGATTCAGTCAATGTTTATGAGCCACTTCAGATTTTTCATCACCGTAAATCTCAATGTGTGACGAAATGTGTTGTTTACTACCTTATTTATTGTAGATAGTCAGTTTTTATATAGATTGAATGCACGTTGTAAAAACGTGCTGTCCATATGCGGAAATGCTCTTATTGAGACATGTTGACACGAGACATGTAAACAACATGTCTCAATAAGAGCGTTTTCGCATATGGACAGCATGTTTCTACAAGTACATTCAATCTATATAAAAACTGACTACCTACAATAAATAAACTTTACTACGTTTTTACTACGTTTGTTACGACAATAGGAAAGACAGGAATGTACACACATTTGTCACTTCGATTTAAAGTGGTAAACATTAAATTTCTCTACTCAAGTACGTCGACTCTTCACCGGAGCCGAAGCTCAAGAAAGACCATTTTTCTCAGGGCATATTTTTTCAGGGAAAATATTGCAGTTTCCCCAACTATTTTTTACGGAAATGAAAATATATTGTCCTAACCGACTTCCAGGTGTAAAAATACTCCCAGCGACCGAATTCACTGAAACCGAGACTTAATTGAGCCAGCCAACAAATTGATTGTTTGCCCATCAATTAATTTATTGTAATTGATTTGCCCAACCTAATATTTGTCCAATCCATTGAGTAGCAGAATTCCAAACCTCCATTACGTTAAGAATTAAATCTTACAATACGATTCGTTTTATAGTTATGATTTCGTAATACTGACCGGCAGCGATTATAAAGTGATCTATAAACGTATGAATACATGCAAAAATATCTAATTTCCAATCAAATATTGAAAGAAATTGCGAAATAAAATGAAAGAACACGGTCCTCCATTACTTTCGCATGAACCGTATTTCCCCCTTTATCAAAAAGATTACCATGAAATTTTGTTGTTAATGAACATTTTTGCATCTATTCAAAAGTATGAACATTATATTATAATCGACGCAATAATCACAAACCCAATTGCACCATCAACTTTATTTATAAAAGAATTAAGGTTTTCCAATGCTATTGAATAGTTTGGAGCCCATGTAACCAATTATTTTTCTCCGCGCACCCAATTAATTATTAAGTCTTCTCTGTTCGCCGACCATATACAGTGGAACTGATGTTCCTCAGTGGAATACACGTCAGCGATTAGTTGAATTATCTCTAAACTGCTCCCCCTGGTAGACGCTTCCCAAATTGGATGCATGTTCGATGCACCAAATCTTTCAACCATCTTCAAGAGCGCCGATCTTTCGCCAAAACCCAAGTTGAAATGTAGAACCTTCAAACATCCTTCGTTGAATCAAAATGAATAAAATATGCCACTTTTAAAGGTTCAAATACGGGCCTAAGAACCTCATCTCACTCTATAGAACCTAATTGAAGGTCCAAACATACAAATTTTAGACCAAAGTACTCTCCGTTCACTGTAAGTGGATAATATCTTCCATTTCCGGAGGTTCTGCAGAGGTTCATGACCCTCAGTTTACTCGCATAGAGAGAAAACTTTTGTTGATGCATCAACAAATCAGTTGCTAATATAGTGACAGCAAAGCCTTATTTCTTAGCCTAACAAAAATTATTTGCTAGGCTTGTCAAAAAATTTGCTAGACCAGCAAAAAGATTTGCTAGGCCAGCAAAATTATTTGTTAGGCCAGCAAATACATTTTCTAGGTCAACAAATAAAGTTGTGCGGCGGATCTGCCACTTTTAGGTGCCGAAGAGGGTCTAAATTCTAACTCGGGGATACTGCTTATATCTTCCTGTTCACTAAAAGAAAAAAATAAATCACTGAAGCACGTAATCGTTTTAATTTACCGTACGGTTTGGTGTAAACGTAATTACCTGTGGTTTCGAAGATCGCTCACCGGAGACCAGTCGTTGATCATGAGGAAGTACACGTCCGCAGGTACCTCGGCCTCCGAGAAAGAGACTCTAGAAACGCGTGAACGTACAGTGAACGAATGCGTGGGACCGCAGTTCTGGGGAACGAGAAATCATTCTCATGGGGCCAAAGATCCAGGCAATAAAAGGCCTGGCAAGACGTACAGGAATTCCGGTCCAGACAGTGTTAGTGTCGTAAGAAGGTTTAAGGGAGATGTTCAAGTCGGTGAGGAATATGAGGATCAAAGATCGACCGAGAAAAGGCGAACATAGATACCTACATATAACTCTCACATAAAAGGAAAAAGGCAAATGCAGAGAATCTCCAGGGAAATCAATCGATTATTCCAATCGAAACCGATAGAGCCGCAAAACCGAAGGTTTCGCTATAAACAAAAAAAACTTGTACCCGGCGGTTAAGAGAAATGCAAAAGGATGAAAAATGTTTCTTTCCTTTGCTTTGCTTTTCAAAAGCGATATACATATAAACATTTAATTTGGTCATCAAAGCGTAATTTTAGTGCTCAAGATATCGAAAATAGCAAGACATCAAAATTTTCTATTGATTCAAGTGCCTACTAAATTTTAGGCCGATTGATCAACTCTTAATTCAACTTTAACCCTCAGGTCTTTGGTTTGTGTATGTGAAAGATTTCGAAGTTAGAATTGCATAGAAAGTTAGAAATATATATTGTAACAATATCTGACGATTTACAAAAGACATAGATCTAGAACATCTAAAACTATGCCAGAAAATTTGTGAAAATTACGGTACAGAAAAGGTGTGTAATGCTTTTTAAAGCATTGACAATAAATAACAATACTTTCTCTAGAAATAAATATAAGCGATTTCTTCGAGAATAGGAATGAACTTCTGGGGAAATTGCTGTAGGCGAGCTCCCGCGTCGTTGTGGCTGGACATTCCAAGGGCAGATTCCTCAGCCGTCTCGTCTGAAATTCCAAGAGAGTAAATCCCAATAATTATTGGCATAGCTGATGGGCCTACGTTTGCCTATGGGTTTTGTGCTTACACAGCCTCGGCTATCACCTGAAGTGCTCTCTATTATTCATCCCTGGAGTGACGAAAAGGTTCCTTTGCGAAATTAATTGATATTGCTTCCAACACTTGACACACTTCCCACAGTTTTCGGGTGACAAGTGATTCGTAATTTACGATAGACTGCCCATTAAGGATTCTCAACTTATAAAGGTATTTTATAGCAAAATTAATTGTTTTAATGCCATAAATACTCCAATTACATATCGACAGCACCTATGCGCGATTGGTGTGTGGATTTGGTAGTTTCAGCATTTCTTAGGGGTGACTTGAATGGGTAAGCATTTAGCTACTCACTAGTTTACGCGGCAACTGCCCTACTTAGTAATTTTGATGGAAACTGATAGAAAACAATCAACTGAACAAAATATCGATTGGAAAATTATTGGTTCTAATAGGTTTCAAGCGGATTTTCGTCCGTCTGACCTGGTGGCGGTTTATCTTAGTTTTTAATATATTCTCATACAGCAGAAACTCAGTAAAAATAAAGTGGTCTGTATCGACCAGTTTTCCAGCAGTTTCCTGTGCCCTTGGGCAAATATAATACAATAGTGTATTAGGAAAAGTAGCTGCGGATAACACTCGTGGCGAGTCTCTAGGAATGAAATGGAGAAGTCTATAGTGTTACTGAGGAATACTCAATAATAAAGACTTTAATTACTTACTGACGCATAATTTGCTTTTTTTAATTATCACTAGCCCATACGCTTTCCCAGTTGCTGTTATATTATTTTATTACATTTTTTTTGCAACTGAACATTTTCCTCTAAAATGGATTATTGGACGATGGAAATAAAGTCAAAGCTTCCTATATGAGGAAGCAAAAAATGCTCTACCTGTCTGCTTCCGTCTTTGCTTCTATTTTTGCCACTACCTATCTGTCTCTACTGTAAAATGTTTCTATTTGTGCGTTTAAATTGAATATACCACTTTGTACATAGAAACTTTCAATCACAAAAATTAGATTACATTTTCTGTACTGTTTCAAAATATATTGATTATGTTTTCTATATGTCAATTAAGCTCGTCGAAGTCGTAGTTGAAAAAATCTTAGCGACAAAGCGATCATTGGTTGGAAGATCCAAGCCTGTAATTGACTATTCAATTTTGCACCGTGGACCCTGTCATATCTGGAACCGGCGTGTCTTGTAATATATCTGGAGAACTTGGCTAGTATGTGTTACATTAATAAGTTTGTGTTATCCTTAATGTGTGGGAGGTTACATGAATCGTAACAAAACTGAAGATAGTGAATACAGAAGTAGAAACGGGGTCGGTACAAGTGGCATAATGAAGAGCAAGTAGATGGCGCGGTTGAATTTCTGGTGGACAAATGAACACCAAACACATGTACCAGAAATGCGAAGATAACGAAGAAGACGTGACACCACATATGACGGCGTGGGATGAAAGTGGGTAGAAAATGAAAGAAGAACGGGTGGGTCAGCAACAAGCAATATGAGTTTCAAATGAGGACATTTTTTGATGGAATGAGCTTGGAAAATGCTTGCAAAATGAACAAAAGTGGAATAAAGGGCTTTTGAAAAGTTGGATGTTTGGGTGAAGTTCAAACACAAAAAATGAATTGGAAGACATGTGTGGGGACCAAGTGGTAGAAATATATCGAATGGACAAATCAATAAGCGAGAGACTTCGTAAACACTGGGATAAGGCAAAGTTCGAACTCCACAGAGGGTTAGAAATATGGGAGATTTTTTATTGAGAAAATACATGTAAGGAAGTTCAGTTCGAGATATTTGGAGCTCTGGAGGAGTTTTCGAAGTAAGAAATGAAAATACAAGAGGATATATGGACAAGGATCTTTGAGGGCTCCGACTGTCGAGACAAAATTAAGTCGCTGCACGAGTGCGACGAGAATCCTGAGTAGAAATTTAGAGTACATCAGGCATGAACGTGACGCTGCTAAGGCCCTATCAGACCCTTATCGTCAAGTCGGGGCCTGATTTGTGTATGATGTAACGCTAAAAATTTCTACTCGGGTTGAAGTTAAGCAAAACGTGAAGAAGACGTCAATTCACGGTATTTCATGGAGGGACTCGATCGAATCGCTGTTATATGTACGTTATAAGTAAGGAGATTTGGACTAAAACCAGATGGTCAATCTTGACAGACATGAGTGGGATGCTTTCATGAAGTGAGATTAATGGAAGAGCAGAACATTTATAGAAATCAATTAGTCTAGAAATCTCTATCGTTGAAAACACTAGATGGAAATGATTATATCTCAAATAATTATGGTATTTTTTATATCTAAAAACATTGTGGAAATATTGATTTATGGAATGCTTTTAATAAAGTGGAAATGGAAATTATTATAATTTTCTCAAATATATGACCATCGAGTTGGAGAAATAGACGAGTGTGAAAAGCGAATGACGCCGTACGATGAAAACAAATAAATAATCATATAATTAATTTATTATCGAGTTAAAATTTTTTTACTCCGATCTATATGTATCGACAGAATTTGATTCACAATAGTTTATTGAAATTCCAATTTCAATACATACATATTTTCAAATATTTCAACAAAAAATAAAGTCGCTTAAGAACAGTGCGGTGTTCGAAACTAATTAATAGTAATACAGTTTAAATGTATTGAAATTAAATTGTTGACTGGTGCTATGAAACTTTATTGAAGTTGTTCAGGTGGAAATAAAGGGCATCTAGATGCTGCAAAGTTTTGTCACTCTGAATCCGTGTTGCAGCGAACATCGAATTTTCACTCGTGAGTGAAAGAGTGAGGAAGTTTGAAAACAAACAAGAAGTCGCATATTTTCCTCTCGCTTTTCATACGTGGCGTAAATCCGCAGTTTGCCTGCGTGACGTTCCAGACTTAAACGTTGCAGCTTTAATTATGTACTTGGCGAAGTGATGTCCCGCGTAGTGCACTGGGTCGTAACCCTGGTGGCCAATACGTACTTCAGAGATGCCGCGGTTGGCTGGTTTCGGTGAAGCAAACACGATGAGAGAGCGACGGGGTATCCCCTGGGTTACGTGTGTCAGTAAGGGGATTATCCCCACTCGTAAATCTTGACTCCTCTACTCGTGCTACGCTTCTGTACCCTGCGGGAGTTTCGTCCAGCAGAATTCACGACTGATAGTTTCACATGTGCCGAAAACCAATTTACCAACCAACGTACGTGCTCGTCTTTCAGAAATCGACATTCCTTCGTATAAAGATCAATATCATGCCATTAGTTCCCACAAATTCGTACCATTGTTTTATTCTTTCGCAGGATACATTTACCGATTCTTTTCAAAAATTTATTGGTCCGGGCAATTCTTAATAGAACGAAATTCCAAACTTATTAAAGGGAGAAAATATGCCAACAATCAACAACTGAAAAAATTGGTATGCCGATTATAAACAAAAGTGGCAGCATTTACACGCACCCGACTTTTCTTGAGTCAGTGGATACCAACGTCTGAACGTACTGTAGGCTTTCGAAATTCAGTCAAGCTCGTCTCTTTTTTTTTTAAAGAAGAATCTTGGTAGCAAACAACAGTTTTTCTTTTTTTCTCTTCTTTTTCGACGGTTGTATAAGTTCAGACCACCACTATTGGCATCCGCGAAAGGAGAATTAGAGCAATTTACTTCGATTAGCAATTAACTAATGGAAACTCGAGTGCGAGCAAACGCAGTCAGTGACGAATTCCTGTAAATTACTTATCAGATTAGGCAACCGTGGCCACAACTACTTTTCTACCGCAAAACCACCGGTCGCCTTCCGCCGTATAGTTTACCGCTGAACGACTATGAAACAACCGTGGTGATGGTAGAAAGACGGTTGTTTTACGGTTGTTTTCGGTTGCTGCATTCGGAAGTGTAAAAAACGGCGTTGGCAGAAACGCGGTTGCTTCGCATTTACAATGGTAGAATTGTGGTCGACAAGCGGTTAGTTTCACGGCGTTCTTCCACCGTCGTTTAGGGGTTGTTTTGAGGTTGCGGTGATCCGATAGGGAATTTCCCGTTATTTTTTATCACGTGTACAGAATTTGAATTACGCGCTGGGAAATACGTCATCATCCCACCAAAATAATGTACGCCGAATCGAATCCTGCCTTAATTGATAACAAAACAAATTAGCGTTAAAGTTAAGTGAAAAACAAAAGTACAAAGCACAAAGTCATGTCGTTTATTTCCACTCCAGTTTCTTGCAGAAACTCTGTTTTATAGCCTCGCGATGAGACTCTGGAGGCCCTCGTTATGAGAAACAACAGCTAGTGAAGCTTTACCGCGTAGCCTAGGGGTCGCTGGGATTGATATAATAAACGAGAAGCCGGAAGATACAAACCATGCTGCGACGTACGTAAATATGTACTGCGTAAAGTCATTGTATGGACACAATCTTCGTAGAGAGAAGATACAACGAAAACGTGTAACGGCGAAAGAAATTTAAAAAAAAAACAGGCATAAACATCGATTTTAGTACCAGGCCAATAAATTTTTCGTAATATTCAGAAGACAATTTTATACATGCATTTGTCAATCAATTAAATTTTTACCCATATTTATAATAGCCGATGGAGAAATAACTTGGACGCTTTTTAACTATTTGTGAGTGCGATCATGCGATCTTTTCTGTATCAAAGTATTCGAGCTTGTTCAAAGTCTGAATAAAAGCATTTATTCTCTATAAATCTCATCCATATCTCATATTTTTCTCCTCTTGCAACGAGAAGCGATTTAGTACATGCGCCAAAACTATTGAATGCAGCTTTTTTGTATGCCGAAATGTTGAGAGGCACTAATTATGATTGGGATTTATTTCTAACACTATTCAGATAAATGTAAAAAATTACGAGGAAAATAGTGTGTCGCCAATCTCCACGATGGTTATACTATTATTGAAGAAATAAAAAGAAAATCCGAAATCAAATTAAATTTCTTTAATCGCTATCGAAAAAGTGATGTTCGCGGGATTTGAACCTAAGACATATACGATCTACCGAACTATCTAACGAGCACGCTAACCACTAAACATTGCGACCCGGGCAAACTCTCCGGAGTTGCACTATTAGAAGTCGTAACATCAGGCGCGCTTTCGGGTCAACGCGTTAGCCCTTTACGCCGGGGATACCTCGCCATGTGCAATCTCGATTAAAATTGTTTCTTAAAGGTTAAAACTGGAGATTTCGAGACAGAGTCTCAGTCAGTAAACGAGTATGCAATAATAATTGAAGTCTTGATCGGCCGTTTGTACTCCCTATGTTTGACTTTTTATTCATACTTGTTGAAAATTATACACGGAAAAAAAAGTTTGGTTGTGGCAACTACGTTTTCGATTGGCTGTACACAATGTCTAAAAAATTAGTTGCCTCAACCATATCGAATAGTAACCTCAACTATTCACGATTAGTTCTCGATTGGATTAGTTAGGTTAACTAATCCAATCGTTGGGACTACCATTCGAATCGTCGGTATTATCATTCGAATCGTTGGTATTACCATTTGCGTTGCTAGGGAAATAGAATAATCGATTGGTTGTGTCAACTCATTTCTTAGTTATGGCAACTAATCTTTTTTTTCCGTGTACAATTGTTACAGACTCTCCGAAGACTTAGCCTCGTAGGGGTAGTACAAACAATTTTTTTGAGAAGCCTTGCATGTTCCATGCAGTTTCGCTGTTGTGTAACGCATCATGATGGTCGGCGAGAAAATAACTGGTTTTTAGGCAGTCGTGCGTTCCTTATATACTATTATCGCCCTTGTAATTAATAAGAAAATTGTGGACACACTGGTTCTCAATATGTATTTTATATATTAGTCACTAAATCAATCGAATTTCTCAGAATGTTACTTAAGATGGGTATACGGAACCTATCGTCATCTGCGAACGTTCTTGTCCGTAGAGCTCGAGACGCGCGTTGTGCGTTATGGGAACTCGGTGAAGACGTGCATCCGTCAGAGAGTGTGATATTCCCACGGTGGACAGAAGGGAATCATAAAAAGAAGATCCGTGGTTATGTGAGACGCAACAAAACGACGCTGATTCAAACTCAACACTGAATTCAGAAATTCAAACAGGAGAATCCAATGTGGCAGTCTAGAATGCAAAAAATGTTATAATTTAGGCGAAACTCGAAACTGGGAGCCGTTTCAGGTGTCGGATTACTAACCTGACCTCAAAATTAAAAAATATAAAATAGCAAATATACATGGTGACTAAAATACAAACAGGAAGTTCATTTTTATAAATTTCAGTACGCAGGGTTCTTAAGATATTCGAGTTTTGTAAAGATCTACAATTGAACCGTGTGATTTCAGAGTCGTAGTATACAAAAATGATTGCATGTGAAGGTTTTGGCCATGATAGTCACTTGGTTAGCTTACCAAGTGACTTGGTTAGTCCAACCAAGAAATTGGTAGCTTAACAAATAACTTAGTTGGTCTAACCAATTAATTGTCTGGCGCATATATAAACAAGGCACTTAGTTGTTCCAACCAAGCCTTTTTTCCGTGCGACACCGAGTAGTTTAAGCTAATATTAAATACAGGGATTATATTAGCGTACATAGAAGACGTCGAGACGATCGTTAACCATGCGAAAAATGAAAGGAAGATAATCGATTTGTAATCAGTGCAATCAGTAGGAAAGAGCGATAAGGGCTCAGTCTCGCTTTTCTTGAGTTGGGTCATTAGTTGATTACGTTATGGAAGAGGCTAATTGACCTCAGACGAGCAAACAACCTCGGGAATTGAATAATCCGATGTCAGTGCCACTTCTCATCGCCTGTTGTTCTCTTTTTTTCTCCCCTACAATCTGTACCTTTTCTTTTGCCATTCTTCTTCAACAATCTTCAAAAATCCACTGCTCATAATTTGATTTTCCTAAATATTCAACGTTACTTTTTTTAGCCCACCGTTTTATCGTTTCATTCTTAAAATTTAATATATGTATATAGCTCGGTTGTCCCCTGGCAATTCAACCCTCTTGTTTTTTTTTCCTCTTCTTTTGACATACTTTGTTCTTATCGGCCTTATCAGACAAAAGATTTTTTTATCGGTCTTATCTAGAGTTGAGAAGGGTCGAATTCCGAGCGTAGTTTTATTAAGAGAGTTCCTTGCCCACCGAGATCGAGAGGACCCCACGTACAAAGCCTTCAGGGCTTTGGCCCGGTCTCGGAACTCTTTGAATTTAGGGTGTCTTGGAAATCGGAGTGGATCGAGAGCAAGGTATATTGTCCCCCGGTACGGCGTTTCTGTTATCTTTATGACAAAAACGACGGCGAATGAAATAGATCAACCCCTCCGCGCTTTACTCTTATCTTCATATAGGATACATTGAGTCATTATGACTATGATTTTTCAAAGCCTACCATCTACTTGTTGTTTAATTGAAAAAAAATTTAAAGAGTAGTCATTTTTCAAAATCATGCGTATTTTAAAGAACGTCTTCGGTTCATAATTTTTTGAAATAACGTTTTCTGAAAGGTAAACATTCATTGTATCGGAGATAATCGTTTCGTCTTTCATATACTTAGTTAGAAAAAAATTAAGGTTTCAAAAGGTCCGGCAAAAAGATGCTATCCATGTGAAGAAAAGAAAATATAGCGCAAATAAAATAGGATTAATTGCTGATACCCAAAAAATTTCAATTTTTTGATTACTCAAATTTACTTCATAACCAAGTTATAGTTTAATAATATAAAAAATAATTTGTTATTACTTCGAACTCAAGGAATATCGTCTCGTATCAAATTATGAAAAAAAGATGCTATCCATGTGAAGAAAAGACAATATATGCTAAGAGGGGCATTGCAGCGTGCCATATCTGTCTAGTTAATGCAAACATTCTGGATCCTCGCAAATAATATCTCGTCCAACATTGTTCACTGAAAACCGATGTTCGATAGTATATCACGGGAGTCGTCTATTGATCGTTTTTGCAAATAGGAATTAATATGCGTTTGGGTAAAACAGCCTCGGAAAATTAATTAAGCGTCGTTGGGCCCACAGGTTCCCAAGAGCGAGGCGTAATAATGATCTTTCCCTGTCAATTTCCTGTTAGTAACGTACGATGAGATGCGAGCCAGGAGGATGCTGTGCGCGGGATGAGAAGGCGGCTGGATACCGTGAATTAATTCGACGTCGTATACATATAGACTAGCGGCAGGGTAATCTCACGCGATCGCTTGTCTGTGCGACTTGCATCTCAAAAGCTACACGGCCCGTCGCTTCTATGCATAATGCGAAACTCCTTTATGATGTCCCGGCCCTTTTACCGAAATCCAATGCACTATATTCCAGGTTTTTAAATGTACCCATATAAGCTGAACTTACATTCGAATATACAACACTTTCTGCGCTTCGATAATTAATGATTATTTATTTAAGAGATATAAAAAACGATCTTGTCTAAGAAAATATATTGTACTAAAACTGATCATCTTCTCATAACACATCTATGAGTATAAACAGCAAAAAATACGTAACAAGGTTCAGTTTCTTTGGCAATTCATTATACATAAAGGCAAATTATTAAATACCTTATAATTGAAAACTTTAAAAAATAGTTATTTGTATAATGTAGCAAATGTACTATTTTGGTGCATTGGACAAATAGATATTGTTCAAAACATTTTTTTCAATTTTAATTTTAAAAACCTGGAAACATTTGGATAAGCAGTAAAATTCCACTTTTATTCCATGAAAGCCCAACACACATATACTCGTAAAAATTTAATAAAAAATGTGTTTTCGTAAAGTATCATTTTTTACGAGCTTGGTTCAGAGAAGTGTCCAACATTCATGAATTTTCTGTCAACGTAAAACGCGCTTCGCCGTTAAAGAGTTGCGACAATAAAATTCTGGTTATACAGAATTCTGAGTTACATTTACAAGTTTAGATTGGACTCTTAAAACGATCATTAAGTAAATAGCATAATAATATTCATCAGATTGAAAATAGAAGCTGAGCTCCTGCCGACTGTCTTTTTTCAATTGATTCCAGGTACTTTGTGAGAGATTATAGGTTTTATTAATTTTATACAATTTTATCATAGAAAAATGTTAGGTGCTATAAATTAACACTTTGAATAAAACGGCCCTTTTTAAAACCCTCCTGAAGGATTTAAAAAAAATGTCTGTAGTTCTGATACACTGTAAAAAAAACTACTTGAAATGTAATGTACAAGTAGTAGAAGTTTTTATGCATAAACTGGTATATCAAATTTAATATAAAAGTGTGATGTAAAATTAATGATCGGTGCAGCAAATTCAATAATTTACTTAAATTTTACAGTAAAGTACTTGAATTTTAATAATTTTCTTTAATTTTGCTACAATAGTACATTCATTTTATAACATCATTGCAGATTAAATTTAGATGACGAGTTTATGCATAAAAACTTCCAGTATTTTTTAACAGTGTATGTCTATCGTTGGTGTTATCGTGGAAGTAGTTTTATCGCGATCCAATGCTGCCCCTTCACAACTTGGTTCAGCGTATTTCCAACTCCGAGCACAATTTCCCAGGCGTCAAGCACTACGTATTTAATTTATAGTCCTTCGAATTATGTAATCGCTACGAGTGGCCACGATGAAAATCTAATAGAAAAGCAAAGGTGAATGGAAGATGAAAAGCACAGAACGTCCCGATATAGGATCACGAATATTGATATCCCTGCAGACCATCACTACTAGAAGCAGCATAGACCAACCACGAGAACTTCTGAAATCTCATTCAAACTCTCATTCGATGCAAGTTGAAACGTCACGCACAAGCAACACAAATTTCAAGCGCTTGAATTCATCCAAAATCTAGACAGTACCGCCGTTGCACAGTTAGCACAAAAAAAGCCAAAAGCCTTAGATGATTTCAACCGACTATTTATTGGTTATGCATGAATTTATTGCTAAAACCATCTGGGCGGACAGTATAAGAACCTAGCATTAGTTTCTCTACTATTAATAATTAGTCAACGGGGAAATACGCTTGCATTAATTTTAATGTACAAGGGGCAATCCACCCCGTTTCGACCTGGATTTGACCTCGACCTCTCCGATTTGGTTCACTATTTTTTACAGGCTTAGTTGGACCCTCAACTGCACAATTTTTTTTTTTCTTTTTTTTTTTTTGAAGTCCATTTTTTTTAAATATATTTTTAAAGTGACGTAGAAAACCGCATAATTTAAAAATCTGATAAAATTCGGAAAAATACTTTGTTCAATAACAAAATTATCTAGCTTATAGTCAAAGTGGGGAAGATTTTCCTTCTTGCAGTTTTTAAGCTTACTTTATAAAAAAAAATTATTGAAAAATAGAAAAAATAATTAATCTACTACAGGCGATTGGTCAAATGTTTATTTATTTTTAGAAAATTGTTCAGATTTTTCCGAACCATGCAAGATTTTTTAAAATATTTTTTTAAAGTGTCAAAAAAATCCCATGATTTAAAAATCTGATAAAATTCTGAAAAATACTTTATTCAATAACAAAATTATCTAGTTTATAGTCAAAGTGGGGAAGATTTTTCTTCTTATTTTAAAAACTATAAGAAGAAAAGTGGGTAAGATTTTTTTTCTTATAGTTTAAAAACTATAAGAAGAAAAATCTCCCCACTTTGACTGTAAGCTAGATAATTTTGTTATTGAACAAAGTATTTTTCAGAATTTTTTCAGATTTTTAAATTACGGGGTTTTATATGTAACTTTAAAAAAATATTTGAACAATTTATAAACTCAATCAAAATCGTTCACCCAACCAATCAATCATCTGACTGTGAGAACACTAAGCCAGTTGGTTAGGTCAACATTTTTTTGTTTGTTATTGCAATCAAACTTTTTTTTTCGTGAATATCCATATCTTGGAACTTTTTTTAAAACGAAATCAAAATTCCATCTATGAGGGAAAAAAATTAATCTTATAATTTCCTCCCTTCTGCCCTTGATTTTGCCACTCAATTTTACCCAGTAAAAATCTCGAGGAATATCGTATTTCGTTTCTTCAATAATGTAGCTAAATTTCGTCGACAGATTTGTTCGTCCTGCACTGAAAAATGATTACATCACCAAGACATTTCTTCTTGTCCACAGAACAAAATCGGCTATATTTCCCAGCTAGGTTGGCTTTTGCCATTCTACTTCGTGTGATATATAGCTTCTGGTTAGGTGAAGCACGTGATCGATAGCGATCTATTCATGTGGCTCCGGCGCCAATCCGTCAATCGGACCAGGATGGCGTTTTTATCCATTTTCTCTGTTCGTTACTTTCCTTCTTTATATTTCTTCGTTGCTCTACCTTGGCGTAGGTGCGTGCTGCCTGAGATTTTTATTCTTCTGAGACAGCAAGCTATAAAATTGAATGCTATGCTCCGAGAAGAAGGATATCGCGCCTTATGGATAGTTCAACATCGATTTTTATACACGCCGTCGAAATAGCGAACATTTGCCGGTAGAAAGTACGTGGCGAATCGATTGGGATGATCCCAGATCGCTCCTCCAATAAAGTGTGACCTTCTCTCTAAATTTATCTCCATTCTTCTCCTATATTCTCCTCAGGTAAATCTTTATATTTTCTTTCATATTGACCATTTTTATCGAGGCATCTAAATTTATATATTCCTGATGGCGTTAAGCGGTTGTTAATTATAATGAAGTACGTCCGGCTGACCCACGCTGAGAAAACACTATTTCGATACAGTTTGAATTTAATTTTCAGAATTCGATTGACTGAAAGTAAATTCAAACAAGTTAAACTAAATATGTAATTTGGTTTAACTATATGATATGAGTATTGGGTGAAGTTCACGTCATGTTTCCATACGCAACCGCATATGAGATTAATTAGCGCCACAGTGTTAAGCATTTCATTATTCAAACAAACATACGTTACAGAAAGATTTTACAACGTACTTTTATATTTAATTAAATTTAGCATAAGGTTTCTGCAACAACAAAAAATACGTCCTATGGAGTACATGTACGTATGTACCTAAACCTTCATCCCCGAAGGGTTGCAAGATTTGTTCAGGTTGTCTCCTTTTACATCTCATACATTTCCATCAATTTCTATTCACGGTCATTTTCAGTCTTCTCCACTCTTTCTTTTTAAGTGGTCAAACATGAAGAAATATTTTTTTTTTACATGCAGTACATGAAAACAGATTTTTATTAATCTTCTCTTATTTTTACAGGACAATCAGTGCATGAGGATCAAGATCCTCGGAGACTGTTACTACTGCGTTTCAGGATTGCCGGTGTCTCGTCCCAATCACGCTTACAACTGCGTCAACATGGGTCTGCAAATGATTGACGCAATAAGGTATGAATCTCCTTCGAATTAACAAATAATCCAATCGAAATACTTAGTCGAATCTTGTATTTACTTTTCCGGGAGGCAATAAGGTCAAAGAGGTGGGTTTATCGAGCTTGATTCTCACGTAGCTAAAATAAAAGTGTACGTGACTCCATAATCGTAAATGAGACGTAGTGGAAGTGCCTGACTCGATAACAATTGGCCTTTCTCTACTTCTACGTAGTACGATATACTTCTACGTAAAAATTCAAGTCGCAAATCGCTTGATATAAGACATTGAAATAATTTTCGAAATTAATCATCCAACTTCTGTTTTGATCTTAAATTAACGAATTACAATGTTTTTCTCTATAATTCTCGATTCATTAACACAACTAATTCTGTATTGAATTAAGTTATAAAAATGAAGATATGGGGAAAAAACTGCCACATTACATTCTCTAGTAATTTGAATTTCATGGTTTTTTACATTTGTTTTTATGGAAAAACTTTTTTTCATTCTTTAATAAATTACTTTTAAATTTTATACCAGTATAATTAGGAATTTAAAAAAACGGACTCGCTTCAAAATTATTTACTTCACTCGGTGCGATAATGGACGTTTTACGCACGCTTTGTGTGCGTACAAAACCCATTTTCACATTTTGCAAAGTAAACTTTTGTACAGTTGGAAAAACTCTTGCCTTCGGCTCGTGCTGCAAACTCACAGTCGTCAAAAAAGTTTTTCAGCACTTGTATCGCAAAATAATATTACCGAATTAATAACGTCATAGAGAGAGTCCGAAAGCAGTGGAATGGTTACAACCCTAATAACACAATTGTATATAGAAATTGTTCAATGGAACAATTCAGTTCCAAATGAGTGATAGAATCAACCGTCAGGATAAGACAACCAACAGTTTGCATCAGTGAATTCGAAGAGAAATCCGGCAAAGCCCAGAGAGATGAGCACAAAGCGCTTGCAGAATCTGGTCGTTGAATTATTCAGCTTCAGAGAGGATCTCAGTTTCTTGTCTATCACGTTTGTCTCCACCACGATAATTGCTGTACTATCGTGAGAGAAGCACTGTAGCATCTGTGAAAACTACCTCAGCTAAAGTCGCGAACAAGTGAATAAATAGAATATATTTCTACGCTCTCTTTGAGAGGCTTTTCTCGACTACTAAAGCAACACAGACTCGGAAATTATTTTATGTGTATCCAAGAAAATGCTCCGTCGAACTTTTTAATCTTCATAGATAGATATTTCTTATAACTAGCCAAATTTCAATACTTCTAAAGAAATTACTTACGTTACATTAAATTTTGGAGACTTCGTTTTTCCTGAAATTTAAGAAATGCATGTTATAAAACTATTTATATCATCGAAGAAAAAAAAATAACACAAGAAAAAAATAAGAAATATACACTTCATTTTTTTGATGAGCTTTTGATTGCACTATATCAGCTATATTTTAACTTACATTTGCATCTAGAATAAATTAATTTTTATCTTGGTAAAATAATCATGAATTATTTTTTACACCCTTAAACCAAAAAAAAAATATATATATTCGCAATCAATAAGTCACTTTATTTGGAATAACAGATCTTTCGTTCAAGTCATAGAAAATGTAGCTGACGAAGACTATTCGCACGTTTTTTTTTATATTGCAGATTCGTTCGAGAAGCGACGGGCTTCAATGTCGACATGCGGATCGGTATTCACACGGGAAACGTTTTATGCGGGGTACTAGGACTCCGAAAGTGGCAGTTCGACGTGTGGAGCGACGACGTGACTCTGGCGAATCACATGGAGAGCGGCGGACTTCCTGGGTAATTTTTCATCTCATCGATATCCGTCTCCACAGCTGCGGTATCCCAAGTCGTATTATAAACTACGCTACTTTTAACACTATTCATCCGAAAATAGACAACCATCAAGGTATTCCGAGCGTAAGATGATAGTCTCCAGAATTTTATAATTTTTCGCTATACTAACGTATTATCACGTAGGATTATTTATCACTTTAAAAAGTGTAATATTAGCATACAAATATTTAAAAAAAGCTCCCGTCCGCGTTTCAAATTGAAATTAGAAAAAAGTTCTAAAATCAGACACCCGCAAAAACCTTATTTTTACGCTCGGAATATCTTAACCCTGTAGCGGACAGAAGTCCAAGGAAAATTTGCAATAAATGGAACTTTGCAGGCCCATTTCTAGAAACCCACATCGAACATTTCTATCATAGACATTTCCGATAACCCTAGAAACATTTATTTTCATAAAGTCATTATTTTCAATAAATTCTAATAAAGTTAAAAATTTAACGCTTCCAGTATCCAGATATTTCTCTTAGGTGGCAAAAATGATTTTATACCTAATTCAATAAAAAAAAAAGAGCGAATTACTATTCCTATCCCATAACGGACTATATTTTGATTAATAGTATTATTCTGCGTTACATTTAGATTAAATCCTGTCTATTCGCTGCTGCAAGGGAAATGCGATCTTACTCGCCATTTGTATTGAAGCATATTTATAAAGATGTTGTATGAAGATGAATACGATCGTCATCGTTCACACCTGTCGATTCCAAAGATTAATGCACACTTTGTAATCCCAATAGCTCGAGTATAATATTCTGAACACTTGTAAAAGATATGAACGTGACAATGCACCAAAGAAACTGTTCGGGTCGATATTTCGCGCTCGTAACATCTCAAATCTCACAATTACGTTTCTTCCCTTTCCTCAATACGATACTCCCGGTACGAATCTTCAATTGGAGCAATTCCCCGCTAGCTGCAATTAAATATATTAATCAATGCAATGCAATTGATATTCAATGGAAATGAAATTCACTCAAAGCTGAGAGGAAGTGGTGGATTTTGAATGCTTCAATTCATGTTGATCCACTGCACCTATTGTAGTTCGAGATTTCAAATGCATTTTATCAACATTCTTGAAACGATTTTCAGGCGAGTCCACGTGACAAAAGCGACACTTCATCAGCTGGGAGATCGCTTCGAGGTCGAGCCCGGAGAAGGTGGCTCCCGAGAAAGTTACCTCGCCGATCACAAAGTTGAAACTTTTCTGATAATACCACCAAAGGTGAGATTGAACGATCTTTCATAAAAATTCTCTGCACCGTACAACATTATCTCAGACACAAGAATTTCTCAACGTGACTTTCGGTGTAGCACATGAAGGATAAACTCTCTAAAGCAGGGAAATTGTGAGTTGTCCTGTGAAACTTAAGAAAAACTTCTGGATGATCATAAATAGTAATTTATCCCAAGCGTGACTTTATTCGCTGTAACTTAGTCCGATATAAATTCCCCAGCGTATCGTTACGCCCTTTAGAACTTTTATGCAACACCGACTAACGCAAACGAAAGGGAGCCGTGCCTTTCCATGTGCAATCTTGTTTAAATGCGTTAAAGTTTTCTGGGTCACTTTTATTTTTCAGAAAACGAAAGAGGAGAATGGACTGGAGAACGGAAGGACTCATGGACCTGGACCTGTTCCCTCAAGGTGCTACATTTTATCTTTTATTCCAAGCCAACTGCACTCAGAAGAAAATATATATGAAAGAACTAAATTAGCGTACACCCTCGTTCAAACGAGTTTTTCGTTAGGACAACTAAATGTTTAGTTTCTTCAATAATCATTAGATTCAGTTGTCTAAAATTTATTTGCGGTAACCAAAATATTTGTTGTATCAACAAAAAATTAATTTGAGCGAGGGTGATGTTAAATTAGTCCATTCAAACTTTATTTTCTCTGTGTGCGTTGTAACTTTTAGGCAGAGCGTGATATATTTGAAGAGAATCAAAAAAACATTAGCAGGGTATCTTTTTATTAAAAGAGCAAAAAATTTTTTTTTATTAAAAGGCAAATATTGATTGTTTTAAACAACGAGCGTTTGTATCGATTTACTACGGCTTCAACAACAATATAATATTTAATTGAACTTGTTTCAGTGGCTTGCACCAAACCAAAATTTTTTTCAAATTTTTTTGTTGTTGAGTATTTTTTTCAATTTTCATATTGAAAGAGCCCAACGACAAAGTATTTTTTAAATGTTAATTTATTCTCGGCCGTTTTTGGGGAGGTACAAGCCAGTAAAATAAGAATAAGACCAAATGAAAATATGAAGGGTCAGACCGTCGAGTTGGCTTACAAGCACCATATTTTTTAATTCTTAATTGCACTACACAGATTATAATATACCTGTCATTGATAAAAATCGAATTACCGTTTAAGATCGAGGCCAAGCAGCAAAATGACCAAGTACGTTGAGTGCTGGGGTGCTGACAAGCCTTTCGCTAATATAACGGAATCAACGTTAGCCAAAAATATAGGATTAACCGTAAGTAAAGTTCAATTTCAGGAATTACCGAAATTATCAAAATAATGAGACAGGCAAATTTCAATTGTTTTATTCAGAGCATCGCCATGATCGAGTCGAATCTACTGGCGAACAACACAAATTGCTTCGATATCAAGTAAGTTTTTTTCATAAAAGTACATAAATGAATGTTTTAAAAATCATAAAGTCAGGGAACCTAGTTACCTAAAATAAGTATTGAAAAATATTTTCCATTGGTGATATTAGCGCTTTAAAAAAACTACATTTAAACCTTGTAAAATACGCACTGCAAAACAGCAATTTTTACAACAATATAGTGCACTAGAATGATGCGAAAAGAAACTGTTAAAAAAAAGATTGGAATTTTGTATGTTTGTAAATTAAACTTGTAAATTAAATTTCGACGACGTTAACGTTATTAACACAATTGAAAATGATTTTTCGGCAGGCACTGGTGCGCCGGAAATGAAGGCATGTCTCCGGTAACGTACTGGTTCAAGGACAAGAATCAAGAATCTCAGTATAGAGACCAGAAGGACGAGCAGTATCCTCTGTACGTACTGGCGTCCAATATTCTCTACTCAACGATGTTTATCGTCCAGGTCATTTATCTGCCAAGGTAAACGAAAAACTATGAGGTGAATAGCACTTTACCATGCAACTAGACAAACAATTCTTCAGGACTAAACGAGATTAATACTCGTCGCTTGTGCCGATATTTCTCCAGGAGCATCACAGTCTACGGTTGTTTCTCCGCTGGTCTCGTGTCCCTGGTGATATTCGCTGGAATTTCTTGGTACGCTGACAAATCTAGAAACAAAAACGAGGACACAAGCCAAACGGTTCTCAGTCGTGGAATTAGAATTTCCGTCTATCTCATCACTGCAATCTTGGCGACTGCATCAGCACTCATCAGTCTTATTGACATCGAAGAATCTACAAGCAAAAGTGTACCGGTACGACCAAGTTGAACTAATTGTGAAAAGAAAGCAAAATTTGTTGAGATACCAATAATTAAAAATTATTATCCATACATATAAACTATTGATTTATAAACTCTTATCTTGAACTCTGATCTGCCAGGCAAAAATAATAAATTTATTTTATTTAGTCTACTCACGTGTTTCACACTTGGAACATTTATGAAATATATCGATTAGAATATGCAGGAAAATTTCAAAATGCAATCCATGTGAAGATAATATATTTAAGAAATGAAAAATAAATTTATGGTTGCAGGCCTATGTGCAATCAGCAGCGATCGCTTTACTGGTTGGTTGGACACATTTGAGGATCGGTTTTCTCCTGAAACTCGGCGTTATGATTTTATCGATCCTGACGGTGTTACTCGTGCTTTCCCAAGTTCCGGCAGTAGCGGTTTACTACACCGATTACATGACGCCCGAGTGAGTCACCCGCATAGAATCTTTAAACACGCTATCCACGATCTTTCATTAATTTAACGCTGATTGCCCGAGATTCAATTATTTTTTCAATTACCTACTCCACACAGGTTTCACGGGATTCACTACCTCGTGCAAATCGGATATCTCCTATTCCTTATAGCTCTGGTACTTCACGTGCTCGACAGGCAAGTTGAATTCACCTCGAGGACGGATTTTATGTGGAAAAATAAACTTAAGGTCGAGCAGGACGAAGTTGAGACGATGAGAGGAATAAATAAGATTTTGTTGGAAAACATACTTCCGGCTCATGTGGCGGACCATTTTCTCGCTACGAGGGAGGATCAGGCAAGTGATACCAGCCGTAGTAACAACGAGCTTGACGCTTCAATCTCATTATCACATTTTCCGCCAGTTTCCAACGAGCCACAAAATTTAATTACAACTCCCATGTCAATTATCACTAATTGACAATCTAACAATTACCGTTAACATTTCCCACAGGATTTGTATCACGAAAGATACAACAGCATTGCCGTGATGTTTGCGTCTATACCTAATTACAAAGAGTTCTACGATGAAACAGACATCAACAAACAGGGTCTCGAGTGTCTCAGACTGCTTAACGAAATAATTTGCGACTTTGACAAACTGTTGCTCAAGCCTAAATTCTCGGGGATCGAGAAAATCAAGACTATTGGCAGTACCTACATGCTAGCTTCCGGTCTAAGCCCAGGAAAGGAAGATATCGATGGAAAGGTAACTAATAAGAGGGATGGATAACATTCGAATGGAAAGATATTTAAAATATTTTCCGGTGCCAATGACTTAGTATTTATAATAAGATACTAAGATCTTTGATTTTTTCTTTAAAAAATACGAGTAATTTGAAATAATTGTGATCCATCGTCATCGGACCACTCAACGAAAAATTCTTGAAATTGTCTGAAACAAGTTTCTAATCACAAAACAAGTTTCTAATTTACACAGTATCTTTTTTAAAAAACTTGAGTAACTTAAAATACAAACTTGTGAATAAATAGGACCGAGCGAAGCAACAGGATCACAACGTAATCGTTCTCGTCGAGTTTGCCATAGCCCTAATGACCATACTGGACCAGATAAACAGAGAATCTTTCCAGAGGTTTAAACTCAGAATGGGTAAGAATCTTGAAATTTGATCATTTAACCGTATTGAAAATAAACGTATTATGTATTTGCTTTTCTGTTATTAAGGTCTGAATCACGGGCCGGTCATAGCCGGTGTAGTAGGCGCACAAAAGCCACAGTATGATATATGGGGCAACACGGTGAATGTGGCATCGAGAATGGATAGTTGTGGCGAAATGGGAAGGCTCCAGGTTACTGAAGAAACTGCAAAGATACTGAAGAACGCGGGATACGAGCTCATATGCCGAGGGCCTACTTACGTCAAGGGCAAAGGAACTCTGACGACGTATTTTGTAAAAACACCCTTTGACGGCAAAGAAGATAATTACTGAAGAGCCGGAGGCTCATTTATAATATCTTGAAAGCACGTCGACGCGATATTACGTCGACTCAATTTTGACCGCACGCTGATCTCGTAAAAAAAGAGTTAAGGTAAACGTGCCAATGGCTGGACATGTTCCAGTGACCGGATGCACTGTGCGTGCAAGTGAGACGGATATACGATTTTCTGTGTATGTCCAGTGATTTCAGTCCTCGCCGTTAAGTATCCACTGATTAGTACCTTTATTTTACCGAGGATGAATCAACGATGCGAGCGAACCTTGGAATGACAATGTGAAGAAAATGCGCCCGGTTATTATTTTATCGATCATAACGACGATTGATATTAGCAACACCAGTTGCCGCTATAATACAGATTTAATCAGTAATATTCGATGGGAATATTATAGCATATGAAAATTCTGTATAAATGATCTCTTGCGTGTATTTACTTGGAAAAACAAAAATGATGTCGTTCTTTGAAATGAACGAGAATCTGTACTAATGTCACATTGCAATCACCAATTGTTTCTTATATCAATTCGACTCATAATTTGCATTTTATGCCGCATGCGGCAATTGTATGACGAGAGTGATCTTTCATTTGTAAATATGATGACTGTCTATGTGTAGAGATTAAAAAATTAGAATGTAAACTATTTGTGTACAGTTATTACCAATTACATCACCATTTTTTAGCAGATTTAAGCAGTATTTTGAATAATTGTTTTTTATATAAATATTCACAGGCGTAAATGAATCCACTAAATTTATAAAAAAGATTGAAAGAATAATCGATTACTTATTTCGTGTATATCACATCAACTTTCTTAGTGTCTTCGACACTTTGCCGCCAATTAATATATTGTGTACAGGCTTGCCAGAAATCTGAGGAACAGCTATGAGAGGCATTGAAATAAGCATTTGATCAGTACCAAAACCGAATGTATTTAACACCACATACACCAATCATTATGACAATTGAAAAATGAATAATTTCGAACGAAAATTATGAGCACTAACATATAATCATTTAATATTAAATTCATTAGCACAATTTATTGTCATAAAAAAAATATTTAATCGATTCTTACATATATTATCATAAAAGAAATATAAAATTCATATCATATTACAAAAATCAATAAAACATTGATTATTCGTTTCGCATAGACTTATTTTTCTATGGAATATCCGTTGAGGTGAAATCCTCGTTTCGTACATAAACAATTTCCAGAGATATCCACATATATTTTAATTTTTTGTTAACGAATTAGTAACAATATATTGGTCAGGGTATCTACTGTAACGAGCGTAAATATTTTAGATTGTTGCTCGTTTGAATGTTGATTAATATACATATATGTATGATTGAGTCGAGTATGATGGATTTACATATTAGTCTTAACGTTTCGGAGGAGTAAACATTACGAAGAGTATACGGTGTTTGATAGTGAGTGAATTTGAATGTGGAGCGTACTTGATGAAAGTTGGAGCGCAACTTCAATGCTTCCAGAATCAGGAGGCTCGATGGGCCCTTAGTAACCAAAAGGAGTACCATTGGAGAGATAAGACGGACGTCGCGCGCTCGTATGCTGCGCGACGGATCATTGATGTCTTTGGTGACATTTGTAGCTCGCGGTAAAGGTATGATTCTGTCCGAGAGTGTGTGTTATCATTTTTATGCGTTATAATAAGTTGATAAATATGGGGCCGTTACACTACTTTTTAGTTTCCACATTTCCCAAACGATTGCCATAGAGATTCCAATTTCTACTGTCTATTTAACGCCACTTAACCGGCAAGTGAGAATTACTTAAAATGAAAGAATAGGCTCCGTCTCGACAGATTTAAAGGTGAGCACATTCACTGTACTGGCTGAGCATCACGTGATTACGTTTATTTTTCTTCATTGCTTTCATGAACGCCATGAAATGGAAAATCGCTGTTAAAGGAACCAACAGACCGATTGCAAGCTGCATGTACGCCCACCACGTTTCCCTAAAAACAAAGAACATGGATTATGAGAGAACAGTTTATTAATAGTTGTCAAGTCGGCTTCGATACATTTTGTGCGGAACGACGATGTTCCACACGAAATTGGTATTCTACAAAAAAAATTTCGATTCATCCAGCTTCGTACAATCGAACGGAAAATGAATAAATAGAAATGATCATACAAACGACATCGAAATTACGTGACACATCTTCAAAAACCGTGATTCGATACGAAAAATTCAATTCAATCTACCCAAAGTCTATTCACGATCAGAAAGAAAAGTGGCCGAATAAGGGATAACACGACATCTTAATCTAAGTCAACGCAAAAGCTACTTTTGCATTTGTGTTTTCCATTTTAGATAGAATAAATTGTATGTAAATGATGATGTGTAAAAGCGACGATTTGGCATAACAAAATATTCGATTTATCGTTTACCAGCGGGTTACTCGAGACAGGCAAACAACTTTCTGACATGTATATGCATAGATTAGAGACTTACGCATATATAATTTGCACACGACAGGAGACACGATCCAAGATCATGTCCTCGGCCGAGACTTCGAATTCCTTTTGCAAAATTATTGTGTAATAATCAAGCAAATCGTAGGGTTGGATTGAACCGTTGGCCAGTTGCCCCATAACGGAGTATTTCGTACCGTTTCTGCCCGTATCAGAGTACATGACTCGGAACGCTTTGTTGTCGATTATTCTCTCCAATTTCTCAGATATTACGTAATATTCGTCAAACTTCTCCTTTATTCGATGACCCAACACCAGGGGTCCAATTCTCGCCTCATCAGCAATCTTTTCATTGTCGAACGTTGACATTGCATCAGAATCGTGCATTTCACAGAAATGTTCTTTGCCCAGGCGTACATTAGGCCATTTGTCGCTCATGAAGTACTGCTCTGTTTCAGATCTTGTAAATAGATGAGACGTATCATATGTACGTTTTAATTTTATGCTTTCAGCGAAAATTCCACATTTCTCATAGCTTAATGGCTCAGTAACAGATATCAGCCCTGTTACATGTATCAGTTTTCCTTCGTATTCTGCAGGAATATTGTTAATGTCTTCCACCACATTGACAGCTTGCAACGCTTCTCTCTGAACAGTAGCTAACCTCTGAATGCGTTGCTAAAATTATCGATAAATTATTGATAAGCTTGTATCAAGTAATGGCTCGCGACTTTGAAAAAGCGTGTAAAATCTGATGAATACTTACGTAGTTCAGCAACACAGTAGGGATGGCGTTGAAACAAAGATAGACTCCTAGTGTAATACTGAGAAGAAGAAGCAGGATGCGGAAAAATACGCCCAGTCGTCTTGTATTTATTAGGCTAACTTTTCTAGGCTTTCCTGGATGCACTTTGCTGGTCTATGGACAAAGTTTTGAAATGCTGTGTTAAATGTGCTCTGTTTAGCACAGAAACATATTCGTTGAAAACCATCAATTGTAGATATCAGCACAGTTTATCCGACAGTCTGACGTTCAATTTGATTTTTCAAGATATTGGTTATTTAAATTTAACTTTAAATTCATCAGCAACTAGCAGATCATAATTCGCACTCCCGCTTGTAACTATCAAATTCAAACCGGAATTTTAAGGAATTTCTTTTTTAGGACATGCTTAGTTTTTGTCAAAACTTATAAAAAGATATTTATTTTATTTATTTATTTATTTATTTATTTATTTATTTATTTAAATAAATAAATAAATAAATAAAATAAAAAGATATGATCAAATAATAAAATCAAAGGTTCAATGCCCTATTCTGTATGACAGTTCTACATTATTATATTATTATTTTCATTATGGCTCACAATATGGTTTTAATTATGAAGCTGATAGTACAATTTTTATATCGCAACTAATTGTAAACAGTTGCTTACTTCAGTACTCCAGATTCCTTGCAGGGCCGAATCTCCTTTATACGGAGGAGGTGCCTCACCGTTGTATTTCATAGACAGCTGTTCCGAATTCAGTGGCACATCAGTCAACGGAGATTTTTCGGGCAAGGATACATCCGCATTACACGATCTCTGTTCCGTGGTGTGTGTACCACCGGGATGGTGATTAACGTGAACATGATAGCACGCAGCGGGTGTTGTTTGACCTTCGCAGGTTTCGTCAATTGAAGGAGGCAACAATGAATCGGAACAAGTGTCCTTGGCCGTCGTCTTGAACTGCATCGTGGTAGTCTCGGTTTATTTTCCCGGTACCTCCTGCATTTGTAAACACTATTGTTATGACTGTCAAATTAGTGTCGAAAGCTTATGTGTCAAGATCAATATTGTTGTGTTCAATCTTTGAAGTCACAATCCAACGTTTACACTTCCAAGGTCAATATTACAATGTGTTACAAAGTACGACGCAATTCTTTACCAACATATTCAGGTTAAACTCACTTGAACTGCAGCACCGCAATTAAGCACGCTTCTCACTTATCACCACCGCGACAAGTAATTGACAGCTTCCCCTTGTTAACTTTTTGCTGAAACAAAAGTAACAGGTGATATACGAAAAGGCTTCCGTTTGCGGAAATACGTCCAGCCGCAACCACTGACGATTTGACGCCGACTGCTAACAGCGGAAATTGCGAGAGCACCCACCGAATATGCAATCAGCACTATAATTGTTAAACATTTGTATGGTCGCTTCCTGGTATCGCGAGTTTGAGAGCTGGCAACATTCGGTTTTTCCTCAGTTCCAGGGAAAAACCCACTCCCACTATACACAAACGTCGCTAAAATTGCTGTAAACTAAACGTTCCAGTTAGCAATCATGTACCATTTAGTGACTGCAAGCTACAGATATACTATTAACACGGTAGCAAATCCCACCATTCGCCAAGCAGCCAATGAGTAGCCTTACCAGTAGTTGGTACACTTTTGCATCTTCGTTTATCTCTACAAATTTAAACGGCTAAAGTGAGAGGTTCTTCTTACAAGATCAACGCTTTCACCGTTTTTATATTCCTTCTCGTTTACCATCTCCTTATTCCGATTGAACAACCCCACCATGCCGTTGCTCGGCTTCTCCGAAAGAATCGCCGGACACACGTGGTAATACTACTCCAAAATGCGAAAAAAGAATTTCTTTAAATATTGACATCGGCAATTGTTACCCAAGTGATAGCGTTCGACGTTACTTCAAGGATTTGTTTATACCACGTGAACGTGAATATTGAGGTAAGAAATACAAGTAATAATAAACAAACCTAACCTATAAGACTTGTTATTTTAAAGCCAAAAAAGGTAACAATAAGTCATAGTTTTGTGTGATTTTATTGTATTGCAATAAAATTCGAAACCGGTTTTGGTATGCTGGTTAATTTCACTCATGAAAAACATCATTTTTATACATAATACATTTTTTTAAATACTTGGCTTTAAGATGTTATCTCATCTCTCTGTTATTTATGTTAAATTTTGATTAAGTATTCACTGGAGAAGACTTATTTTATTGTAAATCAAAAGAGGGATTTTTTTGTGCATTGAATAGTTTATTCAAACCAATTTCTAATTATATTCATCTTTTTTTTACCAGCAATTAATTCATCATGGAGGAAATGCTAAAGGACAAGCGTTTTGCACATGTTGCCAAGGATCCAAAATTCAGGAGGATACCTAAAAGCGAGCGCAAAGTCAAGATAGACAAAAGATTTCAGTCAATGTTTAATGACAAAAAATTTACTGTCAAGTACACTATCGATAAAAGAGGCAGGCCCATAAACCAAACTTCTACAGAGAATCTACGCAAGTATTATGATTTGTCAAGTAGCGAAGAAGAAGAGTCGGAAGAAAATACTGATGCATCTAGAGGCAAGAAGGCAATATTGAAAAAGAAAGCCACCAAAGCCTCAAAGGAAACAGTCAAAGGCAGCAAAGTCTCAAAGACAGAGAAATTGAAAAAGAAGAAAAGAAATAACAACACTGATGATAGTAATTCGGAAGCAGAATCGAATCTCACACCTGACGATGTTGATTCAGATGCTGATTCCACAGATGAAAAAGACCTGGATCAGAACAAGAAAGTACTGGTTATTAAGGATAAGAACGAAAAAAATAAGATAACAAAAGATATCAAACAAAAACTAAGAGACCTGACTGTCGATTATGCAAGAGGAGAAGGTGTACTGCTCACAGACAGTTCCTCAGAAGAGGAAAGTTCCGATCATGAGGATGGTAACGAAAATATTCATATTCATGAAATTAAATTACTTGTATTGTTTCTTAAGATGATGTGTACAGTCTGTGACAGAAACTGTTAGGCGTTGTTCTTTGATATAATTGATCTTTTGGGAAAAAGACGAGAAGTTCTGACTGTGTCTAAGAAGTCTACAGTCAGTATTCTTCGCCTTTTATTCGAATAATCAACAGTGGCGGAGAATAACACTTCGGGAAGATCCATCTATCTCACTCGTACTTATGACGATCTGACAGAGACTGACGACGTATAGCACATCACCTTAACTACTGATAAATTGTTTTTAGATGACGAAGAGGAGATTGAGCACGACTGGGGTGAATTGGATAAGGAAGCGGAAACTACGGACGAAATAACTCACCGTTTAGCTGCCTGTAATATGGACTGGGACAGAATACGAGCCGTGGATCTTCTGGTTCTATTTAATTCGTTTCTTTCGCCTGGCGGCCTTATTCATTCAGTAACGGTAAATGTCAAAATTAGAAAATTAAAAAATAAAGTATAATAATGTATAATTATTGTCTATTCATAATCGATAAATAATTATATTTTGGACTTTTTCTATACTTTGTTGTTTACAGATTTATCCGTCGGACTTTGGGCTTCAGAGAATGAAGGAAGAGGAAGTCAAAGGTCCTATCGAATTGGTGGAAGCTGATAAGAACCGTAAAGATGTCGAGACCGACGACGAGGTATACGACTACACAGTTTTTTCTTTTTCGTAAAGCACAAGAAAAAGGCAGATTTATTACGTATCTTTATTTCAGAACGAGGAAGGATCGGAGTATCACAGGGAGAAGATGCGACAGTATCAATTAAACAGATTGAAATATTATTACGCGGTAGTCGATTGCGATTCACCGGAAACCGCCAACAAAATTTACACAGAATGCGATGGCATAGAATACGAATCAACGTCTACGAAACTCGATCTCAGGTTCATCCCTGATGATATGGAATTCGAACATGTAGGTTTTAAGATCAATCTACCGAATCAATTAAAGTTTTAACGCATATCCAACTGAATAATTCGTTAGTTGACTTGTAATAATTACAGGAGCCGAAAGAAATTTGCGACAAACTACCTGAACTCGCGAAATATCAACCGCGGCAATTCACAACGACGGCGTTGCAGCAGGTGAAGGTAGAGCTTACCTGGGACGAGACCAATCCAGAACGTCAAGAAATAACGCAAAAAATAAATTCTGGAAAGCTCAACGAGATCGATGAGACCGATATACAAGCGTATTTGGCTAGTGGAACGAGCGAGGATGAATCAGGTTTGTAATCCAACGTAATTGATTAATACAGTGGGGTCTTGAAAGCAGTGTAGTGGGGTATTAAATGTGATTTTGTACAGTAACGTTTAAATATTTTAGAAGATGATACGCAAAAAGCAGAGAAAGACACCGACGATTCGGATAGCGACAACAAATCGATCAAGAATCCAATTGACAAGTATAAATCGCTGCTGAAGTCGATCGAGGATCAGGAAGAAGCGAAAAAGAAAAAAGAAGTCGAGCTCGAGTTCACATGGGGATTGGGCGTGAAAGAGAAGACGGAAAAACTTGTAAAGGAAAGAATGAACAAAGTGGAGAGTCTGACACCGTTCGAGCAGTATCTGGAGAAGCGAAAAGCCAAAAAGAAGGCCAAGAAAGAAGAACGTAAAAAGTTAAGAGAGCAGAATGGCGATGGTTCGGCGGATTCAGAGAGTGACGATTCCGTGCCGTCGGATATCGACATGAACGATCCCTACTTCGCTGAAGAAATGAAGAATATGAAGCCGAAGAAGAAGGAAAACAAGAAAAAGAAGAACCAGGAGAATGATGGTGATTTCTCGGATGCAGAGGACGAGGCGCAGAGAAAGGCTGAATTGGAGTTACTGCTATTGGACAAGGGCGACGAGGAGGGAAAACAACACTTCGATATCAAGAAAATTGAGGAGGAAGCGACATTATCGAAATCAAAAAGGAAACGTATGAGCAAGAAGAAGAAGAATGAAAAGGAAACAAAAACTCAGGATGATTTCGAGGTCGATGTTGCGGATCCGCGTTTCGGAGCTCTCTACTCCTCTCATCACTTCAATATCGATCCCGCGGATCCTCATTATAGGAAGACCAAAGGAACCGAAGCTCTCGTCACTGAGAAATTGAAGCGACGGGCAAACCCCAACCTTAAAGAGGTAAACTTTTCCACAATGTATCTGACATTTACGATATTCAATTTTGGGTAGACAGATGTTTTTTACTTTTTCAAAAAACGGATCGGTGTATTCTGGAATCAGAAACAGAAAAAAGTCACTTTTTTTAAAATCATGGTAAAAAGGCTTGTGCAGGCCAAAATTCGATATCTTAAAGAAAAAAAAACTGTACACGTAATTAAAGCTCTACTCCGATTTCTAATATCTTTTTAAACTGTTAAAATATAAAATTAATAGTACTCCAAAATCAGAACTCATTTACCGATTGTCATAAACTTTTTTACGTAACTATAGTCAATATTTTTCGTCTGTATTTTTCATTTCTAAAAAGTTTCAATTCAATTATTGTCAGTTGACGTGAGTTATAAGAAAACGTTAATTTAAAAAAAAAATACAAACTCACGTAAAATCCAAACCGTTTACCAATCATGACAAAATTTGGGAGGTAGCAGCGCTGTATGATACTTATCATCTGTAGAAAATTTCATTCGATTCGGTGAGGTTTGACGTGAGTTAGAGCAAAACGATTTTTTTTTTTTTTTAAATTTATAAATCCCATAAAAACCGAACGTTTTTACAGATTCATTCCGAATTTAATACCGATCCTCCTTTAACACAGCTATTTATTTACAAAAAATTATTTAGCTCAATAGCTGAAAACTTGCGCATGCTAGAAAGCGTACAGATGTTTATGTATTACGTCATAAAACGTTCCATTATTTGTATAACGTATTTTCAGGAAACGCCGATGAAGCAACCGAAGCGTGACGGTACAATGAGCGCGGATTTGGCTGCCCTGGTGAAATCGGTGAAGAGGAACACGAAGAATATATTGAAACCAATAAAATGATACGTTTGAATGTACAGAATATTGATCTATTTTACAACATGGTATTTCATATATCAATAAATTTAATTCGCGATGGTCAATCTTAGCTGCATTTATAGTATTTCATCCCAATTCTGAGTTGGTTACCGCGTAAGGTGACAAAAATTCCAAGCGTACAGCTGACCATCCATTATACAAACGTCAGTCAACCAAATAATAAATTTCTTTATTTAAAGGTTCGCTTATCCAATCAATTAATAGCAACACTTACAAAATCTAAAAAATACAGTTTCATATACAGAAATGTTTGGCAAGTCGTCCATAGTAGATTGATTTTTTCTATTTTTTATAATTTTTTAAATCAAAAAAGCTTAAAAACTATATGTAGAAAAATCTCTCCCACTTTGGCTCTAAGCTAGAAAATTTTAATATTCAACAATGTATTTTTCAGAATTCAGTTTAAAATTTTTTTTTTTTTTTCAGATTTTTAAATGTGCATTCGATATGTCACTTTAATACATTTTTTTTAAAATTTGCATAGAAAAAAAAAATTTAGTGCATTTGGGTGTCTAACTAAATCTTGAAAAAATTACGAGCCAAATCAGGGAGGTCAAGAGTCAAAGTCGGGTCGATTCAGGATGGAATGCCCCATATAAATGGAGCGAATAATACGAGTTTGTCGGCAAGACTTTAATAGATGTTACCTACACTGTTTACTTGATGATTGTTTTGTCCTTCATTTCTTGATTACACCAACCAGCCTCCCCTGTGATCCAATTTCGCAGCTATAAACAAAAACAAAAAAATATAGAATTCCGTTTGAATGATTGCACGAAGAGAAAGTATAAAAAAGTGTGCGTGAAGATGATGCGCAAGCGCAATACGCCGTTGGTATAATGCGCGCGCGCGCATATTTCCAACCGCTAGTGGTGGGGTGTTCGCTCGTAGAAATTTGGCGTCAGTGATCCAAAAAATCACGATTACGCGAACAAATTTTTACGACTAAAGGGAATGAAAGAGAGAATCGCGAACAACGCGTATGCAACGAGAAATAATAAGTGTACATCGCGGTTGGCAATTCGCATGGCTGTGCACGAAGCTCGTCCAGTGAAAATCAATAGGTTCGTGAAGGATAAAAAAAATCTTGGTTATGTTTCGTACCGTACGTTAGTGAAAACAAATGTAATTGTTGCACCCAGTCGAGCGTCGATTGTAGTGAATGTTCGACGAGAATCAGGTAACAAGCTGTGAAAGATTTTACGCGAGAATATTCGAAATCTTCGGAGAGTTTCAGCGGTAACGATGATGCTGCACTCGAGAAAACGACTCTGTAGCATATAAGTGAATAAGATTTGACACAAACAACGGCTGGCAGTTAAGACGATGTCCGAGAGCCCCAAAATGGGCCTGTTTGGCTCCAAGGACGATAATACCGAGACAACTGACGAAAAAAAAGTACCTGTCAAACCCGATGAGACTTCACAGGAACGCTCAGCTCCTTACAACATAGACAGTGATTCAGAGGCTTATGACACCGAAGCCCTGAGCATTATGGATATAAACGATATAATCGGCATTCAGGCAGAGTCAGCGGGTGATTCTACGCTAGAGAGCGAAATTGCTGCACTTTCTGAGGTTATTACAGACATCAAGAATGACGATCTTGCTTCAGGCAGCAAAACTTTTGACGCTAAGGGAAGCAATATAGGCAGGTCTGATAGTAACAGGGACATTGGTAGTACCAAGGATAAACGATCAGAAAAGGATTCTCCAAAAGAGGGTAACAGTCGGAAGAGTTCTTTAAGTTGTAGGAAGAAACGGATGATAATTTAGATGCTATGATTTTGTTTAAATGTTTGGCAAAGAGTCTCCTAATTGTGTTTCTTGTCAAATGATGTACGATTAATTCCCATATGCTGTTTCTATTATTATATTTAAATTTTTATTATTATATTAGAATATTTAAATATTATTCTTACTAAATTAATGTTACTTATCTTAGGATGCTTCATGCATATGCTTTCCAGTAAGACTGATACACTAATTGATAAATTAATTAATTTGATCATATTAAAAACAATTGTTTCCACCTAAAAGATATTAGCATACTTGATTAAAAAATAGTGTAAGAATTCCTTAGAAGAAATGTTTGTTTTTGTCATATTATTGATTCAAAGAATTATCTTTTAGAAAAAAATATTTAATTATTTACTTTGTTGTTCCTTTTATTCAAAAGGAAAGTTCTATGTAACTCCAATATGATGGATTTTTGTCAAATTTTTATTGTATCATAAATTGCCAATAATTCTCATTGATTCTCACTGTTGCCTGGAAACATATACTTGAGATATCCTTAAATACAATGAGTCTAAGTAAAGTTACAAATTAATTTCATTTTCTTGTTACAGATGTTTGTAGTCAAGTAGATGACAGTAAATCACCTAATTCTGCTGGTATGGCAGGCATCAACAAGAGTCTTCAGTTAATCGGGGAGGCGTATGATTCTGATGATTCGGAAGATACAGATACCAACGAAATACCCTGTACCAGTGAGCTAAAGTCAGACAGTGTCAGTGAATCTCTGGAAGCGCAGAAAAATAAAGATCATGCAGCTGCAGCAAAGAATTATAGCAAAGCAGAAACTACTGTTGGTGATCAGGTTGAACCTAAACCAAAAATTGTGGATGAGTGTTCAATGGAAAAAGATGCTGCGTCGGATAAACCTGTCGAATCAGCAATGATCCCGGTGGAGGATGATCTGGAAAACATGCAAACTGATAAATCCGCCGACATGACCGATTCGGCTATTGATATCTCTACAAAACAACCCATGAAAGAAAATAAGACTGAAACTATGGATGTAGACTTTTCGATAACGCATGACGTCGAAAACGTTCCAGTCGAAAAACCACCGTGCAATAATCCAGAAAAAAGTGAATCCATTGCAAAGATTCCGGAGAAATCGACCATAGAATTGACCGTTGTGAATACTGAAAATTTGCCCGTGGAGCCGGTTATCGAAGCGGAGGAGCCAATGGAAGTCGATCAACCAAACGATGAAGTTTCTGATAGTCTTGAGACAGAAACAACTGATGCTGTTGCTACGGATAAAGTTTCTGATAACATTGAGATCGAAAAAGCTGATGATATTGCTGCAGAAAAAGCTTCTGATAAAGTCCAGACTGAAAAAGCCGAATCTGTTGCTACAGAAATAGTATCTGATAAAGTTCAGATCGAAAAAGCTGATGCCACCGAGGATAAACCATTTTCATCAGATCTTATCATACCTGAAGTTGCAGCGAAAGTCACTGAAATCGTCAATCAGCCGGAGGAAAGTGAAAAATCTATGGATAAAATTCTGAATGATAAAATATGTTCTCCAGAGACTGTAATTCGCGAGGAGTCGTTAAATGACCAAGTTTCAGAGGCAGAAACATCAAATTCGGATACAAAAGAGGTTCTAGCTCCGGCTAATATTGAAGGGGATCTCAAACAATCGATAGACAGTCCAAAAACCCAAGAAATCGCCGCAGAAAAGCTGGAAATGGAAACTGAGGATTCGGAAGTCGAAGAATCATTCACAGAGAAAGTTGAAGTCAATAGTCCTGTCGTGAAGATTGTAGAATCGGTTGCAGCAGAACAAACGCATTCAGCGACCGAGGACAATAAGTTAGTAACTTTGACAGAAAAAGCGACAGTCGACAAAGACAAAAGTCCTGAAAACCTGACGCGCGTCGGTGAATTAAGTAGACTGGACGTAACGCTTACAGAATGCGACAAAGCTGTAGACAACGAACCTATGGAAGTCGATGATAACGTGGAATATCATAAAACCGAGAGTGATAAGAAAGGCGCTAATGTCCCAGACTTGTCCGATAATTTTGTAGATACCGTTAAACCAGTTACGGATACCCTAGTTACGTTAAAACAGAACGAAAGCGTCGACACCGCGTTGGATACACTTATAAATTGTCCAGAGCATGTAGAAACTGCTGAAATTAAGACAGTTTTGGACAGTACGGTAAGAGAAAGCGATAAAAACGAAACTATCGTAACTACTTTGGTGCCATCTGAGAATTCCGCAGAAATTGGTGAGTCTACTCTGGACATTCCGGTAAAAGAAAGCGATCAAAGTAAAACTACTGAAATATCTTCTGAATTAACCAAGAATTCTGCAGGGATTGATGAGTCAATTTCGAATATTACGTTAAAAGAATGCGTAAAAGATGAGACTTCGGTGGCGTCGGAATCATCCAAACATTCTGCAGAGATTATTGAGTCAGTTGGAGTCGCTACATCGAAAGATAGCGCGGAAGAGAAAATCATCGAAAGTGAGATTGGAATACCCGGAAATTCTTCAGTAGCAGTTGAAGCCATGGAAACTGAGGATATCACGTTAGAAAAGAGTTCCGAAGAAGTTCTTGCTGCATCAGCGTCGGAATCATCCGAAAAATCGTTGACAGTCGTCGACGCTGTTGCAGATATTATTCCGAGAGTACGCCCCATCATAGCCACCGAAGAGACTGCAGTGGAAGACGAAAAAATGGAGATTGATGGCAGCACAAAAAAGAAGACACAAAAAGACGAGGAGAGTGACATTCTTCGACCAGATGTAGCGTCCCCGGAGTCCGAAAAATTGCTGGTGCCTGCCGTGCAAGAAGGTAGTTCGGTAGAAGAAAAATCGACGATTCAGGAGGCTTATAATTCTGATAAAATTGAACATTTGGAAAAAACTCAGTCTACCGCTGGGAAGAGAAGCGAAATCGAAGCTCCAAAAAATATCGATGAAACGGACGAAGCTAATCAAGAGTCGAGGGAGGAGGAAAATGTGTCTTCGTTTACTATTCAAAAGTCTGAAACTTCGACTGAAAAAATTCTTGAAATTCGAGCTACAGAAACAACGGATAATGTTACGGCGGAAATAGCGCAAGATGAAAACGAAAAAGTTAAATCAGAGTCGAAGACAACTGAAAATGTGCCTTCAATTGTCATTGAAGAGAGTAAATCCTCCAGTGAAAACATCCATGGAGATGAAGCTATAGAGATAGCAGACAATGTTATGACGGAAGTAGCGGAAGAAGAGCACGAAGAAATTAAATCAGAGTTGAAAAAAGAGGAAAATGTGTCTTCAATTGTGGTTCAAGAGGCTGAATCCTCCACTGACAAGATCCATGAAATTCAAGCTGCAGAAACAGGGGACAATGTTATGGTAGAAGTAACGGGATGTGAGGAAAAAGAAGATATATCAGAGTTGAAGAAAGAGGAAAAAGTTCCTTCAATTGTCATTGAAGAATCTGAATCTTCCTCTGAAAAGGTTTGTGAACTTCAAGCTACAGAATCAGCGAATAATGTTACGGCAGAAGTAGGGACAGATGAGAAAGAAGAAATTAAATTAGAGTTGAAGAAAGAAGAACATGTAACTTCAATTCTCATTCAAGAGGCTGAAATATCTGCTGAAAAGATGCATGAAATTTTACCTACAGAAACACCCAATGTTATGAAGGAAATAACGGAAGAAGAGGAAACAGAAATTAAATTACAGCCAAATGAAGTAGAATTTATTACTCCAAGCAAAGGCTCTGAATCCGTATCTGAAAAAAGTCCTGAGACAGAAATTGAGAAGGCACCTGACGAACCTATGGATGAGGACACGGATGATAAGGAAAATTCAGTTAAGCTGAAGGCAGAAGAGGCTAAACCTTCGATTACAATGGATATATCGGAAGCCTCACCAGACAAGATTCACACTGGCGGAGAAACGGAAACTTCTGATGAGACTATACAAGAAGCAGTACAAAAAGATGATGAAGAGAGTCAGCTGAAGCCAAACGTAGATGAAACTGTACATCCAGCTGCGATCGAAAAATCAGAATCATTGACCGAAATCCATGACGTACAAACACCTGAAGTATCTGCTGTAATAACCGGGAAGAATATAGAAAGTGAGACAAATGCAGCTGAAACAATAACGACGGAAAAAGAAAAAGAATCTGTAGCTTCTGTAGAAAACGTTCAGACGTTAGGTGTAAAGAGCGGAATCGAAATTGCAGAAGCACCTGAGGCAACAATTAAAAACGTGGAAACCGAGAAAGACAAGGCTAAAGTAGAATCGATGGAAACTCCGATGTCTGAGGATGAGGAGTTTAGAAAAGTTGAAGAAACACCTACTGAAATGATGGAAAAACCGATGGATGACGACTTAGAAGATCAGAAAGAAGACAACAAGTCGGAGTCGAAAGAAGTGGAGACGAAGTCTCCAATTTCTGCCGAAGTCATTTCCGAAGTTCCAGAAAAACCTGAAATAGAAAAATCGCAAAGCGGCGCAGAAGAATCGACATCAACTATTCAGCAGGAAACAAATCAAAACGATTTGTCGAGTTCATCCATAAATCTGGACGACATTGAGGGCGAGGAAGATCCTGTCGAGGAGGAAATGAATTTAAGTCTTGAACCCGAAATCACCGAATCTGAGGAGCTAAATTCTCGTAAGGACGCTGACGAGGAAGTCCAGCGAATCGGCGAATTACCGTTGGAGCCCGCAGATTCGAAAGAAACCGAGGAGGTTCAGGCCAATATTGATCTTTCTCTGGAATCGGAAGAAAAGGCTGATGAATTTCCGAACGTTCGAGACGATCCGTTGGATAAATTGGTCGTTGAGGATTCCGTGGGCGACTCTTCCAAGACTTCTGATGCAAAGAAACAGGAACAGTGCGACGAGCGGCTTGAAAAACCGACCGAAGACGACGATGACAATTCCAAAGAGGTTTTATCGTCTGTGGTGCACGCACATGATATCTTTCACGACGAACAATCGCAAAATACTCAAGAAATGATGGACAGCATTCTCGAAACAGATTCGAGCAATTTCAACAAAGTTCTTGACGACGAGGAAGGTATGGTGGGCGCAGCCCTTGCGTGCGCAAATAATTTGCCGCTCGAGGAAACTGAGATGGATGAACTTACCGACAAATTGCCATCGGAATCCGAGGAAATCTTGAACAAGGCTTTGGACGATCCAATGTCGGCGCAAAATATCGATTCTCTCGAGGGATTGCTCGATTTAGATTTGATACAGGAGGGAGACGAGGCTACGTTAAAATCTGTCGACCCTATCGTCGCAAAAGTTATGAACGAGGCAGAGGAAGACAGTGAAACAAAAGACGTTGATGTTTCACTGTTGTTGGAGGAAACTGATCAGGGGGAAAGCGTCGACAGAGATGAATATGTCAGCGCTTCTGAAGAGAGTATAACAAATAAAGACGTTGATCCTAAAATCTTTGAAGAGGAAGCTATAGAAATTGCAACACCTGCTGAAAAAATATTCCCACAAGCCGCTTTAAACGACACAATTGATTTGCCTGTGCCTCTTCAATTGGAAACTGCAGTTTCCTCGTTGACAGAAAACGACGCAGTCTTCGAGTTACCGATAGTTGAGCCTAGTGCAATGGTAGCTGATGAACCTGAGCCTAATGCTATTGAAGCGAATCAACTGACGACCGAAGACTCAAAATTGGAATTGGCTGAAGATCTCCTGAGAGAAATCGCTGTTGACGATGAGGGAAAGATGGAATTAGCCGGAGAACTTTTGCTGGAAGCTCCCTTAGAAAAAGATGAGCAAGCCGATGTACCCGAAGACCTTTTGCTGCAGAGCGCCGTGGAGAATGAAAGCCATATCAATTTACCAGCAGATCTCCTACTTCAAGCGACGGTACCAGAAGAAACTAAAATGAGTTTGCCCGCAGAAGTTTTACTTACTGCAGCTGTTGAGGCAGGAAGTGGTATGGAATTGGTCGATCAAGTTATGCTAGAAAGTCCCGTTTCTGAAGTTCCAAAGATGGAATTGTCCGAAGATAATTCAATGGAGAGGGTGGTTCGCGATCAAGTTTTAACCGTAGCGGCGGAGATCGAAAACTTACCGCCCAACTCAGAAATCTCGGAATTGGAGTCGGCCGTAAAGTTCTTGCAAGAATCAGAGGAACAGGGCATAGATTCGCCGCTCGTGCTCTCGCCGAAGATGGTTGATAGCGTCGTGGATGAAATCGCACGGGTCGAAGACGTGGGAATCTTTGTGACGGATACAGATATCTGTGAAGATCCGTCGTCCCTCGTTGCCGAACTAGAGAACATTATTCCCGATCCTATTGCTATATCTGAAGCGGAAATCATATCGGAGGCTGCTAAACTCGAGCACGAAAGAAAAACAAAAATTTCCGAAGAAGCTAAGCTTAAGTCTCCGATCCTTACGAGTATCGAGGAATCAGAATCTACACTCAAAGTCACAGAATCAACACCGCCGCCTTCAGTGGCTCAGGAAGTACCAGATACAATTGCTCCGCATCCGGAAACTCCAAAAACTCACAGGGAACCTCGAGAAACGGTGGCTAATAGTCCCAAATCGGAAAAAGTGGAGGAGGTGACACTCTTGAAGAAATCCACTCCGATACCGAAGATTTCAATCCTGGAAGAACGCCTGAAAGAACCACCGAAAATCGAGATACCATCAGTGGGCGAAGTTTCGCGAATTTGTGAGATGCCAACGACACCGAAAACGAGTCTACTGATTCAACGAGACGCGAAGTTAAGCAGTTTCCAGAAGATGTTGGAGTCACCGAAGGCCTCTGAGAAGACTGAGCACAAGATAGTCGACACCCCGCGTAAAGACCCCGATAAACATGATTTTGAAAACGTTGGATCTCCGAGGATAATATTGAAGATCGCTAAATCGGCGATTGCTGATTGCGGCGAGCCGCGCTCACCAAAAAGTCCGAAGATACGATCGGCGACGAATTCGCCAAATCCCGAGGACAGTCCGGGCCAAAAACTCGGTAAGATCAAGCTCAAACTCTCCAAAAGCGGACATCCATCGATCATATCGAATGAGAACGTCGAGGAGATCTGCGGTCAGTGGCACACCGAGGGAACATCTTCTCTGTCACCGCTCGGTATGAAAATAAAGTTTTCCAAAACCGGCGACGCTTCCATAGTTCCAACGGAGAAGCACGAGGGTACGGAAGATAGTAAAGAGCCACCTAAACACAAGTTTGAGGAAGCTAAGCGAACGGAGTCACCCATAGGGATGAAAATCAAATTTTCGAAAACCGGCGACGCTTCCATCGTTCAACAGGACAACAAAGAATCGACATCGAAGCATAAGGACAAATTGGACATTATGCAGGGTTCGCCGAAGAGAAATGAATCACCGCTCGGGATGAAAATCAAATTCTCGAAATCCGGAGACGCGTCGATCATACAGCCCGAAAAATCGGAGTCTTCGGAGGATCACAGGGAAAGCAGTTCAAGGGGCAAAGATAAACTCGATGTGGCTCATGACGTGCCACGAAGAACGGAATCTCCGCTGGGGATGAAGTTCAAATTGTTCAAGACGGGCGACGCTTCTATCGTTGCATCGGAAGTCGCTGAAGATTCGCCACCGGAAACAAAGAGGAATGATTCGCCACTGGGAATGAAAATTAAACTCTCGAAAACGAGAGGAAGCGCCTCTATAGTGCCGGCGGAAAGCAGCGACGACGTTAAGGAACGTCTTGAGATCCCGGAAGTACCGAGAAGAACAGAATCACCACTCGGCATGAAAATTAAATTCTCGAAGAGCGGGGACGCATCTATAATTCATTCGGACGACACTAAGGACACAGCCAAACACAAGGAGCGTGCAGAAGGCTTGCAGGAGTCTCCGCAAGGCCCCGAAGCCCCTATAGGTGTTAAAATCAAAGTAACAAAGTCCAGAAACACTTCGGAAGCTTCGGGAGAGGTTGAAAGCGTCCAGGCGGCTCCGAAGCGAGCGGAATCCTCGATAGGCATGAAATTTAAATTATCCAAGACCGGTGACGCTTCTATCGTTCACTCAGAAAAGCAAGAACACGTTGATGAATTGAAGAGCAAAGAAAAGGCCGATAATCTTCAAGAAACTTCGCGCAAGCCCGACGCAGCTATTGGCATGAAAATCAAATTTTCCAAGACGGGCGATGCATCGATAATTCAGCAGCAAACACCGAAAAAATCAGTGGAACCGCCGGAAAGTGAGGCTGAACAGCAGAAATCGAGCGATACAACGCTTCCCATGAAGATAAAACTGCAAAAGAGCGGAGACGCCTCTGTCGCTGATACCGAAAAGAAGGACAAATCGGCGAAACGTAAGGAAACTGATTCACCGCTGGAGATGAAGATTAAATTGTCCAAGACCGGTCATCCCACTATAATCGCTTGTGACAATTACGGCGAGACGTCGCAGCGAACTAAAGACTCTGCGGACTCTCATAAGCACAAGGAATCGTCAACGCTAAAGGAAATGCCGGGTATGAAGATGCTGAAGAGCATACAACCCGGAATACCCGGTAATAGAACGGAACTGACAATCGAGCCGGTACAGAGCAGAAAATCCGACGTCACAAATGAAGCTTCGCCGAAGCGAAAAGACGTAACAATCTCACCGGTCGAATCGAAAAAGGCAAAACTCGAAGCAAAAATATCACACATGCTGCCAGAGGTTACGATACAGCCAATCATGCCGCGCGAACAGAAGCCAATTATGTTTGATTCCAAAGCCAGCTCGATAAGTCGTCAACAGATGAATGTTATCAGCCAGGAGATTAGCATAACACAGGTGAGATCCAACAAGGCGATGGATCTATCGATGACCAATAAACCGAAGAGTTTGTTGGCGAAAAATGCGACGACGAGCGCTAATCCCGATTGCGAGATAATTGAGCATCGTCCTGAGTTAATTATCGTCAATGAGAATTCCAACTCGAGTCAGGACGTTATGATTATCGAAGAAGTGCCGGCTGTGCGTGGGCCTGAAGCTAAAGTACCGAAAAAAAGAGGAAGGCCACGGAGAAATCCGCTGCCACTGGTTCTAACTAAACCAATGCAACAAACCACGACCGATCCAGCGATACCGAAGGATCCACTCGCGTTAGACGACATTCCGCAGGTTGTTCCTCAAGCGGCATTGCAAATTTCTCCGAAGATGGCTCCTCTCAGTTTGCCCCCTAAGGAAAATGAACGACCGAAGAGAAGTTGCAGCCGGCAGAAGAGCTACGCACCACCGCGACGAGGGCGAGGACGAGGAGGTGGTACGTTTCAATGAATATCTTTAACTGCCTTTTTGGCGTTCTGACGATTCCAGAGATGCTCGATTATTATTTAGAATACTGCAATAATTTTTATACTCCATTCATCTAAGAAGAAATATAATAAAACTGATAATTTGATACATCAGAGTGTATAGCGTATTCATTCCCAACCAAAAGTTCGATTCGGTCATAATTTGAGTGTTTTTCTATAAGAGACAAATATTATAAACTTCAATCATGATACTAAGAACATTAACACTAATATTAACAATGATGCCACGAAGTTATTAATAAATTAATTATTTTTTAATAGTTTGACAAATTTTTAAGATGTTTCATTATTTGTCATAAGCAATTGATTCGCTGATCTTTATGGATCCGGATGTTTTTTTTTTTTTTAATTATATACATATGTTTATTTTGTGTACGGTTTAAAACGTTGCGTATTTCCGATATATTTTCGTAGAAAGATTTTGTATTATCTATAAGAAGTTTAAGTCATTGAATAAACATTTTTGTGAAAACAACTTTAAACCTCTTGAAATCGGCAATTTCGAAAAAAAAAACGGATTCTTAAAAAAAAACACGCACTCGAAAAAGTAAGTGAATTTATTTTATGAAATAAACAATACCATTTTTTAAAAACGTATTAAGCTTTTTTTTTTCAAAACTAACAATAACTTTTTGGCATTCTCAAAATATTATCAGTATCTTTAGTATCGTTATTTTTTTTTAATACATTTCCATCGTATCAGTAATCTAATCCGAATTCTTATCGAATCTCACTTTTGACTAGGAAACTATACGTGATACTTAATTCAACAATTAAAAGCATTGTGGTATATTTTTTCTTAACAGGTCGCGGTAAGCGAAAAATGGAAATGGAACACATGGAGTTGAGCAAAAAACCGCGAATAGATCAAGATCTAACTTTGATAGAGCAATCAACGACCGCTCTGATAACGATAGACGAGAGTCCCGCGGTCCCCGAAATTTCTCACACTACTTCGGAGCTGTACAAGGCACTGAGGCAGCCGCCGATGGATCACAAAATGGCAAACGCCATGGCGAGAGTAGAGGCAGAACAAGCGGTCAACGAAGCGGATTTGTCGGCCAAAGATACCAGGGAATCTCTAATGGATTCGAGAATCAAATCTCATCTCGACGGTGTTATCGAAAATTCTATGAAAAAGCCTGCCGAGCCTGAAAATTTCGAAACTGAAAAAAAAATGAGCCTCGAGAGTCTCTGTAGCTCAGAAGTCCAAACGACCACACATCTTGTATCCGATGAAATGGAAAAAACAGAAATGATGATCGTCGAGGAAAAAACAATCGAGAAAATTGCTGACGATGCGAAAGATAACAAAGACACGGTTAGCGCGCAAGATCAAGAAAACTGGTTAACACCGTCGTCGATAAAACTTCTCGACGGCAGAACCGAGGGAAATATCTCCAACGTCCAAGTGATTGACGAGGAGACGAGAATGAGTGCAGAATCTAGCTCGAGATCACAGACGCCGGCCAGAAATATGTCGCTGCAAGGTAAGAATTCACATAAATTGTTCTTAAACATTTATTCGCCCCGGCTATCACTGACTTTTTTTTAAGTAATAATTTTATCGTTCTAATAAGAAATTGTGAAAAAATTACACGTTGTAAAGTTAGCGACCCTTTGTTAATCAAACGTGAAAGAATTGCTATCAGTGCACAATTAAAAATATGATTGAAGACGGAAGACATGTTTGAATCATTGCTACCGGCCAGACTACATCAGTGCCTATTGGTAGACCTCCAACCAAGCCATCTAAAAATAGAAAGCTTTTCCGACGTCCTAAGGTCTCAAAGTTTTCGAGTCTGTGATAGTTGTCATGGTGTATTCGTGAGAAGTACAGACCGAGTCTCGCACCCGGCGAGACGACATTTAGTCGCGTAACAACGGAATCCAAAAAACATTTACGATAAACAATAATTTGTAATTGTTTTAATTCGTTGATAACAAGTTGAAGTAAAATTAAATACGAACCGAGGTTGGTGAGTTACTGACGGGTATTACCCTGTTTTTTCCCTTGCGGTTCTGTGATCGCTATTATAAGTCCTTTTTAAATAACTTCATAACAATATAAGATTTAGTAACATGTATGCGTAACTCAGTTTTATAACATGTATACAAAATCAACCTCGCCTGACCTGGCAGCCAGACTTCGTAGCGTCGATTGGACTTGTGAGTATCACGATAGTCCTCAATGAGCCTTGTAAAAGTCAATGTGCCGCTCATATATAGTGCCTCAGTGCGATAAGGGCTTCAATAAAACTGGGTGTTCCTTGTAAACAGACGCTCGGAAATTGTTGTGCTTTGACTACGTTGATTATGAAGACAGCTATCCACTAGATTACAATTTTCGCATATCACCCGTCAATATTTTATTTATAAATCGATATAAAAATACATTTTGTCATATACAAAAAAACCTATAAATGCAATTATTCATGCAATTACAGACACTATTGACAAGATAATAATACTTAATGGAGAACCGAAATCAAAGTATATAATTTTAACTCAAGAATATCAATAGTTAACCATAATTATTTTACGAATTGAAAAAAAAAAACGTATAATGTAAAATATCCGAAAAGAATATTTATTAACAATATCAATAGTTAACCATAATTATTTTACAAATTGAAAAAAAAAAAAAAAATTGGTATGTAAAATATCCGAAAATCGGGTTGTTTCAGCACCCGAGACAATTGTAAATGAGGAATCGCAGGGTAGCGTCCTGAGCACCGCAACAACAGAGTCCGAGAAGGTCAAAGTGAAGAATCGCAGAATGGAAATAAACTTTGATCCGGACGAGGGGCCTTTCACTGTCGACAAAGTAGCGGAGTACGAGTGGCCGCTCGATCCCACTCGAAAGAGCGAGACTTTCATGATACAGGAGCAAATATCTCATTACCTCGGCGTCAAATCGTTCAAAAGAAAATATCCTGATCTTAAGCGACGAATGGTCGACATGGAGGAGAGAAACTATCTGCGCGAAAATGCGCTCGTTAGCGAAGCCATGTGCGATATGGGTAAGTCGTAGGACAAAATAGAAAATTCGAAAAATTTACGCTGAACAATTATCATTAAAAAAACAAACGTTAAAATGTTTATCGCGCAATTTTTCAGGTCTCACCGCTGTTTGTAGTTCGGAAGTTCTCGACATAATGTGTAACGATTTTCCCGACCAGTACGAAGAATATCGCAAGTACATACGTGAGAGACAGATGAAGGAACATTCCAAGAAACAAAAGGAATTAACGGCCGCGGCGAACGCGGAGAAAAATCGAATAGATCTTGCGGAAATGGCGGTTCAATCGGCGCTATCGTGGAACGTTGGCCTCAATAAGGCGCGACGCGAATCCCGCAAGTGCAGCCTCGATCTTCAGACTTTCACGATTCACGTGCCAAAGAAACAGCAGAAAGTTGAGGAAGAGAGCCGACAAAGTCACTATCCCGTTGCACTGATTCCTGGCCAATACACCGATTATTATCGAGAATACACGCCCGCGGAGTTGAGATACTATCCGCTTAATACGGTATTGTATGGGCCCATGAAACCAAACGAGAGGAAGTTAGACAGCCAGTCCGAAGGGTCGCAGAGTGATAGCGACAGTGATTCGTCATCCGATGATTCAAGGTTCATAATGATCCATAATTCGATAGTCAATTAATTGAGCTCCACATTTCATGTAAAAACTCATAATTATTACCTCAGCACAAGTACTTCAATATTGTGGAAAAATTGTCATTGCAGAAAAATGTCCTGAAAAACGTAAAAACCCTTATAAAACATTTAGAAAATGGAGAATTGCCCTGGGGAATTTGGAAAGTGAAGTGAAGTTGTTGAAAATGTGTAACGGCATCTTTAAAAAAATATATTTAATAGATTAAGCATCCTTAAAAAAGTAATACGTACCTGGTCTGTCCTACACAGAGAGACGACCTTTTAAATTAAAGCCAGTTCCCGTTGAACAACTGAATTCACTCCAAGGCGACTTTGACACATGTTTTTCTTCAACTTACTCAATACACGAAATTTACTCATCACTTTTTGTAATTTATCGATGAGAAAGCATAACACCATGTTACTTTTCGTCAGCTCGTCATCCAGCGATGGTACCCAAGACACGGAGGAATCTCAATCGACGATGGACGAAGTCGACGTCGAGTTGTCGCGGCAAAAGGAAGACATCAAAAGTATCAAGTGCAAAATGTGCTTGAAACATTTGAATAAATTCAGCAGATCGGAAGTACTGATTCAATGCGGCACGTGCAATGGATACGGTAAGAATCACAGTATATTGTACCACAAAATAATGTAAATATTTGTGGCAATAGCTTCTTGAATATAATTACAATGGCCTAATATCGTTTCAGTTCATCCGTCGTGTATAGACTTGACGTTAGACATGGTTCCTCACATACAGGCTTACGCGTGGCAATGCACGGACTGCAAAACGTGCGCGCAGTGTCACGATCCTGCAGATGAGGACAAAATGCTCTTCTGTGATATGTGTGATCGAGGGTAAATATTATATCTACTTTTTCATTCAATTATTTTGGATTTAGGGGAGGTTGAAACGCTTCACACTTGTCAAATTATTGCTGAATTTTTGTAATCGTTTTCGTATTTTGTTACACATAAAATAATAGTAATAGAGGGTCATATGTATTACAGTATAAAGTAAATATATCATGCTTTTTCCAAAATAAAAAAAAATTTATACCATAATATCAGTCCAATTATGACGGGTAATAGCCCATTTTATTTATTGGGAAATGCTTTATTGATTCGCCATCAAGATTTCATATAGTATTAGTAGTTCAAAAAATACAACTGTTTGACTATTCTATACTAACCTAACAGCAGGCGTACAAATTGCTACAACTTTTGAACAATACTATAAAATAATTCTGGATAGTTAATTGATTGAGGATTTTGCAATAATTAAAATGAGTAGAGGGCTCCACATTTCTTAAGTACTGATTTGAGTATGGTGGAAAATGGCTACTTAGAACTATATAATTGAATTTTCTTTTTTACCTCATGTTCTTAGGTACCACATATATTGCGTTGGTCTGAGAAGAGTTCCACAAGGAAGGTGGCATTGTCAGGAGTGTGCAGTTTGCGCAAGTTGTGGCTCTCGAGAGGCTGGTGGTGCTAATTCCGATCGAAACAGCGTGGCTCAGTGGCAACATGAATACAAGAAAGGCGATAAAAACACGAGGGTCTACGTCTCCACGCTCTGCGTTCCCTGTTCCAAGTGAGAACCGCTAGAATATTTAAAAAAAATTGTTTATTGAGAGTGGCTTATAAAAAGATCAACCATACGATCCAGAAAACCAAAACCGTTCACTATCACCCACCATTGACTCGCTCGTCACGACTTAAGAACGGTATATCTACGATCAGGGCTTCGTTTTGGCTTTCTGGGCACCCGCTGAAACATACGATAAGACTCTTTGGATTTTATTGTTAACCAACCATCAGTAATTGCACTACATGTCCGAGGCTCCTACTCCCGAGCTCTCTGACCTTGTCATGAATGTATATAGATTCTAAAACTTGCTAATACCTTGCGTTTGTTTCAGAGTTGGAAATCCCTATTTTTTTAATAAATAAATTTGTTGGTAGAATTGTATTTTTTTTTCATAATAATCATATACAACGATTATAATATCATGTGTAATCTTTTGAATAGCTGCAAAACGCGAAATGGAGAAATATAGTTAATGCATTCAGAAAGTAATACAGGACTTGCATGTTTTTCAAAATTTCTCCCAATGTCTGATTGAAAACGCAGTCGTTTGCAGCTATTTCGAAGTTAAAACATCATTTTCTAATCGCTGCAGGTTATTATTACGAAATCATAACTCCAGAACTAACTAATGGGGATTTACAACACTGGTTTGTTTACCATACTTCCTGGCGTGTCTGCCTGCTCAGAATATTCTATGGATTTTATAACAAAACACTAGCCACTCATACCTCTTGTGAGTGCTCCCCTCTTGCCTAGTAGCATAATGTACTATTTGCAATATGTAAGCGGTTAACGCGAAACAGTAAATTTCCGGCCATGTCCGCAAAACACTTGATGCGTAGTTCAACACCAAGAACGAAAGTTTCGTTCGTAAATTTAGAGCAAAATCTTCAAGAACTAATGGAATTCGGGCACCTCAACTCGGTCATTGCTATCATTTTTATTATAATTTAACACCTTTTGTCTTTTTAAAAAATCATTTTAAAAAGTGGTCTTCTTTAATCAGACACTATGAGAGCTTGAAGTTTGGAATACTAGGAAAATTCACGGAATTAAAAACATGAGATTTGTCAGACACTTTGTGAAAGAAATTAATGGAATTCCAATTGAATCCGAATGCATCAGATTCTTCAATTGTTTTCAATTGAAAAAGTAAAGTCTCAACGGAATATTCTAAGCAAGTGACACTCGGAAGATGTTATAATTAATCAACCTGTGATTTTGACGAGAATGAGACGTTGATAGCCCTTTGAATGCGTGTCGTGCTAATTATAATGAAACAACAAAATTCAAAAGTGCGTATCGGTGCTTCGTTTCACTAACTTCTTTATCGTTTATATCGTTAACAAGGCTGTGGCGGAAGGGTCGTTATTGTCCGCATTGCAGTCGCTGTCATACAGTCCCACAACTCGACCTGGAAGCGAACCTAGTGCATTGCAGCGCATGCGACAAGTATCTGCACTTAGGTACTGATAACAGTCATCATTAATCTCCATCCTCTCTGTTTTGGTTTTTCTCTTGCATGCTCTCGGTAGTTAGCATGTTTCATTTTTTTCGCTTACGCAATCGGGAGACAGGTTCTTTTCTCAATTAAATATCGATTTAATGAAATATCTGGGTAATATTTTGAAAAATTTATGCTGAACATTTATTTTCGCTACTAAATTCAGAAACAATCGATCACCATAATTTAAGGGCTACGTTTGGAATGCCGTGGTGTTTTGGTGGATGACGAGAGAAGGCGCACTAACGTTCGCTGATATTCGATGATAAGGTTTTGAAGTATAATAGTCGATGCAGAAGCTAGCCAAAATCTTTTTTTTAGCGAAGTATGGAAGTTTCAAATATTTAAAGTGTTTTTTATACCAAGTACATATCAAGAGAAAATATACATCGAGAGAAACGCGGTAGCGCCGCAATGCAAAGTATTCAAAGAAACTTCATCTCTTACTTTTCCCGAGAGCGACCCTTTACCGGTAGCTTTCAAACTGCTACTCGAAATTTCTAATGGAAAAGAGTGTGAATGGTATATATTAATTGCTCCTCGGGACTGAGACATCAACGAACAGTTGTCGTTCAGCCCCTTCAAGGGAGTAGTATTTCATATTTTGAGAAATAGAAAACCTTTTATAAATCGAAAATTTGTATACTTCACAAAAATGAAATATAAGGACACCGTTTTTCCGAGCTCACTCTTCCATTAATATGCGTCTGCATGTCTTACGCTAAAACACTTCACCATTCTAGCCGCTACCGAAAATATTTATCCAGATCTTCTAGTAGGCCTTGTAACTGAATTGAATTGTAACTGTATTGCCTGTAATATAATCTACTACCAATTTTTGTAACAAATAATCAAGTTAGACGAATTTCTCAGGTGCGTTGCGAGTATCCTCTTTTTAAAATTGACTCCATTTATTTATTTTTTGCAAGTAACTTATTGTGTTAATTTTTATTTTCATGTACCCTATGATATGACCATTCGAATACATAACGAATGAACAAATAGAGTTACATGGAAAGTAAAGGGATATTGCAACTGTGTTACCTAGACAAATCTGAGCTGTCTTAATTCTTGAGTAGACGAAACAGTCTGTCGACTTTCCAATTCCACGATGATTAGATTTCTACGTCTTTAATTTGCATCTCAACATAAATGTGTAGAAAAAGAGTTTCTTTCTGTACTTTTACCCGAGGCTCACGGGTCACATGGTTTTTCGCAGGTTGTGTGGAGACCAAGGACCTGACAATAGATCGGAAAAATTATCTGTGTGATGTCTGCCAGCCAAGTCGACAGCAGATGGTAAAACCTTTGGTATCCAAAGTCTTTAGAACGTAATGCAAGCCTCCACGAGTATATAAATAAGATTTCCATCAGTGAGTTCAAAGGCTGTTAGTGTGTAAAAAAATAATATAACGTGAGAGTTACTCGTGCAACTGAGCGTTCGGAAAGTTTGCGTGTGCTTTTCTTCAGAGCTATTGAGTCCAATGAACAAGCGAATCATGTGCACCAGACTCAGCTGGATAGAACATTTATTGCCAGAAATATGTTAAGATCAGAAATGAGCCATATTCGAATAAAAATGTGTTCAAAATAATTCTCGGTTTTAACGACTGTGAATAATTACCGAGGTTGATAAAATGACAAAACCTTTCTTACAAAAAGAAAAGTAGCTTTTAATCATAAAATTTAGAAAAAAATTATTATTTTAGCTCGGTTCGATACATTCTGTACGTGATATTTTGTTTTGTTGAAACGTGATATATTTTTTATACAATTTTATTCGAATGTTGTCCATCTCTGGTTTCGATTACCTTTTTCTTAATCTGACTAGCACAACGTTGATTGTTTATTATTATCAGCGTTGACCATCGATTTATCGTCAATATGATAAATTCCATTTTTTATGTACAGTGCTACACTTCTACAAGAATGAAAAATTACCGACTTAGTGATCATTATTGTTATATACGTTAACGAGTTTTGAAAACTCATGCAAGGTGTGAATCATATCATGCACGAGTCCACACTGTCTTGCGGCTTCTCATTTTTTTTTATACTCCGTAAGGATTTTTATGTGTAAATCTACTGGAAAACATTGTTATTACGTAAGAATAGATAATAGACAAAAAAATGAAGGAAAAAGGTGTGAGTGACGAAGATTTTTCTTAAAAATATATACCGTTTTATTTATTTCTCTTTTGCAATAATTCTTGGATCAGTATTCGTTCCGAGTGTAGTTAGATTGCGCTCGAAGTACTTAACATCTTAACACCATCCTCTTCATTTTCTTCTTCTTCTCCTCCTCCTCAATATTCCCACTTTCGTGTCCTGCCGATTACAATATTTCGTACTAGCGCTTGTTCCGTGTACATGGAACTTTTCATTCTCGAGTTACATTTAAACGAGAGTATTATTCATTCAAACTTTCGAATTTCAATCGGTACGATTATCTTTTTTTAAATTACGATTGATGAGTGCCAAGAGTGCACGAAAATCGTTGAATTAAAGGTTTCGACGCCTCGAAGCAAGAGCAACATTGAGTATGCGTAGTTCGTTCTGTGCTTTGATATCCATGCTCAATCGTAACTCGTTGAAAATACAATCACCGAACAGACGTTTATTCGCGACGAGTGAGTTTTAGAAAGCGTACCACCCTGCGGCGACGGCTCTTCACGCGTCCTCCGAGATAACAAAAAAGAAGAAAAGAGTCTTACGTAAATCTAAAATATCGACATCATGTATCGGTATAACAGTTCAATAAGTTCTCATCTGGCGTGGCTCTCTGCGGGAGAATATATCCCCTGAAGACAATTCGCATTCGAGCGCTAATTATATAATAAAAATTATGTTTCTCGAGAGCATCTCTCGATTAATGTTTACTTCGCGCAAACAGCACTCTACACGCATTCGACACTCTACAATCTCCATGCACAAGTGTTTGCGTACGATATTTATACGCGCCCGAAACACCGAGAGATATATCATAAAAAATAAGAAACACCTTGAGCAAAGGAACGAGGCATCGACGAGTTTAGTTTTTTTCCCTTGTTTTTCTTTACGAACGAGATACAAATTTTTTACACGTACGGATTATTCCACGATAATAAATCCATCCGGAGATAGACACTTCTCGATCCTTCGAAATATATATATATTTTTTTCTTCAATTAACCCACAATTTAGTTAATATTAATTATGATTCCCAAATTTGGTGACTTCATATATCAATTTAATCAATAATTAATTACCTTTGTAAAAAATTATGAAAACAGATTAAAAAAACGTAAATGTTAATCGTTATATGAGACATTTTTGCTCATAAAATTCATTACAAAAATAATTGTATAAAAAGATAATATAGATATAAACAAATAATTTATATGATGTAATTTGTTGGACATGTTCCGACAGAATAGTCTAGGCTTCTCGCTGCTTTTAAATATTCTTCTTTATATTTAATCTACTTATTATTAATTAATTTTAATAATAATTAATTATAATAATTATTAAATTTTTAATAATTTTTTTCTCATCAAGCTCATTCGAAAAATAGAATAAAAAATATAACACATGTCGATATAAGAAAATGATTAATATTTAATAAATTGTTGGATAAATGCGCACAGAATGCTTATTCGAAGGTAAATAAAGTGGCCCATCTCCGAATCCGTAGTACTTACACTAAGGCCCCGTTGACTAGTCGAAAACGTAACGCAGCCAAGTAAACGACATTTTATCTAGACACATCCCGAATTGAATTTGCCGTGAAAAATGATCGTACACGAGTCCGATGCAGCCAATTTTCGGTGATTAAGATAAATTATTGAGGTGTGAGGCGGCAACGGGGGGAGAAGGAGACAGGAACGAAATTACGACATTCAGCGAGACGGGAAGCGGCCTGACTCTTGGTTGGTTCGTTGATTCGGTAGTCCAACGAGCGGTAGTCACAAGTTCATTGCACAAAGCACCGAAGGGTTATTTTTTTTTTATCGGTTTAATTTGCATTTTTTGTTTAAACTTCGTTTTTATCTTTCCTTCTCTCTTTGTCGTGATATTTTACTGACGACGAAGCCGCGACACCGTCAATTCTCGGATCGGCCGCTCACGATCGTTTCTCTTATCGGCTTTCCTTTCCAATGACGACGCGACCTTTTATATTAAGATTTATATTGTTGTTATTTCTTTATATTTTTTGTCTTAAATTTTTTTTCTTCAAGCTTTCGTTTTATCTTATTCTATCTTATCTGTTTTTTTTTAGTGTTTTTTGTTTTTTATTTTTCTTTCTTGCTTTCTTTCATCGTTCATATGTAATTGACCCCTGTGCGATATAACCCACCGAGTGTTCTTGCACCCGCGCTATTTACTCGTGCCTGATACCGCACACCGACAGGAAGGTACTGAAATTATGCAGATGCGTTGTTGGTACGATAGTCGTCACGAGATTACGAGTCGAAAAAGTGTCGAGGACACTTTGAATGAATCGGGGACTCGGCGAACTGCCGACTTTGTAAAAAATTCTCAAGCTACAGGTTGGATTCGCGGTGCGCGATTCTTTCGTTAGTTTTGCTATCAGGTACTCGAAGGCCTCGGTCAATTCAGCGGCTGTCAGCTCCGCAGTTGGCAGCGTCGTTTCCGTTGACAGATTACCAGTGGAATTGGACGAACCTGCTTGCGATGCCAAAGAAAAATTTAAATTAACGAAATTTTGTTGAGTTAGAAATAGTAAAACGATCGACGCGTTAAAATATTCTTCACTCACCCGTCGACAGATAACAGACGATTGCCGAGACATCGTTCTCATAGTTCCACCTCCTTCTTATCGCAACTTTAAAATTACCGACGCACTTGCCAGTCTCTTCGTCTGTAAACGAGAAAGCAGAGATAAGAATTTATGAAAAAAACGTAATCAACTTTTTATACTCATTTTGTTATGCGAAAACAACTTTCGAAGTAACGTTGGTTTAGTATGCTGAGAGAAATTTCCTTTAATAAAGCCGTAACCGAATTCACTTGGAACCTTTAATTTTTAAAACAATATCTACAACCCAAAAACCAAGATATTCCAAGAATCTATGTTGCAATCACTAATTTGACCTGACTCCCTCCTATTAAGAGGGGTTTTTTTTAGTGTAGAATAGGAACAGTATCTTGAATTGCTTAGACCAACTTTTACAGCCTCTAGTTTTTATACGTTTGTGGTAATTGAAATACGAGAGAGCACTTCAGTAAAACCCCATGTTTTTAATTTCCAGATGGGCAGTTAGACTTGAAGTTTTATTTTTTCAGGATGGTAACCAAACTTTTTTTGAACGGGAACCCAACCAGAATTAATATAAAGTAAACACAATCACTGGAAGAATAGTTTTGTTCAAAGAAAATCTACTCACACTCAAACCTATTGTTGTCTCTGTGAGCCCAAACGCACCACTCTACTTGGGCGCCTCGGGGAAGTTTCGGCACGACGACGTAATCGACTATAGCATTGTTCGTACGTTTTTCCCACTCTTTTCTAGCCTCGGGTATGTAACTCGGATGCGTGAGAAAACAGATACCCTGAACTATGTCCCTGAGTTGGGTATTCGAGTCCATGGCATTAACTAATCGATTAATGTGTCTCAATGTTAGGCGGCACTGTCTCTTGATATTCAGATCAAGAAGCGACATATTCCCCGGTACAAAAGGTATTTGCCCGGCAACGGCAATTATGTGGCCAACCTAAGTCACAAAAATGAAGAAAAATTGAATTATTTTGCAAACAATATAATTTAAAAAAATACGTGGTAACACAACGTATTTCATTCATCCATCTACAGCGTAGTCGAATGTGATAAAATTTAAATTCTAAGAAAATTACATTTAAAAACTTTTATTCAATAAACCTTAATTAGATAAAATTTCAATTTAATAACATTTTTAGTCGATGAAATTGTAAATTTATCATAATTCTGTTTGATAAGATTGAACAACACTTTAATTCGGTGGAGTTTGAATAAAATCCAAAATATTAAATGGTATCAAGATTTGTATGAGGCACAAGATGATTATCAATGAATTTCTGAATTATAATATTTAAGACCTAGTGGAAAGAAGTTTAGAGCATTGAACATCTTCTAGAATCCGATAGAGTACATTGTGGCATTTGAGAATTTCTGTAAAAAAAATTCGTAATTTTACTGAAGTATAAACATACCCGAATTGATTGAGAGTACGGTCCAATGCTGGCAGGCGACCAATGACTTATACTCTGTACGTGCATCGTATGCCTCTTGAGTACTTTCTCACCCTCGCCGGCACTAATCTCTTTGTAAGCCAGAGCTTCGAGAACAACGTGAATATTGAGCGGACACTGGATGCAAACTCGAACCGGTGGATTAGGATGACCCAGTCTCGATACGTAAACTTCATTTATCGACGCGTAATTCGCCATGTCTTTTACGTATAACGTCACTCCGACAATGTTCGAAGTCTGGAGATTTTCCCTCTTTACGAGATCTATTTAAAAGATAATTTAGGTTTTGTAATTTCTTTATGAGAAGTCGGGAAGGAAGTTGAAGATATAAATAACTAAATACACCAGGGAAATCAAGTAAATAATGAAGAAGAAAATTTTACCTACTGCTTAATTTATCAAGAGCTTCTTCCATTGCGAGCTTTGAGTCCGGATTCTTTCCGGCTATACCGCCGAACCAATACCACCCAGTTTTGTTTTTATTTGACATCGGTACGTCTGGATAATCCTCATCGTCATACTTTATTTCCATCGGACTCGGTGGATTAAATGGACCTTATCGTAAAGAATATTTTGTCGAATCAGCGGACTTTTATGTAGTGACGAATAATAAACTTAGTCGTTTCTGGTCCACAAAGGGGTAGCATCGTAATCGATCGCGAATAATTAAAACAACTTAAAGAGAATTCTTTTTTTAAATCGTTAAAAATAATTTCGTATAATTATTGTTATAGGATTATTAAATTTTGAAATGGTTACTCAGAGTTGTAAGCCCTCATTATTTTTGTCAGATAACATTTATCTCGTGATAAATATTTTATAGCTATTATTTTGCAACAATTATCTGCAACTTTTATAAAAACAAGTGTTCAAATAACTCGATAATTTAAATAATAATAAAATTTTATAAAATATGTATGTTATTATTATTATTCGATAAGAATTATGAAAATAATTAAACCACAGATGTTCATCTCATTAAGTAACGGGAGCCTGCAGGTCTACATTCTAGTAATTATCCTCGACTGATTAGAATTCCTCGTCGTTTGTAAACACTGATGAACTGTCGTGGAAAAAACGACAGATTTAAAAAATAAATTTGTAGGAATGCGTTGAACCCCTAGTGGACTCGCTGAGCTCAAAGTTGCACGTGGAGATAACCTTTACCGGAATTCGACGTTTTCAAGCTTTTATTGTCGCTCTCACGATCGTCATTCTCATCGTCAGACAGATTACAGCCGTCTTGAAGTTCCGGGCCAACGATTTCGGCAATATAGTCGTACGGGCCCTTTATCGAAACGGATTTCAGTCTCTCTTGAAGCGTTAAATTCTCTATACCACTCTGAAACGTTGATTCGATATACTTAATAAGCGTCATTAAAATTTTTGAATATTTTTGCCAACCGGAGTGCTTCTTAACTTACATTCTTGTCTTGCAAGTGTATCTTTTTAAAATTGAGGTATCCAACAGGCGCAATCTTATCGTTAGAGACCACGCTCTCGTACTCGTCTCTAAAAATGTTGAAAATATCCATAATAATTAAAGAAAGAAGGACAATTATCGTGTTTGAAAAATTCTACGTAGGTAGAATTTTAATTCATATTATAATTCGTATAATCGTGCAACGTAGACTTACATTATGATGCTTTTAATGAACAGCGGGCAGTCTAAAGTAAAAGTTTCATATTCCCCTCCCTCTCCGCACACGTTCACCCCGTACATGTCACTCTGCAGATAAAACGAATGACCCGTGATAACCCCGCTCGAGCGTTGTCATATAACGTCCGAGATATATTAATTGTTGAGCTACGAATTGGTACTCGTGACCCTGTTTCATTGCGTGTTATTTTCTATCACGAGTGTTTTGGATGGAATTTTTTGTATTGTTTATTTTCACGACGACGATTACGTGATTTCGAATCGGGACTTGCACGCAGAGACAAATGACATTATGCCATTGACATAGTTATAAAAGCAATGATATTTTTGTTGGCGAGATGGACTCCTGGTCAGTCTTTTGACGATAACTCGTCCATCGTCACCAAAGCTTCCAAAAATATCGTCGTTTTCGCTTCTGCCGACGTAGTCGTTACATGTTTTTTAACAAGACATCGCTGATAGCGGCATCTCCCAAAATAACCGCGCGAAAATTTGGATACAACGAGGGGAACGACGAGTTTAAGGATTGGAAGCGATCCAATTGAGGTACGCGCGCGCTTAAAGCTCTCGTCGCGGTGTGTACTCTCTGTTAGGGCAGTATCGCGAATTAATCACGCTGACGTTTTACTCACTATAATGCCGAGGTGATGTTGCATCTCGGAAATGGATTTGCCCAAATGCTTGGGCTCCAAGCCTTGAGCTGCAACTTTTATCAGCACCGCGTTCACCGAACATTCGATCATTTCCTTCAGTAATTCATCTTGATCTCGTCGCCAGAGATACGCTAGCGACACCAGGCCCAGCCTGCTGCATCTAAAATCATAAATTTTACTCCTCAGTCTCTTAATTTCGCAACAAGTTCTAAATTAATTTGTTATTTAATTTGCAATAATTACACATTTTCGACTCGAATTCGCTGGTAATCACTGAGAATGGCACCTGATGCAACTGCATCTATGTTTTCTTTTTCCTGAAATAATTATCATTATATAATGTAGAAACATATGTTAAACAAACAAATGGCAAATAACAAAAGAAATTGAAAGTTTTGAGTTTTAGAAATTTCTTATATTCGAAAAAAATGTATGATCAATCAACACAAAAAATCTGTATCTTTGAATATTTGTGTATCTTAGACACGTCTAAACTATACTTTATCTGTATTTCCAATACTGATGAAAAGTTATATGCCCAACAAATTTTTTTTCCATGCGAGAATCGTTTGCTTATATACAATTAGTGTAGGAATGAAACATAAAAATATAAAAATGTTTTTACCTTCACTTTTGAGAGGAGTCTGTAGAGATCTTCAACCTCATCATCTGCAGTAGGCAAATAATTCTTTTCTCTCATACTGGATCTACCGAAAGTGGGTTCACGATACATTGGTAAGCCCATTGCCTTACCAATGTATTCCACACCCATGTGGCCCACTGTTTGGTACATAAACGAGTCCAGTTCATCTGTAAATAGTTAAGAGCTTCAGCACTTAGAAAAACCAAGTACCTACACATGGATAAAAGCAAATATCTAAGATCTAGAAAAAACAGTGCTAGTATTTAGATGAGATAATGATATGTTCTTTACCCTTTCCAACAGGGTACAAATTTGCCAGGGCCACTATATCGTGACCCGCAGCTATACATTGCATCATGTTGAAACAAGAATCCTTGCCACCACTGACCAATGCCACAACCCTCATTTTTGAGATGATTGATTGAATTTTGTGTGTGTTTTTTTTTATATCGAAGGATGGTCTATTAGAAGCCTATGGCAAGGTAGATCCGAGTCAATACTATTATTTCTCACACGATCATCTATCATGACAGGAAAATATATAATTAGTTACATTGATAAATAGAGTGCAATAATAAAACAAGTGTCCTTACTAATCCTTCAACCAGAGATGGACATTATTTCAATAAATTTGAATAATTCAGTACAGTCATTTATTCATAATTTTTCTAGCTATTTATATTATTAAAATAAACACAAATTGAAAATTCCTTCAGTGAAATGATAATCAAAAATAAATTCTGATTGCGGAATAAATAATTTAATTTTTATGTATCAATCAAATGAAATTATGTCCATTTCTGCTATACACTATGGTGAGTCTTATCTATTCAACTTTTATAATGCCATTGAACTCTAGAGTTATCACAGATGTTCCAATTGTCATGCTTGCTGAGCAAAAAAAAAGGAAGTTGCTCATGAAGAGTTAGCAAATTTACTAAATTAAGCAATTAGTAAATTGTTACTATATAAATCAGCTAGTCTAATTCACGTTCAAGAATCGTGACGCTAATGTCGTTATTAACGATCAATTCTTTGCACGTTTATTAAACACTCGTGATTATCTGTTAAGCCAAATTAGCAAGAGAAAAAAACGAACAGGCAAACGAGAATTTTGCGATTCTATAAATACATTCGAAGCGGTCAACAATCCCGAGAAGAAACAAAAGTGAAAGATAAATGCCGACTAACACGTTTTCCCGAGGCGTGCACTCGTAATATTTTGAATAAAAAAAAAAAAAAAATGAGATCAATGCAACAATGCCAATTACGGATTTTCGGTCCCGTCGCTCGAGCGCACCAACACCCGACACTCCGAAACACGCGCTGACACTGCCCGCCGTTGAGAAATACTTTTCCACTTTGACGAGATTATCATTAAAGAGAGTCAGAAAGAAGGAGGGAGAACGAAAGAAAAAAAGAGAATCCGAGTGATATCGCGAGCAACACAAAATAGTACAAAATAGCAGAAGGGTTTGTTGGTTATTACCGAACAAGGAAATACACCGAAAATACACGATGTCGCACGACAAAAGTTTCATTAACTACGTAAATAAAATGCCCTGATTTTTCCCGATGACTAGTGCTCGCTGGAATATCAATATTTCTAATATTTACATTAAAATTTGATGACGAAAGTCCCTGCCACGACAAAGTCCATCAGCGACTGCGATTACTGTACAGTGGCGCCGCTGAGTTGTCAAACGGCCAACTACTTCTTATTGAGGTTATTTCGAATACACAAGAATATTCGATAATTAATAACATTAATCGATCTACTGACGGCAAATTAAGTCTATTGTACAACGTAGAATACAAAAATTATCTTATTGTTAATACAATTTATTGTTTTATTAATTTCCGCGTCATTTTTTGCGACTGATTCACGAGTGAACTTCGTGCGACCGTAGACTGTGACGTCACCTAAATATCAATGTATCGGGTGACTAGCAACGATAGATCTAGCAATTCACAAAACGTTATTAGCTATAGAGATTATTTGCTTAAATGCGAAACCAATTTTTTTTTGCTAGATATTGCGATTTAAAAAGTTCCTTTTATCGACGAATTTCCTGATTGAGTTTCGAATTAAAAATTGTTGTGTTAAGGGTCGAGGCTTCAGAATTTAATAAATCACGTGACTGTTCTAATTAGCCAATCGTTGTACTATATATTATCATTTTCCATTTTATGTTGCATATTTTAATACGCCGTTAAACTCCCTGCTACTTTACATTGTACAATACTAATAAAGATATATCTATAGACACGTACATAACTTAATGCGCTGTGTTGCAGAGTACGCCTCATGCAACGCGACCATCGATTTTACGAATCTACACAATTTTGTCTTATCAGCGTATATAATATACAACACTCGAATCAATCGACAATTTTTCGAGCAAGCCAGGTGATATTTTACTGCATCTGCAGGGCCAAATGAATATAACGAGATAATGCAACAAGCCCGCGAGATTTATGAAAGGGGACAGGTTGCAATTTTAGAATGCCTAGATCGTTGTATGGAATTCTTCTTAGGCTGCGTTTTCGACGAGAACACACAAGTTCTGTATTAATAGCTAAATATGTACGAAGCCATAGGGTCATAACAAAATTGAGATCCGTGTGATCCGTTAGAATCTGGAGATCCATGTTTTCATGTAATCGAAGCGTTTCGGCGGCCATTATTGATTATTGTCTATCGGTCCAGAGACGTCCGGTCGCATGGAGAGGATAGTGTTAGCTATTAGTCGTGTTTATCTCAGTAGCGTCGATTTCGAATGTACACCAAAAATTCTAGTAGGAATGGCCATTTTTCCTCAATCGTAGCTCAACCAATGAGAGCGCTCCGTTGGTTTTCCGCCATCTTTACTTTCGCTACGGTCGCACGAAGCAGCGAAGCGCATCACACAGTCTGCGGGACAATTCGTACGCTACACAAGGTGCGGTTTTCATTTCGAGTTTTCACCTTGTCGGAGTCGTACGTATTACAAATAATTAGTACTATCGCGACGCTAAGAGTCTCGGACAAACGTGGAAAATGGTTTTGGCCGAGAGAAATTCGGAAAATGTGAGAAACGGCCGAAGATCCAGAGGCCCCAGCCCCAATGGACAGACGGAGTCCTCCAGCGAGGAAGACGGTGGTGAGTATATCGTTAAATACTTCGGAAATACTGAAAAATTTTATTACCTCGACGCTATAAGTTTGTTTGTGAATCCTTTGCGCTCGTAACTCAATCATTCGTGAGTCATTCCTTACTCGGTTTATCGATCGCTAGCCAAATTACAAATGCATCTTCAAACAGCGCGCCCCAATTATTTTCTTTTAAAATCCCGAGTGTATGCGTATGGCTCTTTATGAATGCGTGCGGGCCAGTCGATTATTCGCCGCCGTAACCGTTTGAACTATCAATTTAATCACTTTTACGACGTTTATTTGCGGCAATAAACAACTTTTATCGCTTTTGCAAACAATTGTTTGGGTATTGAGACTCATAGACAACAATATTTTCATAGTTCCAGCCGAAAAAATTCGCGTTGGTCGCGATTATCAGGTAGTCGTGCCAGACTTGGTCCCTGTGGCTGGTAAGTTAACAGTTCCGAAGTTACATTTTTTTTTTTTTTTCAACTATGCGTTTTAGAGCATCGCTACAATGGTTTTAATATATTCATGCCTATTTCAGAACGACGACTGGATCAAGTGCCCGACAAAGCCCTACTTGTCTGGTCGCCAACCGTAGATATACCAGATCAAAAACGTAATTCACCAGAAATCAACCAGATAATTAGTAAGACGACGGGATTACTGTCTGAAATTTTTTGATTTTAGTCGACGAATATATAATATTGGCCAAGGAGAAATATGGCTATAATGGAGAGCAGGCCCTGGGAATGCTCTTTTGGCACAAACACAATTTGGAACGAGCTGTACTCGACTTGGCAAATTTTACTCCATTTCCTGACGAGTGGACCGTCGAGGATAAGGTACTCTTCGAACAAGCCTTCCAATTCCACGGTAAAAGTTTTCACAGAATACGACAAATGGTAAGTGAATATTAATAACATTTTTGTATTATCTAAAAGCCTCCGCTGTTTCCATATAATAATAAGCATTTTTTTATTTTCTGTGTTGGTCAGTAGATATTATATATACAACTCCATTCATTCATTGCATTATTTAGTTTAAGTTGGAAAAGCCCCTGATGCAATAAAGACAAATTGTGGAATTCTGTGTTGAACATTTTTTTTTAAATTCTTTTTTTTTTTTAAATCGGGTTCTTGCAATTGTTTATATTATTTACAATTTGATTTTTAACACGATTTTCCGACTGATATACAAAAGAAAACGAGCTTTTTTTGTCGAATACCGGTTGAAACAATCCTTTATAAATAATTTGAGAAATTGGTTCTAAGATTTCAATTTCGTTTGTTCAGCTACCAGACAAATCCATCGCGAGTCTCGTGAAATATTACTACAGTTGGAAGAAAACGAGAACCCGAACGTCTCTGATGGACAGACAAGCGAGAAAGCTGACGAGCGGTGGGAAGGAGGGCGAGAACGGAAGCGAGAACGGGAGCGAATTAGGGTCGAACACGGATAGCGAGTCGGAGGAAAAAGTAAGCTATAGCCGAGCAATATTTATCTGCCTATTTAGTGACAATCGATGCATGAAGTTTACCGCGTTAATTTTGCCGTGCAACCATAACGAGCGATAGCGTACAAATTTCGTTAAAATCTCTGAAATTCTGTTGGCCTGCGTCGGAGCATCGGCTCAGATGCCGTTAATCGATGTAAAGAATCGTCGATATAACTAAAAAAAATAAAAAATTTAATGGAGCATCTGGGCCGCTATTTCGATATCTTATCTGCATCGTGGAAGAATTCTTTTTCAATATATATAAAATGTATCCACACGTTAACGATCGCCGAGCGAAGAGTGTACGAAAAATTAGACGAGGATCGAGAAAAATTCATCATAATTAACAAAAGAAAGAAAGAAAAAAAAAAACGCGCGTTCGTCAACGTCGTTAAATGGTGCGTAATTTACCTATTTTTATGCTAACAAAAAATAAAGAAAAAATTAAGCGACTGGATCGTAAAACGGTCCTAAGTTAAGTTTATCGCACACCCACGGTGTGCAGGTGAATATGAACGTGAATGTGGAACGTTCCAGAAATGGACGATCCATCGCGGAATACGTCGTGGAAAAAACCAAGCTGTACCAGGAAACCAAGGCGCCGACGCCAAAGCCTCGTCCGACTCGGAAAACGTCCCCCAGGTTCAGGTACTCAACCTAAACCTTACCCCACTTTGCAAAGCTAGAACTGCTTACCACGTTTTTTTCTGAATGTTCTTTTTTCTTTTTTTTTTTTTTCTTCCAATCGCACCGTTACCGCCCTGATAGATGTTCATTTTTATTCGATTTTTCACTGGAATACTCAGCCATGGTCATCTCTCGTTTAATCTAAAAAAGGCATTTGTTTATTTTTCTCTTCGTTCAATACAATTGATAAAAAAATATGATCTGGTGCTATAATTGCATTTGCTATCATCTTCTTATTCCATAATGTGTGTACCATATTACACGAAAGAGTCACTAAATATGGAAATGTGTGCCAAAAATGTAAGAGGAAAAGGAACACGGACTGTTGGTGACGCGTTAGAGAATCGTCCACCGCGTGACTATGTTAGAAAGCGATGAGGCCTGTCTTTCGTTTGTTCGACGAAAAACAAAGAGTAAAGGTTCAAACATTCAAAAAATTAAACTCAAGCTGTATTAAAGTGTCTCTTCCGATCTGGTGACGTTGAGCTTCTCACACTAGTCAATTTAGGTTCAAGTAATTTTGAATCGTTTTTACGAATTAATTTATTGCACTGAAGGGTAATTTGTATAAACGGTTGTTGTGCACATCATCCAGAGTAACATTTGTAGCAATAGATCTACAAAAATATTAACTGATTAACGATACTTTTCAAAGAGATCATTTTTTCGTTTATTTTTTTCTTATAAAAATCCCCTCAATTCTTATAATACAATTGACAATTCAAGTGTTTGATAGAAACAATTATAACCGTTTGTTCATGAAAGATTTTGTGTCGTTTAGTAAACAACTAGTTGTAATTCTTAAAATATTAACACTATCGAATATGTGGGCGGTTAATTTTTAGAGTGTCTTTTGAGAAACAGAATGTGCTATTCCGCATTTAAATCCGTAAAGTGTTACCGATTATTCATGGGACAAGAACAACGAAAACAGCTCTTCTCGGTTAATCATCACTAATTTTTCTCTGGCTTATGGATACATACTCCAAAGCAAATTGCCCTTTGCTACTGCTAGTTAATGCTAGAAATTTGACGATTACAAAAATTTAGTACTGATTTTACGAAACGTGAAACGGTTCTTTTCTTAAATATTTCATTCCGTTCAAACAAAAGCTGGCAGACACTATTGCGTTAATGAATTGGCGTGAGTCGTTTTGTCTTTTTCAAGTTTCGGAGCACATTTTGCTACGAAAAAAGATACGCCGTTAAAAATCTTTTTGAAAACCATAAGATTTAAAGTAAAGAAACATAGTGCTTATATTTTTTTACAATTTCGTTAAGTCGAACACAATCGAATAGAAACTGTTTTTGACACATATATATCCTTGATAGTTAAGAACTCTTTTATGACTCTCAAATCACAATTAATATAAATTATTGAATAAAAAGTTGGCATGAAGTTACGGTATCAGGCCACTTTTTTAATGAAACAAAAAACGCATAACGTATAAAGAACAAAAAATAAACAAAATATTTCGGAATATCGAGAGGTGCCCAACTCTGTGGAATATAATTTTGCCTCCTACATACTTGGCTGTGTCCTAGTTGTCGAATCATTTTGTCCAAATAATATAAATGTAACAATCATACAATCAAATTCTTTTATTCATTACGGTTGTCGCAACCGTATTTGCCATTACGGCACTAATATTACTGTATGCTCGTAGAACATGATCCTTCAATATATCGCTTTCAATTGCCCATTAAAAAACTCCTTGGAACTTTAAGTTCGCAACGGTATTATAGAGAAAAAAATCTTTCTCCTGCGAATAATCTCTAGTAGTAGGGAAGGGTCGTAGTTGACGAGGATCTTCTTTATCTAAAAAAGGGCATTATGTGTTGTAGGGGTCTTGTAGCAACTGCGGCGTTGCTTGTCATAGTGTTCGTGCGACACCCAAAGGACACGCGTGTCATAGCTGCTATCTGCACTGGAGGTCAGTGGATTCAAGTGACAAAATAATTAACTACGAAGAAAACTCTTTCTATTGTTGAAACTTTCTTTCATTATTGCAATGGAAAAGGAAGGGAGTACGTCTTGTGTTAACGAGGATGTTCATGCAGGCGTTAGAAATCTTCGCGTTTCTGCCATCAATTCCATCCCCGAAAATTTCGAACCTTGAAGACTTGAAAAATCTCAACCTTTGCCAAGTCCACGTGGCAAAATTAAGAAAACCCACTATTGGCATCTAATAATACTTTAACTACGTTATTACTCAAATAATGGCTAGACGCAGCGGAAATATTTGTAACGCATCGTGGGCAAAAGTCATTGTTGAGATGGTAAAGCCGCGTTCGATGTCGAAGACCTAATAATTCCAACGCAGCCACGATTGATAAGATTCGTTGTTGTTTTCGAGGAAATAGGAGCGCAAGGAGACGCCAATTTGACGTAATCCTTGTTTTTAACATTACCTCGCACTCTTATCCCACGTGGACTGGCTAGGTTTAAATAGAAATTAAACTCCGCAATTTTAACGTAGTCACGATTGAAACCCTGTACGAACATTCGCGAGTTGTGTTTCGCAAGTTGACACAAAATACGTGATAACACAACTAGTATAAATCGTAGTATCGAAGAAGAGATTGAATAAAGTGTGTGGATGGTTTAGGCGCACGGGTGTTGCGAGGCCACTGAGCTCCATGCCCGGTCGTTCGAACAAACGAAAACCTCCGCGTGGACTGGTAGTAAATCACGACGATTTGGCGGCGTTGGCTGGTCAGCCGAGCCAGGCGAACAACAGTCTTCAAGCTATCGACACCGAAATTGTTAGCCTCAAGCGACAAGTACGTTATTGAACAGAATACCCATAGAAACCAAGATATAATAATGATAATCGTGTGGATACATTTTTATATGCTTAAACGTAGTATACAGTTATCTTTTGAGCTTGCAAATTACGCGATGCAAAGTAGTAAGAACTTTCATCGCGGAATACGCGCTTTGCCTGTATTTTCTTTTCTTTTATTTCGATTCTACTTACAATTAAAATAGGTTGACTCGGGAAGTGTGATTGATTTTTATTCTTCCACAATTAGATACAGTCGAACAAGCAACAAGTTAGCGCGCTGAAGCGGAAAACTGTTGACGGAATTGACGACTTGCGTCCGCCCGAAGTGTCCAGTCGAATAAACGCACGTTGGACTAACGACGAGCTTCTACTAGCCGTCCAAGGTGTCCGAAAATACGGCAAAGACTTTTCCGCGATAGCCGACGTTATCGGTACAAAAACCGAAGCTCACCTGCGATCGTTTTTCGTCAATTATCGAAGAAGGTATAATCTTGACGCCGTTCTCAAAGAATATGAGGCCGAAAACGGGCCCATTCTAGTCGACGACGAAAAGGAGGAGAAGGCAAGCATGAATTTTACATAAAACTGAGGTTACTGCGAAGTGATAGAAACTTTTTTTTTTTTAATTGAGTACATTGCAGATTCTAGAAACTTCAGAATTTGAAAGTATTGAAAAACATATTTCTAGATGAAAAACATTACGAAATTATTAAACCATTCGGAGTTATTAAGTTATTTTTAATTATTATATAATCTACATTTTTAGAATAGTCATTGCCGTATTTAGATTTAACGGTTTTGCATTCTTACATTACAGATGGACGTCGATCCACCAGCGAACAATGAAAACGCGGAAACGTCGCAAAGAACGACAAAATCGTCTGTCGGGGTAGGTCAAGCAGCGAAATAACAGGCGAGCACAGTGTTGATAAGCGCAAGACACTAGATTTAGAGATACATTTTTACCGTAAATTAATTCATGTTTATAGTACATAGGGAGATAATATTATTGAAAGAGAGAGATACATAGATAGATAGAGATAGAAGAAATCAGGAAAATCGAGACGCCGAGATTTCACTCGGAAATCGTCGATCAACGCGTCCTTGATAACGGAGTCGTGCGAAATACTTTTTTTTTTTTTCCTATGAAATTTGATAGGGATTGCCTGTAAAAAAAAAGAGGAAAGAATAATGGATGCCGGAAAGATTGAGGATCCGGGAAGACAGAACGATGATATTTTATTAAGAGAGAATTATACTTCAACATCACTATCACGATGCAAAAAATCGCACATGAACATCGTAACTGTTTGCACATCCCAAAAATTTAAGATCCCGCTGTTATCTTTATTTTTTATTATTATTTTTTTTCACTTATCGCCAATCGAGCGTAAATTTTGAAATAGAAATTATCGTGGCTCTCGAACCTGCAATACCACGTTGTAGATTTTTACGTCATTCGACGAGACGAAAATACCGGTTGAGATTTTATTTACGAGTCGTAAACGCAACGACTAAGCGAAAACTATAAAACTCGGCCTCTTGCTTCAATTAATTTACAATCGTAGCTCAATCACGAGATTCTACGAAACTGTACCTTTTTGTTTATTTTCGTTCCAAATGCCGATATCAGCATTTTTACTTACATAAAGTTATGCGTAAATTTAATGTACCTTTGTCGAAGAAAATATCGTGTCCGAAAAATCGCCCGTGTCTCTGGAATAACGTGAAAAAAAATGCGCTAAATGCATATGTTAAGAATTCGAGTTCTTCGGGAGTTTGAATAATCACTCCGAATCAGAAATATTTTCCAGAGAGCTGAAAATCGAGACGCCATAGAAACGTGACAGAGAATAAAATTAAGATTAACAAAAATAATTACATAATCGGTTGATTCTATACATTTCATCCCTTCATATTCGAAATTTTCAGGGCTTTTCTTTTGTTTCCACGTGAAGTCCGCGATTTATTCGATAAAAGTATGTAGGAGTTACATAAAATCTATATGAAATGAACGAGAAAACATATATATTTATATATAGATGTACGATTTTAGTTTTAATCAAGTGTACATGTTGTCGTCTGTGTAGATTCGTCGATTATAACGCCATTAGTTATAGCCGACTGTCCGACTTGTGTCGCAACCCTTAAGTCGAATGAAAATGGATTTCCGAGGCGCGAGCCTTCTTCATATCGCAAATTAATGCAATACTTAGAGTGAAAATGAAATTTGTACATTCAGCCGCGACTGAACTAATGACTCGCGCAAATTTTTGCGGATGGTCCAGTCGCATCCCGAGTTAGCGTTGGAACTCGTGATTCTTTGACTAGGAACTTCCAAGAAAAAAGGTATATGCTACTACAAGTGCGTGAAAAAACCACATTTTTCTGTATATTTTCCACGAAAAATTCAATATTTGACATATACTCAGCGGAATTCTTGCTGAATTATAGAAAACATGTTGCAGCATATAGATATCTCGCATAAACCTTTTTTCCATGAGGGAATGCTTTGATTCTCCATATAGTATTGTAACTATTTGATCGCTCCTTTTATTACATAGTTGATAAGTACGACATTTATTTTTTATTATTTATTCCCGTGGAATTTGCTTCCTTCGCGCGTTGCACATAAGGGGAGACTCGATTTCGAAGACATTCTCGAAATTTTGTCGAAGAATTATAAAGAATAAAACAATACTAAAAATAAAATACGCGACGATCACGAAATATCGAAAGATAGATAGAATTATTCAATGATTGCAGAGTAGTTTTTAGCTCGTAAGAAAAAATATCGATAGAATAATTTGGCTTGCAGGCAAAACACTTCCTGACTCAACTGTTACTCGCCGAGCTCATCGTTTGGCTATACGCAGTGAAAAAAAAAATTACAAAAAAATAGTTGTAAATATAAAATTTTAAGCTGTAGTGCCTGCGAGACACGCATGTCTTATTCGGTGGTTCTGTACAAATGTACATGTTTGAGGAGGAGGGAAAAAGTGTCCGCAAAAGATCGATCGCCGTTATCGTCGCGAATTTTCGAACAATAAAAGATCTTTTTTTTTTTTTTTTTTTTTTTCTCGAAATAAAATCGATAGACTTTTCGAGAATATTCGCGACTCGAATGACGATCGATCTTTGCCCATGTGTGTGTCTCATTAATTGTATAAATCAACAACTTCTGCCCTTTTCGTTTTAAAATGATACGAACCTACGTTCGTTCAAAGCAATTTACTCAGTTAATACAAAAAATATACATACAATTGTAAGTAATATAATTAAGTTTAATCGATCCCATAGTACCGGATCCCTCTTGAAGTTCTATACTTGTCGATCATCTTTATTAAAACGCCTTTCTTAATTGATATATAGCTCGATCTATCTAATTTCAAAAGAACCTGGAGGTGTGTTAAATCTAGATTGGCGCTACGCTGAATTTCGTATTTTGCGTTGATTGTTTCATCGATGTCTTGTACCTCGACGCTATCGTTGCTGCCCATTGGCCATTTACGTTCTACATACTTTCTTGCGAAATAAAACAGGATATTGACAACTGACGTGTCGTCTCGATTAAGTGTATCGTCAGGCTGAAATGGACTGTGTAAATCCTCCGACGCTACATAAAATTTTACCTGCCACGCTATCTGCGCGAAAATACTGAGTACATCATCCCACAAATATACAACGGAATCTTCGGCCCATAACACCGACAATTTATTTAAAATCTTGTGAAAACTGGCTTTCGCGCAAACAGGTTCTTCCGAGGTCTTGATAAAGATTTTCATAACTGGCTGCAAAGACCTCGCCACCGATTCCCTTATTTCCGGATCTTCGTCCTTGAGCATCACGATTATCACTTCAAAAAATATTTTACCTTTGTACTTCAGGAAATTTCTAATATCTTGAAGAATGTTTCCACAAACGACGATGAGGCGAGACAGACAATCGATCGACAACTCTTTTATGGCTGTGTCCTCGTCGTATATATTCTCCCGTATATAACTCATGGTTGTGTCCAACAACCATGTGTTGAATTTCTCGAACTTGAGTCTAATGCAGTAGCCAAAGTATCGCAGCTGCCGGGCGTACACTCGTGATTTTACGTAAACCTTTTCCAATTTTTTTGTCAATTTGCGTATTTCGAGTTCCAGTTCCATCGACCGTTTTTCTTCGTTAGAAGTGCGCATTATAGAATCGACCACGCTGAGCAGAATGTCGGACTTTGTATGATCGTCGAAAATCACGAGTGCGTGCTCAATAAAAAATGGTAGATTGGAAGGATCAGCTCGAAGATGTTTCATGACAGCGGCTCTATGCTCGGAGCAATGTAACTTGTTATGGAACAGACCTGAAAGTACCGAGGTATCGTGCACAACCCTGAGTTTGGCCGAAAGAGACATTAAATCGTCGAGAAATTCGATAAAACCTGGTTTCGAGCGTTCCTCAAGCATATTACTAATAGTGACATGTGCTTGCATCCAATCAAGCGGAAAATCTTCCGAAGTAAATGAAACGCTACTTTCGAGCAGGCATTTTATCAACGCTGATTCGACTGTATAACAGATCTGTTCTTTGTATTTCAACCAGCGGTGAATAGTGCGACTCAACATCTGCAACTGTAGATGACTACCACGATTCACAACATCGTCGGAAATCTTATGTTTTCTGATAGAAAACCTGTCACTCGTGCATTGCAATTCGTGCTTTAATTTTCGGATAAGATATAACTGAGCGCAGAATTGGCCGTGTTCGTGGTTGCCCTTATTTGTGCGTTGTGAAGACAAACTTTTTAGCTGCAACGTGGCTATTTCGTAGGGAATTTCGGGCAAAGGTATAAAAGCCGCGTAAGCTTTGCCCGCTAATACTCTAACGTTAAACACGGGATGCTCGAAAAGTACACCAAAGGCTTCTCTCGCTTCGGATACATAGTTTTTCGAGGTGTAGTCGACGAGTTCGCAACCACCACTCGACATTTTCGACAAAAGCGTTAGAATTGGCACTACGTTGCTGTTTATATGTATATCGCTACAATTTCTGCCCTCCCCACGGCTAAATGAGCTTACTAAAAACTTCAATTGCGCCGTGATCGTTTTCGCGAGAATCGGATAATGAGTTACGAAATGTTCCACCGAATTGCCGACCCCATAGTCCAATTCTCTTGCGCTGCACTGACCAACTAGTCTCGGGACTATAGCGCCGAAAAGCTGGAGACTCGCGTTCCTGCAACAATAAATATCGTGAAATTTCATATTTTTGTATTGTTTTATGATATGGAATTATTAAGGGATTTAATCAGTCTTGACATGCCGGTGAATATTTTTTCCAACCATGTCGACAATTTGTTGTTTGATTGCCAGCTTTTAAAGATAACACGTATAGCAGCTTAAGGTGATGTGCAACTACTCGCGCATTAACAGAAACCTTGAAAGCCTTCAATTGATCGTTTACACAAACCACGAGAAATACTGACTTCGCCTAAGCAGTCTACAGTCAGTAATTCTCGTATTTTACTCGAAAAATTAATCGTGGAATAACACTTCGGGAGGATTCAGCTATCGGACTCGCACGTATGACGATTTAACAGAGACAATGTATAGCAATATCATCTTAATATAGAGGAACATTCATAGTCGTGTAAATAAAAGAAAGCTTACATTTAATGAGGTAAAAGAATCAAATGCTGATGTATATTAGAGATAATTAAATGATATAGAAAAATGAAAAAAAAATTCTTGATAAATGTTAAAAAAAATAGAAATTGTTAAGGAAATTACAAATTCCCGAATTTAAAGAAAACATTCTGTGGCACGTAGTTAATGGGAACTTACCGCACCGTCCATTCAGATGATTGCAGATATATAAAGCAAGTCAAACATATATCTTCGAAATACGGTACCAACTGGGCCTGCAGTGCCTTGTCAGCCACCAAAGATCGCAGAAAATGCAAATGTCTGGCGCGCGGTGAATCAATGAGGCAATCTTCACTCTGTATCGATGTATCAACGGTCTTCATCTTTAAAGAATCCAGCAACTTTCGCACAGCCAAATGCAACCATGGACGATTTCTTCTGTCGTCGCTCGACACTATTCTATAAAACATTATGGATAATCCGGCGCCCCGTCTTGTTAAATTGATACTATCGTTGTTGTCGATTTTCAGCAAATCCAAAAGGTGAGATTCTATCAATCCATTGTATTTCCCTTTGCTCAGACTCCTGAAATTCATACAATTTAATTGTAAGTATGGTTGGCATTAGACATGTTTCACTTTTTATTTCATTCATTTCTTTTTGCCTCACTTGGTCAATTTTGCGAGCGCCAAGCCTGCCGCTTCAATTGCCCCCTTATGACGACATCTCAATAGAACCGAAACAATCAAGTCTATGGCCCGACGCGAGAATTCCTCAGTTTCAGCTATCAATCCTAACTCTGCTGCTATTTCGGATGATACCTGAGAAAAAGAGCAATTATAGATTAGCTTTATTAGATAGATATTAGCTTCACCAAACTTTAATCTTTTGGTGTTAGGAGAAATATCCATGACGGGATACACAATACGGTTTGAAACAACGAAAAAAAAGTGGTTTATGGTGTGTTTGTGTAGCAACAATACAAAGTTCAAATAAACGATTAAAATACTTCCTCATAGAGGTTTGTAAAAGTGAAAAATAATAAGGGATCAATGTGCAAGATTTTATACTTGGTGTTGGAATATGGTGAAATACGATTGTTAAAATGTCGTAAAAATACCACCCTCAAGTACTTGTAATATTCGTACAATATGCCTTTTACCTTGAGAGACATCCAGATACCGGAAAGGAGAAGTTGATGCGCCGTCGATAAAATACATTCTTCGGAGTGTTCATTAATTTCACTGTTCTTGATGGAATCCCCGATCGCATGTCCCATTTCCTCAAACGATGAGGAGTATTCTAAAGAATATTAATAAATTATGTGTACCGAGTTTAAAAACCATATTTAATAGATTATAATAACATAAACAGTATTTAAAAAAACTCACTGCCATTTTTCGATTTTGCGGACAGGGCTGACAGGAAAAATTCCGTAACATCCTCGGCCAGATGAATAATTTTTCCGATGGTTGATTCGTCGTATAATTTTTCCACAGGCGCCATAAGGAAACCAACTTCCAGAATAACCGTTAACGAACCGTACACCGGAGATCCTTTTACTAGACAATGTAAAATGTCACCAACGCATTTCATTCGCGACAGCTGATCCCGAGCACGAGAAACATGATCAAGGACTGTCGTAAGTCGATCGTTATAAAGTGGAGAATTGAAATTTGGATCCCATAGATTCCTTAGTTTTTCGAGCGAAGCTCCGATCGCAACCTCGTAAATTTTTGAAGATTTGCAATATTTGTCATTATTTTTCCAGCAATACTGTGGACAAAAAAATTCAAATTTATTTATAAATAGAGTCGACTTTAGCTACTTTGAAACAACCATTTTTTGCTTGTGTCCATTAAATTGGCCACAAGTAAACAGGCGGTTCGAAAACTGGCCATTCATTGCACAACATGTTATGTTTTAAAATAAACGCAGTCCTATATTTTTCTGATGTCAGGTCCAAATTTAATGATGCTCTTACTTGAAAGGAATGAAAATGTTTAATGTTTTTGTCGTAAAATGTAATTTCGAATCGCTCAGTAAAATCTGAATGAATTTTTATCTTTTCAACCATTACTCAAAAACCGCTATTTTTTACAATTATATAACTTGATTCATTTTATTACGAATTCTTTTTTTAGAAAAATTTTTTTTACTAGTGGGTAAAAAAACCATAACATATCTTATACATATACATTTATGAAGTAACTAATAAAAAGTTAAAAACGCAAAAAATGCGACGACGAAATGGATAATCATCAATACTTACTGAGCTCTCTTCAGATGAAAACACGTCTGTACAAAAATACTGGGTGATCATGAAAATTGCTTTATCGCTGACTTCAGCAACTGGATCGTAAATGAGTGAAAATATTATCCTTGTACTTTTCAAGTCGCAATACAGCCACTTTTCCGTGCCGGTAATATTTTTTCGCAATTTGGTAGCGCAAGTAATCAGTTTTCGACGGTCACCTCTAGTTTTATTTTTATTCCATATTCCCATTTTGCAATCGTCAAAACTCGTCAAGATCAGTATTATCTCATAAAGTTGCATCGCAAGAATCTTTCGTTGATAGGACGCGCCCAATTCAAAACAATCCAAGAAAAATTCGTGAAGCCATTGAAGAAAATTGCAAATATGAGGTTCAGCATCCGGATCTTTATCAGCGAGTCTCACTATATTGGCGAATAGAATGTCAAAATACTTTACAATTCCTTTTCTCATTGATACCGAACTTGTATCGACGTTGAAATACAAAAATCTCTTCACCGCACAGAATGGGTCAGTCTCGTTCACTTCTATAGTCCAATTCTTCAATTGGCAGAGAGTCGCGAAGGCATTAAGTCGTACGGGTTCCGATATATCCACGACACGATTATTCAAAACGTCGCCGATTTTTGAATCTTCGTAAATCAACTGGAATCCGTGCCGATCACCGATTCTCTCTAAATACGATTTGCTCAATTTCAATTGTTTCATAGAATCGTGATTCCACAATAATTCGAAGATGTTGTCGAATTTCACGATTGTTGGTTCCATCCACTGCTCCCATAGTAATTCAATAGCGGTCTCTTGTTGACTGAAAATGAAATAAGTCATAAAATATCGAAATAAAGTTAAAAAAACAAACAAAAGTTTAAAAAAAAAAACAGTATCTTTTTTCGGTCGTCACGAAAGTGGTTAATTTTTTTTTGTAACTCGTTTATAACAAGACATAGCCATTTCAATATTATGGTGATTAACTTATATTCAGTACATGAAGAAAAAATGCACACCAGTTAAAGTAATTCTTCCGAAAAAATTTAAAAAATGCAGAAGTCGTAATAATGTACAAGAAATAATATAATATCGAAGCTTTCGCTTCTCGAAATCTTACCTCGATTCCCAAATTGCGCTGATGCGAAAAAAACTTTCGCTAAATATTTCTTCCCAGTCATTCGCCTTTAATTTATCGAGAATCGTCAAGTAAAGCTTGGTGCCTGGATGTTTGAGATGATTCTTCGTGAGGCTTGTAAACAAGCAGGAAGGCAGATCGCAGCTTACGATTTTTGGTAGCTCGTCCCATATTTTGCAAACTTCTGCCAGTATTGTGTATTTTAGGTCGTTTTGCCATGACAAATTTTGTATGCATTTCTCGAAGATAATATTCAAGAAACCATGGTATTTTTCACTCATTATTCTCAGGTACGTGGCAAATATTTGCGTGGAATTTCTTCGGGCAATTTCGCATATGCAGCTATCCCAGTTCGCGAAGATTATCGCCTCCAGTTGCTTCTCTATCGCTGGTGCGTCAGCTGCCCACCAAAAATCCGTTTTCGATGTCTTCTCTAGCCAAGTTTGTAGAGTTTTATAAGCGAAGTACGAGTACTTTGTGTATCTCAGACAATTTCTTCGCAAAACTTCGAAAGGCAAGGAAATTATTTGTCGAATATAGATCTTGTCGATATTCACTTGCAGATAGCCATGAGTTACTACGAGCTTGAACCATTCGAGATCATGAATGTGAAAATCTTCTCCGAAAGCTTTTAAGAACGGATCTTCCAGATTCCAATAAGTTCTCAGGTGGCAAGTGAAATCTTCGAGCTGGCAAGTTCTGAACGAGACGTTGACGAATGCGAGAGATGCCAATAAGACTTGCTCTTCGCCAACATCGTCGCTGGTAGAAATAATGCGCAGTAATTCGACGATTACGAGATTCCATGCCGCCGTGTTCTCCGGATCCTCTAACCGGATTTTGATGTTAATCAACGTCTGAAATGATTTATTTTTATCACAAAATTTGTTATACTCTTACATATGCTACAAGTATAAAATTTAATATAAAATTATATGCATATTTTTTTGTCATATTCTAAATATCTTTTTTTCACGATTTTTTTTTGCTTATACGACTTTAGCGAATCTTTTGATCGATAATTGCAGCAAATTAAACTTCGTATTGGATATAATATACAAGTGTGTGGTAAATAAAAATAATCGTAAAAACTTCATATACTGATATATTAATGATTGTTCAATGAATTTTTGGATAATAGGCAATTGTCAATAAAATTTGGGTAGCAAACAGACTCTGAATGTTTCGAGGTCACGATTGCTTTCGCTTCTTTGTAATTCGATAGCAATAAGATCCGGTTGTAGTGTGGGTTTGTCCTGGATTTTGGGACATTCCGGTGTTGCATCGATCGCTATTTCTTCATCGCCTGGATCAGTCATAATTGCGACTCCTCATCAAGCAAAGACGTCGTTGCGGAGCAGTCGGAACAGTAACCTCGGATTTATTTGAGTAGGTAGTATTCGTCTCTGTGTCCCGACTCCTGAAACGAATGCATCTAAATAACCATGTCTTCACTGTTTCAAAATAAAATAGTCGCGACAAGGTCGATGACTTTGAGTTAGGTTTTCAAAAAGCCACCGTAATGTCTCTTTGAAAAATTCAGGCAAAAGAAGTTGTAATATTATTGGACTTTAGACATCCAAACGTAAATAGATGTCCAACCGTCGGGGAAGATCATCGTTTCTACCGGATGCAACTCTACACAGACTGGATTCAAGTTATTGTACGTAGCATTAATTCGACAGAGGGAAACTCCTCGCGGCATCAACTCGATACAGCATAAATGTGCAACATGCAATCTCGATACGACGTAGCTCTATACACGCATCACACTCGACACAGTTACTGTGTATATCAATATAGTCAATGTGGTAACGAGTTTGACGCGTGTAAGGTTTTACTGTGTGGAATTCGTGGCGTATAGAGTTTCACCTTGTCGAGTTTCTTCACAACGCAATCACAACGACCATCGCTTTAAAGAATTCACTATAAAAACGACTGTCATTTTTATGAAGAAAAAAATGTGTTTCTTTTTTAAACGACTAGTAAAATAACGGTCCTTAAAATATCTACTCAGTCGTTTCTTTGGTCAGTGCAAAAACGACCAAGTAGGTCTATTTTTATAAATCTTCAGTTTTTTTTCTTCATAAAAACGAGATTGCTAGGGGAGTTAATGATGTGGAGAGTTTTTCTGTGCTGAGTCGATAGTGTGGAGCGTTTCGCTGTGTAGAATTTTGCTATGTAGAATTATTTGGATAGACTCTAGTCTGTGCATAGATGCATCTTGGAAACTACCTTAAAAACGATTCTGCTATCGTCGGGTTAGTGTTGACTTTTCGCATCAACCGCCGTTTGGTATTCAGACAATATTTGGTTGGTCAAATCTGCCAAGATTATTCCCAAGCACTTAAGTCCAAAATTGATTTTGTGCGTTTATATGGCGAAAATTCGATTAGATTTTATTTTCATTGGAAAAGCAGTTATTTTTCGATTTCGCAGTAACCGACGAAGAAGTGGCACTGAACGGTAGGGAATTGAAATGTAGCAGCATGTTCTTCGCTTGAAAAGCATTTTATTAACAAGACGAAATCCGAAAAAATCGTATTAACAAATAATCACAAATAACTCGTTAGTGTATTATACTCTATAAGACTAGGGTCCTGCCGCTTTCGGTAGATCTGGAACGTACCCCCCTCCCTCCTTTTCTATCTGTTCCTTGAACCTGAGGTACTCGCGTTTTCGGTCAAAATGCTTTACCTGCCGGACAGAAAAATCATAATGAGTATTAAAAAAAATTCCTAATAGACAACATTGTAACAACGTGATTTTACCCACCCATTGCGCTGGACAAAACTTTTCGTACTGTTTTCTGAACTCTTTGCAATCGGAATCTGATTTGCCTGTATCAAGACATTTCCAATACTCGTCGCGATGACCCCAGCAATTTACACGATCCTCTTTGTTTGGAAACGACATTCTGCAAAAGCAATGATAAAAAATTATTACTGGAATTAATCACAGTATCAAACTGCAGTGATTCATGAATAAATAGTTTTGCTGCAGTACTATTAACGTACTTTACCAAGGTAGTAAACAATGAATGAGGCAGGTGAGAAAAACGTAGAAAGAGAGGGGAAAAACAAACATGTTTCACTTTCCCTCTTAGGATGTTATAACGACAACACGAAAACGCGTAAAAGATGTCGTCAAAATGTGACTTAGGCATCTTTTACTATATTATGAGATGTTATGAGGAAAATCACATTGAAATATTGATTTAATTTTTGTTGATGTTATCCTCTTTCATTTAGTATACTTTTTTAAGAAGTCTTCAGTTTATGAATCTCTTCAATGAACTGCTATTTACAAACTCATGTCTATTTTTCGACAAGGGCAATGTTAAAATAGCCCAACTATGATATCATACATCATGATAACTGTATGGTCAACTGCACTTTTGGAGATGGATGAAAGTGTGAATTAATTTATTGGTGAACTACCTCAAGGATATTTCAACAGGATACTTGCAAAGTTCTTACTCGCAATATATATTACTTTTGTACTGGTATAAATTATTATACTGGTAGCACTTCTGAATAATTAAGGTTCATCAACCTGCATCTATCTTGTATCTAAAGTGTAAATGATGTAATTTTTTGTATAATTTTCAAATTTTGAAGATGAGATTGTGCAGATTAGTACAAATCTCTTGACACAACTTACCTTTCAAAAAAATTCTTATAACAAAAACCTAAAGGCTACAACAAAAGAAAATATAAACGATTGCACTTTAAAACACTGATTTTGCAGTCTGCAAAAAACCAATACTTTTGCAGCACAGAATTTAATTGATAAAACAAATAATTTATAAATATATATAGTTAAATAGATTTAAGAAGGTTTGAACAGATATATAGCAAAAGAACCCCTGACATTATTTCTTTTTTTTTTAAATCACGCAACCGGTATACCATCCAAAGCTAGACTGAAAACTGGAAGACACTTTAGAATGAATGGTTTTGAAAGTGGCATCGGTGGGGGATAAACATCAAAGCGACCAATAGGCTGGCCATTTATAAGTGTTTTAACCAATAGAAACATACAAGAACATGTGTACAACCTTGGTGATCTAATAATAGTCAAGAAATTTGTGACCGGACAATAATAACATGCAACATAAATTATCAAGTGGACATCTATCCACCCTCGCAATGTATTTCAAGAATATACCTTATAGATATCTATGAGATATAGAAAAATACCAAGCTCTCAAGCCTGGGCCAAGCTCAAAAATGTTTTTATTTTTCTCTCTAATTGCAGGTCCCAAATATATATTTATTCATATTGTGCAAACATAGTGATTGCAATTACTCCAAAGATAAAATCTTGACAAACAGAAGAATTTTTATGTGTTCAATTGCAGCTAATAAAAGATCTTCTTGGTATCTAAAAGCTGAATATTGATGAAATTTTTGTGTTTAATATTTTATTAACATTAACATGAAAAAAAAAAAAAAATAATAAATAAATAAATAAATAAATAAATAAATGAGAATACAATAATTTCAGGATTCCATAATAAGATACTAGAAATGGAACTTCTACATACATGAATAAAAGATAGTCCAACAATATGATTGACGCACATTACATAATAAATACAATTTCTGACTCATCTTTATGGGGGTGGAACAACCAAGATGATTGTTTGCTAAGCAGTGTATAAATGATCGTCGTAAAACTCGTATACATCGCTGTTTCAATTATCTGTCGAATCATGATGCAATTTTAAACAATCGTACGATTACTAATCAGTCTATTATGTGTAACGAAAGTTAGAGGAGGTTAGGTGCAGAAAAGTCCATTTTCGCGATCGTTTAAATTGATGTTTCGACTATAGACTTGTCGATATATATTTTTAAGTTTATTTATCATACGTTTTATAAAAACAATTTTTATTTACCTGTTTAGTATTGTTGCTTCGCCGGCTTGGAGTATAATATCGTAGATTGGGTCATAGACACAATCCTAAACAAACCGTAAGCCGGTAAAATAAGCTATTCTTATCTACTAGTTCGTTAATACAAATACAAATTGGTCATCGAGAATATAATTCGCAAATTTTTTATCGGGTAGTAACAACTACAGAATGTCAAAAAATTATTACTCTACAATACTGCAAATGTGTTGCTGCGCACGTGGTCCTTGCAATCGAACTCTACAGCGCAACCATGTGATTGGCCATTTCCCGACTTTGACATTAACAAAAGTTCGTCGATCATATTCTGTAAAATTGAATAAAATGTTTCGTAAGAAAATCGCGAGGGTTGTCTATAATATTATATATTAATATAAATACAACTTTCATTGAGAATGTAATTCGTAATTTTTTTTTCAATCAGAAACACCTTCTGAGTGTCAAAAAATTATTCTCTACAATGCTGCAATTGTGTTGCTGCGCACGTGGTCCTTGCAATAGAATGCTACAGTGTACCACGTGATTGGCCATTTATCGACTTTGACATTAACAAAAATTCGTCCATCATATTCTATAAAATTAAATACGACCAATACGCAGGTAAATTCCGAGTGTCATCTGTCGAAGGCTGTAAAAATGTCACAGTGTGAAGCATACTGGACGTTTCATAATTCTTTACGGACTATGAATGATTACGAAATATATATAGTATAGAGATGAGTATCATATTTTTTTAGAAGAGAGATTTTTTCTCGATATTTGAAAATCTACATTTTTACCCTAATTTAAAAATCCAGCACAACACCAAAAAAAATCTTGCTTTTTTTCAACGTATTCGTGATCATCAAAGAGACATCAATAAAGTGATCCTATGATTTTCCATCGACTCACAATTACAGAAAGTATATGTGTTTAAACTGAAAGAATTATCATAATCTATCGTAAAACCCTGATATAAATGGAACAGTATTCTATCATTTATACAATAACTCGTCATCGTTTCACAGCTATGAGAAGTCTATCATAATAAATCTTGAATATGACAAATATTTGAATCCAAAGATTTGTCGATGAAACTTTTTTTTTAATGAAAAATGTAATATTATTAATATTACTCCTACGATCGTATATTTTTATTTTTAATGATGATACAAAAATTATATTATTTATAATAATATTATAGGATATGGAAGAAACATAAGATTTCGATCGTAAATTTCTTATAGTACTTCGTAAATTCGCAAGCTAACGTCCGTATTCGGAACGATAGGATTTTTTAAAATCGTTTTCTATAATTTCCTTTTACCAGGATAATTTGTTGAAAATCGCTACCTGGGCAGGTAGCGATTCAGGGAATTATCCATGACCTAAATGGGTATGAAATCTCCGTCTGGAAGTTGCGTATAATAAAAGTTAACGATCGAAAAGAATTTTGGAACATAACTTTTGGACACTCGATAACAGGGAGGTAACTGAGCCAGACGCCCATGTGCAGTCGTATCTAAACCAGGCAATTTTTGGATAACTTGTTGAAAATTGCTACCTGGCACGCAGCCTGTGGGCCTCCTCATATGTATACTATATTTTGATCAACGCGCAGCAGCGCCACCTGATGTCGATTGTGCGAAGCAGTGACCGTAGCTGTTGCAGAGAAAATCTAATATGGTGTTCGTCGTCGAGCGGTTTACGTCGGACGTCCGTATTTTGAGATAAAATTCGTCGACGAACCGAGCCGTCCTCGTTAATTATGAAAATTCGATTGAAAGAACCTGCAAAGACCTGATAACGCGTATGCGACGTGAATATAACAAAGAGCTGCGAGACGTAGGACGAAGAAACGCTGTAATATAAATCCGTGAGTCGCGCGGTAGCGAGGGCTGCCAAGAGACCCAGTGGAATCCACTGTGTGTCCTCTGCGACTCGGTGTGTCTTCTCCTTTGAATTATAACTAGTTAATAAACGAATTACGGCGTTATGGAGACCGCGAGATTGAAAAACGTTGAGGAGGTCACGAGATCGGATAGTGCCAAGTCGAAGATCGATGTTTTAACGGCGAGTGGTGGTGTGCCTGACATCGGGACACTGGACATTGAGTCGAGGCTCAGTCCGCAGACTAGCGACGATGAACCCCGTACCAATGGGTTGCACCAGGTCAACGGCGTCTGTGACTCTCCCCAAAGAAGCACAGAAGCTAATTCTTCTCTGCCGGAACCTCCAAATGTGGAACCTAGTCATTTAAACCAATTGGGTGAGTCACTATGTAGGAACCAAAACTCATCGGCAGTTGAACATTCAATCTATCGTTTAGGGTCTTGAAATTTACACCAAAGTTCATTGTAATTCATAAATTGCTTAGTAAATGATTTACCTGTGAGCAATTTAATTTAAAAATCACCAAAGATATACAAGACAAATTTTGACATTGATCGGTTGTTTCAGAGTCAAAAACTATAGCTCGCAGTATTTTTAATTAAAAAGTACACAATTGGTTTACATTATGGAATATTGTATAAGTCAATCAGTATCAGTTAAAAAAGTCACTATTATAAGAAGAAGAACCATGCTGCAATAGCATATTCAATTTACTGTTCAGTTTCTTGAAATTTGTTCCAAAGTTTTTTGTAGGTCATAAACTTTGTAGTGAATGATTAATCTGCAAGCAGATAAATTTTTGCATCACTAAGCATATATGAGTCTGAACCAATTGATTATCAGTAAGACAAATACAGCAGCTAATTTAATTGCTGGTTAATTATAAATTTTGTTTTCATTTCTACTTTTTTTTTCAGATAATACAGAGCAATCGTGTACAGAGAGTAAAGATAGCGACATTCAGTATGTGAGCTACACGAGCGAGTTGCAGATGCCGGATATTATGAAATTGATACAGAAGGACCTAAGCGAACCATACTCTATTTACACTTATAGATATTTTATTCATAATTGGCCCAAACTGTGTTTCCTGGTGAGTCGACTTTCCACTACTTTCCATTATATTTGTGTGAAATGGATTAATAGTAATTTACAATGCAAACGACCTTTCAAATAAATGTTCATGAATAATTTATTAATTAAATTAACTTAATCAATAGCTATAATCATGATTCATCATCTTTGTAAAGTTATTACTTTATTGTTGCCTATATGTGAGGCATTTTCTGACATTATGATTTTAATGTCTTGCTTTACTTATATATTCAATTGGCATATAGCAAATTGTGATTTCATGAATTCCACACACATTTACATTAAACAAAAATGTAAGGGTTTGCAATGGACAAAAGACAGCAATTTCACTATTTGTATTTAAAAAACCATTTTTCCATGTTGAAGACAAGTTCTTGTTATATTCTACCCTTTCAAGATAAAATAGTCTTTAAAAAATGGTCTTGCTGGAATCTATCAAGCTGATCTTGTTGATAAAAAATATCTTAAATGTTGGATAGTTCCCTGAATAAAATTACATAGTTCAAAGATTGTACTTTTGAAAAATTAGCTTTTTAAATTTTTGCATGTCAATTTGTTATTCTATTTAAAATTAAAATGTAGGATGCATTCTTAACGCTATTCAACAGTTTATGAGATTTTTCTATAATTTTTGGATTGAAGTTAAAAAAGATGTGTTAAAAGATAGCTATTGCTCCAAAACTGTGTATATACTACATTGGCAGTTCAAGGGTTATGATAAATGTCTTTGAGGATCAGAAAAAAGTGGATGCATTGACAAAGAATGGGTAATAATATCAAGAGATGCGGCAGCGTCTGCACGCCAAGTACTTAGAAACAAGTTTTTAACGAGTCAATTGAATAATCTATTGAAGAAAAAATCAATATTTTTAATTGATTGATAAGAAAATACTTTTTTTTTTGTTGTTTCTAAAGGCAATGCACGAAGACGAGTGTGTGGGTGCTATCGTGTGCAAGCTGGACATTCACAGAAAAGTGATAAAGCGCGGGTATATTGCAATGCTGGCTGTGGACGTGAAATATCGTAAGCGCAAAATTGGCTCGAATCTCGTAAGACGAGCGATACGCGCAATGGTGGAGGACGACGCGGATGAAGTGGTTCTGGAGACCGAAATCACCAATCGTCCGGCGTTACGACTCTACGAAAATCTCGGTTTCGTGCGTGACAAACGACTCTTCCGATACTATTTAAACGGCGTCGATGCCTTACGACTGAAGCTCTGGCTCAGATGAAATTCGTCTGCGTGTTCATGCCAATAGGAACTTAAATAATTGCGCGGTGTTGCGGATATTAATAAACAAAAAAATGAAGTGAAAAAAATAAAAACGGATGTCGAATACACCGCTTGAATTCGGACGAACGTACGACTTTATTGCCGAAGAAATTATCCCCGTTTATGAGCGGAAGAATAAATTTGAGAATAAACATAACATTCTAGTTTCCATCGTACTGATCTTCTATCTTCGATTTAACGTTCATTTTTTTGCTTGTCTTAACAAGATCGGATTCTCGATTTTTTCAGCAGCTCTTTGTAAATTATGCGCTCGCCTATATCGAACTCCTTTACTTTTGCATCGTACGGTACTATTACGCAGCAATAAGCACCTCTCGGTACTTCGAAATTTGTATCTTTCCTTTATTTATCAATCAATTCGATCAAATGAAGAAAATTTAACTCGAATCCGGTTTTCGGAAGACAGGCCGCTTGAAATGTCTCGTTTCGTACTCAGTTTAATAAAAAAACGTTCAAGAGGACTTGCAACGTGTTACGGTGGACATACAAATCGTTACTTTTGTTAATTATAGTTGTTTATCATAGTTTATTTCATGAAATTAATGGTGGAACAAAATTTGACTGACTTTATATGCGGTTAAACACTTGTATGAAATAAATTAATAATAAATAAATCTCGGTATAAATTAACATGAACTGGATATTTTGAAGTAACGAGGACGGCTCATTTCCGCTGCAAGATAGCCCGCTATACAAATCGTTAAACGAAGGCAATAGATTGGGACGGTATAAATTGCAGACTTTGTGATAAAATCGCGAAGCGCGAAGACGAATCTTCGTCTCGCGGATAATAACTTCCGTGCTAATGTCAAACGTTCCAAATATGTCGATCGATCACAGCTTGGAAATATTATATATATATATAAATATTATATATGAAAATTGAAGAACTGAATGAAACCGAGCAAAATCAAGAGACTGTGACCCAGCGTCACGTTGTACCGGGATACAAAGCTTAATGTGATCATCGTACGCGTCCTTTTTCGATGAATTGCCGATTGTACAAATGAATATTATAGTAAAGATAACTGATTGATGAAAGCTGACATTTTACGTGCAATTACCACGAAAGTGCGTAATATTTTACGGCGTCGCATTAAACATTTTATCCCGATGTTACAATCCATTAGTTATGAATTAATCAATAACAAATTTTCACCCCACGAAGGATTATACCGAAACGGAACGTTAGGTAGAACTAATTCTGTCAATCTCTTTTTTTTTCGAAACAATTAGTAGTCATGACGATCTGTCTAACAATCGTTTTACGAAAACGTCGGAAAGATGAGGGAATTTCTTTTCTTCTTTTGATTATGGAATAAATGCGTTTTCGGGGTCGCGTCTTACAAAAAAAATTGAGCGACGAACACCGTACACATTACTGTCTACCTAATATATCTACCTTTGTATAAAATAAACGCAAACCAGATCGTAATGTAACTATTATTAAAAATAGTGTAAAAAATGTTAATAAAAACGCATAAATGTTTTTACACATCAACGATTTGTTAATCGACTTTTGACGGCGTTGTCAATTACGTCTCAAACAATCATTCTCCAATATGTTTCGGACTATCAAAATACAGTAAGTGAAATTCACTTCGTAGCTAGAATCGCTATTCGAATAAACATTTTTGTATATATCGCTGAAGTAGGCGCGATGTGAATTCTGTTGAAGGGTGCGTGATTGCAAAGGGCAAGTACATTTTTCAACATGAGTTTTACATTTTATTTGCCATAATTTTTAATTATCCAGTATTTATATTTTATCATTTCTTTAATGAATTTAGAAAAAAACAAACTGAAACAACTTAGAAATAAATACTGTATTGTATTTTACTCTTTCTACATTTTCAGTTTTTGTATTTGCACTAGGTTCACATGTTCAAAAAATATAACTTTTTAAACATAATGTAATTGGTTTTTTTTGTTATTAGCCTGAAAGCCTGTTCGATTGAAAAGAAAAAAAAATACACGGGTTTGATTAAAAAGAGCGACTTTTCCGGATTTTCGTATTTTGTCTGCCGTTAAATGGCTTTTATTTTTTAAACCAACTGAACGGCGATGTCATTGGAAATTGTAAATCGGAAGTGAGAATTTAAAAATTAGAAATTAAGAACAAGTATGATAGTCTATAAAAAAATCAGAAACGGCTTATTAATTATTTATAGGTTTTTTTTTTTATTAATGCTGGAAGTCGTCAGTCACCAGAATCGATAGTAAAAATAATCGATTATCGGATTCAGTGGTAATATCAAAGAATATGGATATGTCTAGAAGAACACTTCTTATGGACGGCTTGAAGCAAAACTTTCTGCGTATAAATCTACCGCAGGATGGCACCACGGTAGACCGATCAATTAACTCCGCCTACTAGGCGGACAGTTGGGACTGAAGGCTGTCTGTAGGATGAAGGTAGGGGAATTTCCCCACCTTCCTTTATATTTAGCGGAACGTCGTGCGTTCGAATCCCAGTAATAACAATTTTCTTTTTTTCTCGCTATTGCTACATTATAATTTAATACATTTATATCGTAACTTAATCTAGTGAAAAGTGATATCCGGTAAAAAGTATATATTTAATCAACAATTAGTTTCCACAATTTATATAGAACTTGTCTAGAAAGTATTGTACGAGAATTTCGTTGGTGTTGCAGGTAGAATGCTGGACTCGAAAGATGTAGTTTTGGGTTCAAAACTTCGGGTTTTTTTTTTTTTTTTTCTTCCTGAATGTTAACTACAATCGCTTGTCAATGTCTAGTATGTATGTTATTCTTTCCATATCCGGGATATTAATTGGTGATATTAATTAACATACAGGGGGCAAAAAATGGTGTTTTGAACTCAAAACTACACTTTACGGAGCCAGCGTCTTTTTTGCTACACCAACTCGATTCTCGTATAATATCTTCTAGACAAGTTCTATATAAATTGTGGAAACTGATTGTTGATGAAATATGTAATTTTTACCGGATATCACTTTCATTAAAAAATCACTTTCGGATGGGAAAAAAACCATATGTAGAATGGGAGCGAGAGAGTCAGGATGATCACCCCGACTCGCTAAACAGAACGAGAGCGAGAGAGTCAGCATGATCACCCCGACTCGCTAAACAGAACGAGAGCGAGAGAGTCAGCATCATCACCCCAACTCGCTAAACAGAACGGGAGCGAGAGAGTCAGCATGATCACCCCGACTCGCTAAACAGAACGAGAGCGAGAGAGTCAGCATGATCACCCCGACTCGCTAAACATAACGGGAGCGAGAGAGACAGAATCACCCCAACTTTTAAACGAATAGCAGCGCAGGAGGCATGATGCAAGGCGGAGCCAAGCCTGTTGCCGAGGTGTAAGCTTGTGTGTTTCTGTACGTGAGCTACACGTACAGCACACAGCTATACAACGCTACTAGCGACATCCTAGCAACTGGGGTGAAAGCTTGTCCGAGCACCCCAACTTTTCTGGCTTCAACGAAAGTACGGGAAGTGTTCTTCTAGGCATATCCATATTCTTTGGTAATATGGCGCCCATCGTGAAAGCATGGATGCCGGCTGGATTGTTGAATTGTTGAATTCACTCTACATCAAACTAATCACGTACCGATTGTCAGCACAGAAGAATGATATTTATAGTTGGAATTCGTAAAAAGCATTCAATGAGATTGGTCACCAATGTTTTTTTAGTTGACGAAGATAAATTTAAATAATCACATGATATAACCTCAAAAAACTTTGTGTTTATTATATCTGCATTCCGCCGAGCCGATAGAACATTGCCGCGCTATGTATTTTCAACAATGTTAAAAATTTTCATAGACTTAACAATGAAAAATCGAAACTTGTGGGCGAATTTCCGAAGAAAAAAGTACTCTGGCAAGAAAAGTTTTCTCCATCACCGTTTCCTCAAATACGATGAGTATCGACAGCTCCTTATAGAAAACCTATGTCTGGAAGCAAAAGCCGCAGACAAAGTTTTGTTTCATCAACAATCAATTTTTGGTATACCACAAGAACATATAGTTAAACAGTGCCAATTGTGTCAAGTAAGTTCACCTGTATTTTTATTAAATTCTTGTAATTAAAATGGATAATCCTCGGTAAATAGAATTTAATTGTGGTTAACAGAAATTGCACGTTGATCCAAGCACCCTTTTTAAGAATGCTGAACTACTGTGCTGGTCATCCAATACTCTGCGACACAGAGCATTGCTGCTTAAAGATATGGGAGTTCCTTACCTCCATGCAGCAATGGTTTCAAGGTATGTATCTTCTTTGCTCTAAAATTAAACTTACTATATATTTTTGTACAGGACTCATCAAGACAGAGATATGCTTAAGGAGGGTCGAGCATTACAACAGTACAAGAAAAAGATGCTAGTTTTTTAAATACACATTGATGTGCAGGACATGAGTTCAACTGCAAAGTTTGAATGAGTTGAATGAATCTTCATGATTTTTGAAAAATAAATTTTTTAAATTTATACCATTTAACATTGCTTCTTATGGCAGATTGAGAATGAACAATGAATTTTTATATACATGAGAAATATAATAAGTTTTTGTTATTGATTATGATTTCTGAAGGTGTGGGCAATTATCATAAGACTTGAAATTTTTAAAAATTGGTTAATATTTTATTGTAAGAAGAGAATACGTAAATAACTTCATTATTTTCCGAAATTTTTGTTAAAGAATTAGTAATTACGAAAATCCTTAGAGAATTCTCCCCAGATCAATAATATTGGGATGTCAATGTAGTAAAGTAAAGTAACGATATAAAATTCTCTAGAATCTAATGAAAATATTGCACTGATTATAAAATAAAATTATCTATTTATCATAGAAACCTTTAATTTTTTCGGAGTTCTGGGTCTACAAAATCAATGAATAATTGAAATGGTGTTATTTCCAGCTTTTACAAAACACGAATGATGCATGTAGGGTTGTTCAAAGCTGTTACGGGAATACCAGAGACTGTTAATGTAGCTGATAATTTACTGAACTGCCTTCACAAACCGCCATCCTCAGTTCCTCCTATGGAAGTATTGAGTGAGAGTTTGACAGTAAGCGAATATCAATCACGATGTTTGCGATGGTACATAGAATGGAGATTAAAGGTATCCAAAAAAGATATTCAAACATTTGACTACGTGCTGTTGTCCATGAAATACAGAAGCTTTAGCCTCATGAGAAGACTTTTCGATACTCTACATTACGATATCGGCCTTACGATTGAGCAGGTAAGAGAATATTAATTCTGTTTATTACATTCTACAAGATGATATGTTTTTCGTGCTTCTCACAGAGTAAATTCTTCACAATATTAACCTTCAGTTGTCACCCTGGTACAGTCAGACTCACTTTATTTATTTGAAACGCGGACGAAAGGTCAACTTTATCTGAAACTACCGCGTCTTAAATTTATTAAATATGAATTATATTTGTCAGTTTGACCCTCCGATATTTCTCATAATTAGTTAAACTTTAGTACTATTCACTGGTCACGTTCATTCACTGGTCGGCTTAGCCTAATATGTAGCCCGTCTCAAGTAGCACTGAAATCCGATAAATTATGCGAAATATCTTAGACGGTTAGAAAAAGCGATCAAACTGACAGTGTACATAGATAAATGTACACTGTCAGTTTATATAGGTAAATTCTAACAAATCCTAACACGTATTTTCGTGTCGATAATATTGCGGTAGATTTTTAAATGAAATTTTAATCAACCTTATGTAGAACCATGATTTCTTACAATCACGATTTTCAAATAAGGTAAACGACCCAATAACTGGACATGTTCCAGTGACTGGGCACACTGTGTGTGCAAGATAGTCTGAAATACAATTTTCTATGTATGTCCAGTGATTGGGACAACGCTGTTAGGTTCCAGCGATTGGTATGTTTACCTTAGGACACTCTATTTTGCAGATAAAAAAGTACTCCTGCCTGTCCGCCGGCACGGCCGAAGAGCTCCGCAAAATAATTGAAGAAATTAAGACATTTGCAGGAGTGGATTTTAAAACACTCATTAAACGACATCCAGCGTTGCACGAAATGGAATACAAGAACGTGGTAGAAGTGATGAAACTTCTCGATGAATACGGTTTCACGGTAAACGCAATGAGACGTTGTCCGGAAGTATTGATCGTAAATAGTAATGAGGTTGCTTCACGACTCAAAACGCTGGAAGAGACGCCAGAGCTTAGAGTCCTTAAGAATAACGAAAAAGTGTTAGTACTGATATATAGATTTACCTTAATCCGAGTCCGCTTGGAATACCTTCGGTATTTGAATATAAAACACGTGACCGTAAGAAACCTCACGGCACAGCTTCGACATTTCGAAAGATTTATTAGGACCGGTGTCGATCTCACCAAGGGGAAGGAGATACGATTTTTCCTTGAGACATCTTTGAAACTCGACTCTATGGAGATACTTCGAAGAATAAAGAAACACCCGTTCTGGCGTCATGTTGATCTCATGGCTATGCACGAATCTCTCGAATTTTTGTTGAAACGCTTCGCTCCCGAGGATCTCCACGACAATCTGCAGTTGCTTCTTTATCCAAGGTAATTTGCAATCTTAATCCATTATCGATTGATATGTCATTTCAAATCATGTGAAACAGCGTGAAAGAGACAAAAATGATTCTTCAATCCCAAATTTTTCTTCGATTCATTTGCTGAATTTTGCCTTATTAAAAACACTGTCTTCCGCTATGTACTTTCTAACACCCACTATGTAAAGTCATGTCTTTAACATTTCTCATTATTTTCTACCTTCCACAAAGCAATCTTTATAAGGAAGTATGTTGATAAATTACCTTGTTCAAAATTATCTAAGTTTGTTCAAGATCAGCAGAACAAATTTTAGATCCATTGCTCTAGTCATTTCCGAGTTTACACAAAAAAATTTAATCCCAAATAACCGTAGCTGTTGTGACGTATATGTCTCAAATTTTAACTCGGTTTATTTATTATATTTATTATATTTATTATTATTATTATATAAATTTGAAGTTTCATATTAGAATATTGTTTTTTTTCGCAGAATAATTGTTGTTAAAATAGCTGGTCTATGCTGATTTAATGATCTTTCCTTTCTACTCAGATAATTCGGAAACGGTGAATCTTATTAAAAAAATATAATTGTTAAAATAATTGATTTTCCATAGAGAGAAGATCGCCGAGACTCTGGAGAGCGTTCTGAATGAAAAATCTGAGGAGACGATCGAGCCAAAGAAAATCCTGGCGATTTGCTTGTACGAGATGGAACGAGAGCATCATTTTACCGGCGACGGTGTGTGGAAATACGACGCACCGCCGCCCCGGCGACGGGAATCCTCGTCGATCGAATCGGAATTATCTGACTTTTCGGACTCCGAGATTGCGGACAACGAAGAGAATGAAGAGACGTCAAAGAATATAAGTAAAATAGAATAACATAAACACACGGATTTTTCGTAACGTTTGTAAATAAAAAATGTGAATACATAAATATATATATAGATTAATTTTAAATAAAAATTATTGATCAAAAGGCATTATTTGGCAAGTTTTTATTTAAAAATTCTTAAACGTAAACATCGATTATATATTTTTAAAAAGAGGACAGGAAAACAATATATTTAGTGTTTTCGTCCTCGCAACTGTGAGTGTGGGTTTCAAAGGTCCCTTGGCCGTTCACCAATCATACATGCCTTATAATCCAACATACATTCATTATTGACTCGCACACACTTCAGCGCCATCGGCATGAATGACTACATCAAGATATTTTCAGTTAACGAAGAATATAAACGTTGAAAAATTTAACGACTTTAAGGCACCTCGTTTTTATTATTATTTATATAATAAAAAAAAAGAAAAACACTATAAGGCTATCCTAATTAATGAAATTGAACGTACTTCGTCGGAGGATCGTGAGAGAGCATTACTCGAGCTCTAAAACTATCCTCGTTGATTCATGATCAGTACTATGCCACTATTTACACGCTTCTATAAATCAATATCTCTCTTATTAATATTTCGTGCAACGAATCGTTAAAATCTAACTAACATCGCGTCGATGTCTTTTTTATTAACTTGGGAGTTTAAAGTAAACGTCTTTGGCTGAATGAATCGAACAGTAACACAAAAATCTCGGAGCTCGCGAGTGCCGAGTTTGTAAGAAGGCACTAATGATAGGTGTATTGTGGATTGTGGAATCTCGATCGGAACCCGAGGGTCCGAGTCAATTCAAAAAAGGTGGCAGCTGTACATAACTCTGCTGACTTGTAGGTTCGCTCTTGACGAGCACCTGATCCTTGATGCCTTGGCGACCGGGCGGCGAATTGTGTATTCCGTAATCAGGCTTATTTTGCTCTTGCGATTGATGCGAGTAGTCTGGCTGTTCGTGTTGATATTTATCGGCCGGACTGAGACCAGCGACGTAATCGAGTTGCTGTTTATTCTGCTGATCGTCCTCGGACATTGAGCCGGCGAGATGAGTCGGCGGTGAATGGGTTGTCACCATCGTCTGATAATCACCGCGACTCAGAGTCGGCGGTGGACTGTTGTTCGAGCTCATGTAATCCTGGTGAACGCGCATCGTGTTGCTCGGTGGTGCAGAGAAGAGGGAAGCGTCGTGCTGCGGCAACATCGTGGCGTACGAATACGCCGAGCCGTTGTTGCTTGGCCCGCCGAAAGACGTCGAATAGGGCGAATTTGAGGGACTCAGCAGGTTTATATGAGGCGCTAAATCGTAAGCCGGCGAATAGGCCCATGCGTCCGGAGGCGCTGTGGCCGTCGTTGATGGCGCGAAAGGATTAAGCGTGTTGTTTAAGGACGTGAAGGATCCTGTGAGAGGACTCGCTGAACCAGTAGCCATGTAACCAGCAGTTTTTCGCGGTGGTTCGCGCTTTCGCCATTTTGCCCGGCGATTCTGAAACCACACCTGTACTCGAGACTCTGAGAGCGCGAGCTTCAGGGCGAGCTCCTGTCTGGCGAAGACGTCTGGATATGGAGCACGCTCGAACGCTCGTTCCAATTCCTCCAGTTGATAAGCCGTAAAGGTTGTTCTGTAAGCAAATTTTCAGTTATTATGATATTATTATTTTTAGCTTATGAATGAATATTTTTTTATTTTGAAGTAATATACGGACATTTAAAAAAAAATTTTATTAAGTAAGTAGTTTTATGTTTATTGTGTTTAGCGGTGTATTCTGCCATATGGATAAGTGAGCATGTAAATGTTCGATTAGAAAAATAATGCCGCATAGATTTGTTTGATAATGGCTAAAAGAGAAAGAAAGTAGATAATTGCTAATATCAATAACGTTTCCATTATTTTCATCAATATTTTAATGTACGTGGCATTTATAAACAAACGTTCATGGTTAATGTTATGTTGTTTTTTAATAGAGTGCGTGTACATTTTATAAATTATAATTGATATTCACGGAGTCGTGGTTTAAACGCTGGTTATATATTTTCCGTTTTTTGTAGATCGTTATTCGAGGGGAGGTTTGGTTTTATCAAAAAAATCTAAACGATCCCGTTTAGGTATGAGTCAAAAAAGTTTGACCTGCCAGATGACGTCCACAACCCCGTGTACACATAGCCGCGCGTGAGCTATTAGCGCTTGACCCCCGACGCATAAAATACGAAGGCATGCGGTGGAATAGGGGCGACCCCTATCGCAATGCTGCGTTTATCGTATTGAACAATATAGAAATTCCTCTGCTGTTAAGTCACCCTCTTTCTACCGATTATCAAATTTATCGATACCCTATTAATACCACATTAAAACGGACTCAAATAATCGATTTCGCTTACAAGCCTCGTATGGCTGATTTATGTCGTAACGTACCGAGTCTTTTTCTTCTTAATGCCATTGTTATCGGCCTTTTTCTTGGAGTCTTTCTTGGTAGGTTGCGTCTCGTTGCCTGCTGCAAACAAAAAAAAACCATTAAATTTTTGTTGCATTATCATTGCATTTTTAGACGAAATTAATAAAAGTCAGCATAAAAATAGTCGCTAAAAGATACTTAGGAAAGTACAAGAGCATCTCCTCTTACATATAAATCGCAAACTCATCTAGGCTAATCATATTTTTTTAGGACTCCTTACGAAATTTCAGAACAATCGTAATAGAATAATAAATAACAACGAAAACAAATTCTTTAGTTTCGGAGAAATGATGATGATGATGATCATCATCATCATATGGGTAAGTTGGCTTTACCGATAACACGAATAAAATTGAAGAAAAGAAAGCAACAATTAAACGAATAGTATAATAATCTCACCAGGTGTCATGGAGTTCATAGATTCTTCGGGTTTTCTCTTGAGGGGACTAACGAGCTGAAGACTCTGCTGCAGAGACGTGGAAGTGGGAGTAGGAGCACCACTGGATGACGATGTCGTGACGTCTTGAGTCTGTGGCAACGGAGCGTACATTCCCGCAAGTTCGAGTTCCTTGAGCTCTTTCTGTTGCTGCTGTTGTTGTTGCTGCTGCTGCTGCTGCTGCTGCTGCTGCTGCTGCTGAAGATGATGATGCGAGGTCTGATGATGAGGGGGCGGACTGTTGGACGAATCGAGCTTGTGAAGATGTCCTCCCGGCGGCATAAGATCGCCAGCATGATGGTTTCCGTGAAGACCAAGCATCACTTGAATGCTGTGAACTCCAGTTCCGCCCCGACCACCGAAATCCGAGAATATCGGATCGTCGAAAGGACCGCCGTCCATCTCGACGTTCGTCACGTATTCGCTGGACGATCTCTCGTTGGCAATTCTCGGCTCTTGATCAAAAGACGACGCTGGCTCGTAGGAGAACGAGGCGGTAGAATAATCCACCGCGTAATTATTCTCTTGATAATCAATGGGAGAATTGACGAAAATTGGTTGACGCCACGAGTAATACGCTAGGTGAGGTGGAGCCGTATCTTCCAGGTTGACGCTCGTCTTCTGCGGATGCAGAGCAACTCGGGGGGGAGGGGAGGAAGAATAAGTCACACACAATGTCTCTCACTTTCTCTATCTACGAATATCGTATATTTCCAAACGACATTAAATAAAATTTCAAGAACAAATCAAATTCCAATATAAATCACTTGAATTCGTAAATTCCTTCAAATTTGTACATCGATCCGCGCACTTGGAGCACAGTTTGTATCTACGACACGAATCGTCGTAGAGTCGCGTAAAATCGGTAAAACATTCTCGCACAATTCCTCGCCGACTCGGAGCCCAATGTCTATAAGCAGTTTAATTAAATTCCACGCACCTCAGTCCGCACTTGGTTCGATAAAATAACAACAAAAAAAATAACGAAATACAAAGTCAAAGTTCAACACCAGTCGTGCAAATTTCGACGGATTATCGACGATGTTTTTTCGGTTGTCGTTGATAGGCGCCTCGCACTTAAGCAATTATGCAAAAAAGGAGAGGAGAGACGATGATTGCGCCCGCGGTAACGTTCGCGCGTAATGGAATCTAAACCAATTGCTATCAATTGTTGTCGGTTATGATTAATTTTGATTAGTTTTAAGCGGAGTTAACGAAGTGAGCTAGTTGCGACGCCGGCGGACCTTGCAGCTCGACTGTCCGTTGCGCCCGTCGTGCCCGTGTCAACCCACACCGCGTACCCGCCGCTCGTTCGACTCCCCTCATCGGAGGCGACTCGTCTAATCGTCCGACACTCGCACACATTTATGTTTTAACAAGGGGGGCCGGAATCTCCGCCCACACGCACAAAGTGCGGGCCAATCGTGAAGCAACGCCGTGAAGAACGAGACGCGCCATCGGTCAGCGATATCCGAGCGGAGAGGCCAGCCTACCGCTCGTTATCGTTCTCCGCGAATGAGAGAGAAAGAAAGAGAAAGTGTCGAAGGCCTGCCGCGACTTATTCTCTTCGTCCTGATAATAGAAGAACGGACCCCTCGTGCTCCCGGCCGGGCTTTGAATCCTCAACCCCGCTCATAGCTGATAATACAGATCGCATTGAGAGAGAAAATAAAAGGCGAGAAATCAGTATTATCCTCGCGATAACCGCGATACCGTTTATACAGAGCTTAAAACGAGGATGATATCTCACTAGCCCTGTTTGCCGATACGAGGAGCTCATAAGTAGGATCTCGATCGAAATCCCAGGGTCCGAGTCAATTCATAAAAGGAGGCAGCTGCACGTAACTCTGCTGACTAGGGGGTTCACTCTTGACGATCACTTGATCCTTTATGCCCTGACGTCCGGGCGGCGAATTGTGCATCCCGTAATCGGGCTTGTTTTGCTCCTGGGACTGATGCGAGTAGTCCGGTTGTTCGTGCTGATATTTTTCGGCTGGACTTAAACCGGCTACGTAGTCCAGTTGCTGTTTGTTCTGCTGATGCTCGTCCTCGGACATGGAACCAGCGAGATGAGTCGGTGGCGAATGAGCCGTCACCATTGTTTGATAATCTCCGCGACTCAGAGACGGCGGTGGACTATTGTTTGTGTTCATGTAGTCCTGGTGCACGCGCATCGTGTTGCTCGACGGTGCGGAGAAGAGGGAAGCGTCGTGCTGAGGCAACATCGTCGCGTACGAATACGCCGAGCCGTTGTTGCTTGGTCCGCCAAAAGACGTCGAATAAGGCGAATTCGATGGACTCAGCAGATTTATGTGTGGCGCTAGATCGTAAGCGGAAGAATAGGCCCAAGCGTCCGGAGGTGCTGCGGAGGTCGTCGACGGTGCGAAGGGATTCAGACTGTTGTTCAGGGACGTGAAGGATCCTGTGAGTGGACTTGCCGAACCGGAAGCCATGTAGCCAGCTGTTTTTCGGGGTGGTTCACGCTTTCGCCACTTTGCCCGGCGATTCTGGAACCAAACCTGCACTCGGGACTCGTCGAGGGCCAGCTTCAGGGCAAGATCCTCGCGTGCAAATACGTCTGGATATGGAGCTCGCTCGAATGCTCTTTCCAGCTCCTCGAGCTGATAAGCGGTGAAGGTCGTTCTGTAAATATAAATTACACATTTGGATATTAGTTGCAGTCGATTTTATCAATATGTTTGTAGGTAATTATCGAATTGTTTGTTTTGTTGCTTTTTGTGTATTAATTTGTTTGGATATTAATGTAATTAGTTAGAATGTTTGTATTGTTTTAAGGCTTAAGGGAGCAAATTTAAGTTGGGTCGAATTTTTTTCTAAGTACTATTTGAATATTCATTTAATATTTTAACCAAAGGGCTTTGCGAATGCGGGTGTAATGACTAACAAAATTTGACCAGCCAGATGACTCGAGGAGCATCGTTTAGAGCAGTCCGAGCGTGACCCTCGTGACATGAAATGTGGAAGGCACGATGCTACAACCCTCATAACATCGCTGCATTCCTCGCACATTTAGCGTTTATATATTTATAATACTTCAGCACAAACATTACCGAAATCGACAAAAATTTTATTTAAAAAAATCTACTCACCGAGTTTTCTTCTTCTTAATTCCATTGTTGTAAGGCTTCTTCTTAGAATCCTTTTTAGCAGGTTGCGCCTCGTTGTTCACTAAAAAATTAAGTATAAAGAATCTATAGAAATTCATCCCACCGAGTTACAAATTTCGATGGTAATAAAATTAGAAGAGCACTCTGCTAAATCTTTACAAAAAGTTTGAAAGCTGATTCGAATTAAAAACTGTTAAATCTTACCGGGTGTCATGGAGTTCATGGGGTCATCGCCTTCTCTCTTGACGGACCTGCCGAGCTGAAGACTCTGTTGGAGTGCCGAATTCAAGGAATCATCGGGTTCCCTCTTGATGTTTCTGCCAATCTGAAGACTCTGCTGAATAGCCGTAGAAGTGGGAGTAGGAGCTCCACTGGACGACGACGTCGTGACGTCTTGAGCTTGTGGCAACGGGGCGTACATTCCCGCGAGTTCCAGTTCCTTGAGCTCTTTCTGTTGCTGCTGCTGTTGCTGCTGCTGCTGCTGTTGTTGCTGCTGAAGATGATGATGCGAGGTCTGATGATGAGGCGGCGGACTATTGGATGAATCAAGCTTGTGAAGATGACCTCCTGGAGGCATAAGATCGCCAGCGTGATGATTCCCATGAAGACCGAGCATAACTTGGATGCTGTGAACTCCAGTGCCACCCCGACCACCGAAATCCGAGAATATCGGATCGTCGAAAGGACCGCCGTCCATCTCGACGGTCGTTCCGTATTCGCAGGACGATCTCTCGTTAGGATTTCTCGGCTCTTGGTCAAATGACGACGAGGAGCTCGTCGCTGGCTCGTAAGAAAACGAGGCTGTAGAATAATCCACCGTGTAATCCGTATTATCCTCGTGATAGTCGAATAATTTGCGATTTATCGTCGTCACGTGAGGAAGAACCAACGGCGAGCCCGCTGGTTCAGGCTGATGCCACGAGTAATCCGTTGGGTACGTTGCAGCCGTATCTTCCAGGTTGGCGAACGTATTGCTTCCTAGGCTCAGCGAGGCTGAGCAAACGTGCTTGCAATTTAATTGCTGAAAATCTGCGATAATCCTCCGTAAACTTCGTAGCAAAGTCCCGCCTTTTCCGAGTATATCCGCGTAGGAAAGTTTTATATATAAAATTCAAAAAACAGTTGTCAAACTCATAACACTTCAACACACTCTTTGACTGCGAATCCCTTACGAATTTACGATAATTCACGTGACGATTTATTCGATTAGCTAACACGATGAAGTTGAATGTTATCGATGCACACTCAGGTTGACCGTTGCGGCGCTATTCTCGCCAAGTGAAGAAATCCAATGATGGCACGAAATTAGAAACGAAAAAACTGATTCTTTCGTTTTCTTTTCTTCGTATTGACGACGGCAGGCGCCTTGCACTTAAGCAATTATGCAAAAAGGAGAGGATAGATGATGATTGCGCCCGCTGCGGTTGTACCGTTAGCGCGTAATGGAATCTCAACCAATTGCTATCAATTGTTGCCGGTTATGATTAATTTTGATTAGTTTTAAGCGGAGTTAACGAAGTGAACTAGTTGCGAAGCCGGCGGACCTTGCAGCTCGACTGTTCAACTCCGAGACCAGAGCCTGACGTTCCCTTGTCGTTCGTGTGTCAAAGCCACACCTTAGTCCGCGCACTCGTACTCGTCACTCGTCTGATCTGAGCGACTGAGCTAATCACACAACACTCACACAAATTTATATTTTAACGAGAGACCGGGGTCTCCGCCCACACACACGACGCTCCGCCAATCCCCGAGCACCGCGAGAGGAACGAGCCGCGTCACCGGTCAGCGATATGCGGGCAGTCGTCCGGCCTCTGATGCTCGACGTCCCGCTCGCTTCAAGCTACCAAAGGGCTACCAAAGGGCTCCCGAAGGCTGCACTTTTCCAAACTCCGATAGCGACCGGATTCCCCTCGTGGTGCTCCAGGGTTTCCTCGATGCCCGTAGGATTCCTTCTTCAATGTAAACCGAGAATCGCTACACCCAGCGGGAGAATAAACGAAGAGAATGAGGGAACCACCGTGTGAAAACCTTCTTTCGTATAGAAATATAGGGTCAATTTGTTTGTTGTAAGTGGTCCCATCGTGGCTTATATCAGGAGTTTTTTCATTCACAGATCATATCCATATATCAGGTCGATTTTTACTAATTTTCAGTGGCTCTCATTGGAATATTTTTCGATCAATAGTATTTCGTCCTTTTGCAGATGTAGAGAAAACATTTGTTAATACTGTCTTCTTTGATTTCTTTGATTCCTTCCTCTAATTTTAGATTTGATTGCATTCGTCGAATCTCGAGGTTCTTTTTATTTCCAATTTGCAGATACTATACGATTTTGGTATGTTGTTCATTGTATCTTTACGTTTGAGCCTTTTCAGTCTTTTCTTGAGTGTTTCAGAAGAAATTTGAACTGGATTCTGGTCTTTGGTTCTTCCTTTACAAACTTCATTGTGTTTGAGTTTTCACAGGACAAAAAAATTCTGATTGCCTTCAGAATCACTCCAAATCTTCACTGCCTCTTCCTCTTGTTCGCAATCCCCATGATCTCTGTAGCGGTGTTTGAAGCTTTGAAGCATCGCACAGGACCCGAAGAGCTCTTCATGGTTTGGTGCTTCGAGGGGGTGCGTTAAAGTTAAAGCGCGGGAAGCTGCGTCTTCCGGACTGCGACGATCGACGATCGATATTGTTGATATCCGCGGTGTATCCGTTCACTAGAAAAACTTCACAACGTTTGTAACGTCCAAGAGATCCATGTCCGTTGACCAGCAGCGTGGCACTGATGCGAGCTCTTAAGCGCAGGCTCAATGAAACCAGCAATCGCCAGGAATTGCCTCGAATTGGCCCAATCAAACTACCCCCATTCCCTGTGTGTATGTATACATGCGTGTATTAACTGCTAATTTCATCACCGTTAATTACCGCGCGCGGGCGCCCGAGCGTACGCGCGGCTTGTCGCGCTGATTTAACGCCGCGAGCCGAGCCTCGTGTCTCGTTCGGTGGGCTTCTATCTGCCGATTTCTCGATCCTCCCCTTTGGGACCATAGCTCATATCATTTGACCTCATGATCTGTCAAACCGGAAGCACCTGCGAAACAATGAATGCGTTTTACTTTACGACACAGTAAATTGTATTAACTCGTTCTGCAAATCAGTCTTAACATTCAAGTGTTGATATATTTTAAATTGCAGATGTTACGTTGAATTAGAGAAGGATGGGAGGGTGGACGGAAGCTATAGTTGGTGTAAATATGCTTCATTGATGCGTCGACCACGTCGTATTGTCTGTAAGAATTGCTCACCAATATATGCGTGATCTTTAAGAGAACTTTTCCAGCTGTGCAGTCTGAAACAGGGTTGGAAATCTCTATTTCATATCGTGAATATTTATCGTACAATTGTCTTGAAATTTATTATTTTCTAGCAATTATCTGTAGATTTTATAAAAAGATGCTTCAATTTCTTAATAATTCTTTAAAAAAATTAATTTTCGTTAAAGAATGTGGCAATGTGTTTTACTGATATAACTATATAATTTTGCGAGAACTAGCGTGGCTTATAAGCGAATGTCGAACAAAACGCGTGACGCGTGAAGTTGGTATCACTGAGATTACAATGTTTCGAATTCATTAAAACGAATGTAAATAATCGGTATCGACGAAGTAGGATTTCGTGCTAAGTCAAGTGCTAAGTAAAGATACAATGAGAAAAGTGCGATGGTTAGAGAATGTTTTGTCAGCTATAAAAATTAAGTTGTTTTTGACTTCAAAGTTGAAGTCGTTTTTCGTAAAGTAAACCTTATATTTTTTAGGGTAATATTTTAGTTAAATATGAGTCGCCCACTGCAAAAATATGGAAAAAATCTTTACAAAAATAACGTTAACTCTATAACTTAACTACAAAATGAAATTTTTTAAATAAAAAAGTTAACTAAATTAATGAGTCTACTCGAATAATAATACAAGCTTCAGCCTTTGATTTGCACCAAACACCAAAGCTCTCCAAGCTAAAAGTGTCGAAAAGATGTTAATAAATATATTGAAATCTTAAAAATGAGTATACTTGAATAATAAAACAACCATTACTCATTCATTTGCTCTAAACTTAAATTAGTTAAAATAAATGCAATCTCCAGTTTGCGCCAATAATAATAGAATCATTAATCTTTGATCTCTCATTAAAGAAGCTAGTAAAATTCCTTCCACAAAAGGCTATCGGTCGACCTCGGAGATTCGTTGTAAAGATGTGTTTCTCTCAATGAACAAGGGTGAGATGTCAGTGTGAATAATCTTCGATCTCTATCCATGTAATAGTTCGTGTTGCTTGCCGTTGCAGCATCAACAAAGAGATGTCGCGTAGCGAAACGATGTTTGTTACACTCGATGTTCGCGCAGCATGCAGCCACCGGCGAGATGAGAGGCGCGCATTTCCGGTTCTCCGCTCTCCCCCGAAGTTTCGACGAAGAGACGCAACGCACGAGGGCATCAACAAGCAGGATCTGCACAGGAGAGTTGCGCCGCCGGGCGCTGCCCGAGTGGCCCGAGAAGTCGGCAACTTAACTGGCCTAAATGGGTTTAACTCGATGTGATTTTGCCGGCGAACCACTAAATTGAACGAATACGAACTAAACTGAACTCAACTAAGCTAATCATATCACATTACTAGCGTTATTAGCCGAGCGACGATATAAGTGAAGGTCCGGTGATGGCAGACTGCAGTATCGGGTCGCCTCCTGCACTGACCCTCGCTCGGTCCCATCGATTATCGAAAACTCCAAGTTTTCCATTTTTTTTTACGTCGTCTACTTTTCTTCTCCCAGTAATTCTTAACGAGGCAATGAGTATCTTTGGATTCCTTCACCTGTCTTGGATTATGAACTACATACAGTGCAACCATCGAGGAAGCCTCGGTGACAGAACCGGAAGGTGAAAAGTTTGCAATCAGTCATCGGGAACTTCGTGAACGCTGTCGTGACTTCTTCAAGGGATAATTGTGTGGTGATAGAAGAATGTAAAGTGTTGATGTTTTGACGCATATTATAATGGAATATGGCGAAGAAATACCATGAGGAAGAATCGATGATTTTTGTGTGGACACAAAATAGTTGATAAAAAACAGTGACATGACAATTTGTATTTGTAGGCGTTGACTGTTTTTACGGTTATTGTGATGTGAATATTAATACCGAATTATTTTATTTTCACTGTTTTGTTGACATTTATTACATGTTTGTGTGTATGCTTCAATAAATTTTTTAAAGTGGGTATAATAATCAATTCCAGTTTGTATTTCTGTTGACAGTTTTGCAGTGAATGTTGGGAATATGTTGGAGAAGGTATAAGGAAGAAGTTGCGTGGATACGCAGCGCTGTGTCTCCCACCAAAAGGTTGAGAGGGGGAGATGAACGACCAGGCGTACCTGACTCCTCCCCATACGGCCCCCCACTTTTCCTGAATGTTTTTTAACGTCGCAATTTTGTTAAAGTCAATGCTGATCAAATATTTGAAATTAGTGCAATATAGTGATAAATTTAAAAAAAAATCATTGTATCTCAATTAAGAGTTATCACCAAGTTAAAAAAGGAGAATCGTGGCATTAGAAAATTTAGCTGTTAAAGTCAATGCTGATCGAATATTTGTAATTAGTGCAATGTAGTGACCCATTAAAAAAAAACCGGTGTATCGCAATTAAAAGTCGCCATCAAGTTAATAATCGTGGCGTTTTAAATTTAGCTTGTGTAAAGATTTCTGAATAGAAATCAATTTTAATGAGCTGATCGAATGCTTGTAAACTGACGGGAGATACAATGACAATGATATAACAATAAAAAATAAATAAATAAATACATCAAGTGTTTAAAATACAAATATACTTACTTTGGAATACAAAACATATTTATTTTATCAATTAAATCACTAAACGGTAGCCGGAAAAAAATCATTTTTGCTGTGTCCGTTAGCAGATGTAATGAAAAACTTTCACTTTAAATCTAAAATTGTAAAGCGAAACTACTATTTCTCTACCGTTGAGTAATAAATATCGTGGCTGTATCGTGGTTGCAAAAAGCTGTTCCTGTGGCACTAACCAAGCTGTTCTTGAATTGTATACATTCTTAATCGAAACAATCAAGTTTTCCAATAAACTAAACGTTCACTCGATTTTATCATTTCAAAACGTATCATTTCAAAGGAAAATTTCAAAATTGAAAAAATGAATGTATCATTTTCTCAAAAGCTGCATCATATTTAGTTCTAATATCATTTTTTTCTTCTGTCAAATAAATTGCATTCAAAATGCTGGAATTTCTAATTAGTCATGAATTTTGCGAGGAAAAACGTACGGTGGATAATTTCAAGAATGAATGAGGCATAATCTGAAACAGAGATAAAACTTCTCTGTTGTCTTGGAGTTTTAGCTTCGATATGGACAGAGATATATATGCCCGCAGCATATGCATGCAGACTTCCAGGAGTATATTCTCGTGCTATGCCCAGCATCAGGAGTAGCAGCAGTCACGAAGCTTTGCGTAGAGCGCGTACATAGCGAGGCTCACCAATTGAGCCAGTTAACGTCAATTGATCTAAATTGGCTGAATTGGACATAATTGCGCGAAGGCGACGGGGAACCTCCGCCGTTACGATATCTACGCTGTCGCTGTGCTCTCTCTGTTCGTGTATTTCGTCGTCAGGGCACAAAGTTCTCAGGCTTTTTCTACCATCCACTGTATTCTTCTCTGTATCATTATTGTTATAATTTTTTTTTACCATCCAGAGTCCACATGTGCCCGTTGATTGTTGTAAATGAAAAAATCATAAAAGCCTGTTCAAGGCATCAATGTAGCTTTTCAACCTGTTATGAAGTATTTTTACAATCATTGCACTGTTCTTTGAGTTTGCTTCTCTTCAGTTGAAACTTGTGTTTATGTTTAAAGTAAAGCTGTGCAATTACTATTGTACGTTGAACACAAAAATAGTTCTTGGGGTTTTTATTGTACTACATAGATTTTGTCACATTGTGGATTAAAAATTGATTTTATCTTATAATACGCAAGGTAGTAAAATATTAAGATTTGTTCCTAATTTAAGCCCATTGAATCCTTGAATTATGTATATTTTTTTTAAATATCTGATTATATATACAAGATATAGAACTTTTCGTCGCATTATGTCATATCATATATCTATGATGTATCTTCAATTATTCATATATAGCAACACACATATCAGATATATCTTAGATATATAGAGTGTATAGAACTTTTTGCCCTATATACATGTATATAAATTATATATCCGAGGTATATCTCTAATATAATTTATTTCCATGTGGGGAATGTGATGTTCATCTCGGGTGATTTCTGCAACAAGCTTCACCATCCTCGGTGAAAATTACGCAATCCCCTTCCTTGGAGCATAATATACTATAACTTCACTCGATGCGATAATGAACGTTTTACGCACGCTTCGCGTTCGTCAAATTTGTGTCTTAATCCTATTTTGCATTAAAGATACTTGCATCTTAATATATTGTTAAGCAGAGTGAAGCCGAGCGGATTAAACGTAAAAGTCCTCAGCATCTCTACGTATAGCATTTTAATAGACGTACCGGGAACACTCCGTCGAATCGGCGAGTAATAGCGATAGCGTGACCTGTTTCATCTTCCTGTATGATTTAATTTATCCTCTCGATCTCTGGTGATCTCGTTGAAACGTTTTACACTCGCAACATTGTTTCCGAGGAATTTTCGACGCTGTAGATATATATATATATATATATATATATATAATAGTATTTTATGACTTTCGCGTGACCGTCTGAATTTAATGAATCGGATCATTCTCGCGTAAAAACGCAATGACATATCGTACTTCCAACTTGACATGGAAACTCGTCGTACGCTGTTAGAAAAGATCGGAAGTTTTCATACATAAACTCGTAAATTAAATTCGATGTGTAATTGTGATATGAAATTGATGTATTTTTACAGTAAAATTGAAGACAATTATTAAAATTAAAGTACCTGTACAGGTAATTTCAAGTAAATTATTGAAATTACTATATCATACATTTATTTTACATCGTGCGTGTATATTAAATTTAGCATATTAGACATCGTCCACTGAAGCAAATTTTACTTTAGCAAATTTAGACATCGTCCACTGAAATTGCGATGAATTTATCGACGATTTTTCTAATCGGTAAAATCCGTGAAATATATAACAAGAAAAATGATCCCGCCCTCATGATTACTCAGAATGGAAGGAAAAGAGCGGTAAGATCGTGGTAGTATAAATGATGAAGATTTTTCGTTGGATGAGCCCCTATGATCGAGAGCGTTATATTCTCATGCGCTATATCGTCCCACACATTTCAGTCTTTCGAATCGAATTTTATTTCTCTCTTTCTCTTTCGTTCTTTCTCAGGGCATTGCTAGCGTGAGAGCTCAAGTACATGCTGTGGCTATACCGATACACCAGCAGCAGAGAGTGAAGAGCAGTTAGTCATGCCACGGGTGCTATTGTCGTCCAGTCTGACGCTTGTATATTGCCATACGTATGGGGAAAGTACTGGTGGTATGAAATAGCACGTTAGGGATGAGTTGTAATATCCCTTGGTTAAGATATGGGCAGTAAACACATAGTAAACATCTTTGGGTATATTATCCAAAAACGGACTTTGCGCCCTACATTTTATTCTCCCATATGAAAAAAAGTATACGCAAGACATACAAAAGATGTATCCTAGATGTACAAGGTATATGTTTCCCAAAAAATTTTATATTTCGGATATATTTTAGGAAATATACGAAATATATGCGAGTGAAAAATATATCTGACTGAGATACATTAAAAATAAATTAAAAAATTTATTTTTGTTATATTATTGTCCGGAATGTTCTATAACTTGGTGACTCTATTTACCGCGATTCTTGATTTGTCAGATATATTTTCGTATATTTTTATTTTCCATGGGGACTACGTTGAAAAAAAAAAAGTTTGAATAAGCTACATGAGCGTACACCCTCGTTCAAACCAATTTTTCGTTTCTTCAATATATAATTATTAGATTCAGTTGTCTAAAATAAATTTGCGGCGACCAAAATATTTGTTATACCAATTACAAGTTCATTTAGACGAGGGTGTACGTCGATTTAGTTAATTAAACAAAAAATTCCGAGTGTGAGCATGCAGTTTTCTAGAGTAAAATAGAAGAATAATAATAAACAAAAAATGTTCTCAATGAAAAATAGAATATCAATTGCAACGTAATTTTGGACATCGTTAAATTCGACATTTTCCATTGTTAATAGTGGAACAATTATTTCAACAAATTTGTAGTTAAAGAAAACATAATTCTATTCATGTAATAAAGTTGTTAATTATTTAAATAATACATTAATGGAACTTAGATTTCACTAGAGAATTCGAAATTACTTGAACTTAATAATTAATTTTTATAATTACTTGTTCAGAGAATAAATCAGTTACGATTTCAGGTGATGAGTTTATGAAAATAAAATAAAGATAAAGATATTATTGTTATCTGCTTCGAAATGTTTACTGCACTTTTTTTAGACTCTGATCGTCATTAATACTTGACAGAATAAGTACCAATGGCCAATAAATTGCAAACTTACGATCCCCTATGAACTGTGAGATTTTTTTGGGTCCTGAGAGGAAAATCACTCATATATTGACAAATACACCGGACGAGACATGCATTCGTAAGCACTACAATGGTGTGTGTATTCTATACCCGTGCGAGGCACACGTCGATCGGTGTTGAAGAACCCCGACCCTTTCTATTATTATATCCCAGCCACTACCCTATTTTTACCAAGCTTCAAAACCTGTTGAATATCGTGAAAGACTGATGGTGAGGGTGATATTCCGCACGAATGATTCCTTGAGGACAAAGCTCGTATCTATATTGTATTACTTGGTAAGTGTTTATCCGTGAATAAGTTGTTTTTCACCCTTCGGACGATTTAAAAAAAGACTTTTCGATACAGGTACAAAAATGTAACTCTGAATAAAAAATATCTATAAAATTATGAAAACTATAAGGACAACAATGTTTAAAGTGTTTTTTGAGGCTGTCGACAAGATTGTTGATGAAATTTATTCAAAACTTCAAACAAGATTATTAGCAATATTATGCAACGGCGTGGACAAGATTATTCGTCGCTATAGACGATATATTATTTGAAGAATTATTAAAAACTGTAAAGTATAGATATTCGTACGCTTAAGAAAAATTGATTTAACATACCGAATATGCGTTTGCGGGTGGTGAAATAAATATGTCGTTGCTTGAACAAAATAATATTTATTGTGAATGAACAAAAATTCCATTCGTCTATCTGTTGGTTCGTTCAATCAAGTGCAATCGACCAAATATTCCTTTCGTCATTCGCAAACGCACATTCGGTAGATTGAAATAATTTGCAATGTCATGCTTACCTATCATAGAATAAAAAATGTGATACCTCCTAATGGCAGTGACGAACGGCCACATCGCTATTAGTTACAATTTCGACGCGGCTGTTACTAAAACGAGAAGAATTCGAGAGCTCAGAGCACGTCGTTTACTAATACCGTCGTATACTGTCCGTGACGTCGTGACGCAGCATCCTGATTAACGCGACGAAGTTACATCCGTCGAGGCGTTTAGCGTTTGGTAGTTATACATAGGAAAGTGTAAAATCGAATCTTTCAAGTTTTATTAAATCAATTTTTCACTGTTTCTCGGGACTTCTATTCAACATATCCAAATTTATATCTAGAAGAAAGTACACTATATGTACAGCGTACGAATACAATACAGGGAAAAAAATATTGCGTCTCGCAGATTCTGAGGACATTCACACATGTATGATATTCAACGGAAGAACTGTGAATAATTAAAGATTTAAAAGGACGGGGCAGGTAAAACAGTGATTCTCATATATACCGGTTACAAGCCTTTTTGCCACGATTTAAAAAAAACCACCTTTTTTGCATTTCTGGTTCCAGAAAATGGACAAATCCGACTTCCGGTCGGAAATCCAACCTACATTTTCTTTTCTTTACGATATCGAATTTTGGCCTACTCTATCGTTCTCAAGTAGCATATTTTGCTGCGGTTGGTCTGACTTTTATTTTCCTACATTTGTATTTCTCCAAAATTGTGAATGGGAACTTCAGGTATTAGGTGCATTAGGACAAATGAGTGTTACGGGGTTTGCCTTCAACCGCCCACATATTTCGTGAGAACGATTGATTTACATTATAGGAATCCTGTAATATCGTTCCGTCGTGGAATTGAGTTTCTCATGCGATGACTCGATTTTCGAGGGTTCGGGGGTGAATCGCGGTCTACATATCCCGCATGAGTTCCTCTCGACATCCCCGAATGCTGCGGGTGGTGTAACTGCTCTGTCGTATACATATACACACGAGTATAATCTCCAAATCTCACGGTATATCAACGATCCTCGACTCTTATTCAAGGAATCTGAAAGACACCCTCATATTATGATACACGTGTTATTCTTCTGGTGTAACATGAGAAAAAAAAATACTCGTTGACCATTGATCATTTTTCCACGAGAAACGATGGACCAGCATTCACTTTTTCATAGCTGGATGTGAAGGAATAAATAATATCAATACAGGGGCTTTTCACGGTGGTGCAGATCGTTAGAAAAATTAATTAGGCATAGTGTTCAGTAAAAAATTAATTATAGAGACTGATGCAGGTCGATAGTATTTCAATAGAATTGAATCGTATATTATCATCTCTATCTATTCGAAAAACCCTGATATCAATGAAACAGTTTTCTGCCATTTATATAGTAATTTTACGCTGATTAACTCGCTTCTCTTCTCATCATCATTTCATAGCTATAGAAAATCTATCATAATGAATCTTGAATATGATAAACATTTGAATCGAAACATTTGTCGACGAAACTTTTTCATGAAAAATGTGATATTATTAATATTACTCCTACGATCGTATATTTTTATTATTAAATTTAATACAATAATTATATTATTTATAATAATGGTAAAATCGTAAATTTATGATAGTACTTCGGAAATTCGCGAACCACAATCTGTATTCGGAACGATGGCATTTTTTAAAATCGTTTTCTATCATTTACTTTTACCAGGGTTTGCTATCATTTTTTACTCCCCTCAATCAGTGGATACGTGCGGCCTCACCCCCAAGAAACTTTATCGAGCACCCTGCAAGTACGTCCTCTGGTCTCGTGTCCCGTATTACTGCCATATGCTTTCCAATTCGATTATGCTGGCCAAAATGACTCTTTATCGAACCGCGTGACCCGCACGTATCCAAAATACTTGTATATCTCGCAGTCCGTGGGTATGAGAATTCAAATCTACTAGAAAGAAGATATTTGGAACATATTACCTTTTCTATTTAAGATTAGACGTAAGAAACAGCTTCCGATATAACTTGTTAATAAACGATACTCTTTTCATGCATGTCAATGAACTTGTTAATATATACCTCGTGTTAGCATTTTTTTCTATATAAATAAAAAATATCGCAAATAGTCAACATTTTTCTGAATCAGCATACTGGAAAAATAACAACTTAATTTTTTTTTACATTTAAGTGTTTTATTCCATTATTTACGACATTTGTAGAGAATTTATAGATGAAAATTAAAAAAGATATTTAAAAAGATATTTCTCTAATATAGTCAATATGGTGGTGTTGCCAACTGAGGGGGTAAGAAGAAATCTTTGAAAATGTTTAATATGTATCTCATAATATTTATGTTAGAATAGAAAAAAAAGGTTTTTAAATGGTATCCATTTTTACATTAAATTGGTTATTTTTATCCGTTGTAGCAATCGCGAGATCGTAAAACGTTCACTAACGGAACGTAATAATAATGTAGATAAAAATGGCAATTTCTGCCTTATCGGCCTCTACCGGTGTTCAAACCATGTTTCTGAATGACTGGCAGCGCACCCGAGCGTATTTCAATGGAATGTAAATAAGATTACTGTTTGCCGGCGTTACAGTGAAAGCTTTTGAGCTCATACTCGATAATTTAATTGAGGAAGAGCCTTATAAATTGGCAAGGATCCTGCATGCAGTCGAAATGCACTACAGCCATGCAGACCGGGTTGCCTGCTTTGCGTAGTTACCCCGCAGAATTTTTAATTAATCCAAGATAAATTTGAATAAAGCATTAATTCAAATTATTTCGTACCTTCACTGCAAGTTAAATTATTAACTTACTTTATTAGCTTATTTTTTTAATCGTCACTGTAAAACTAGAATCTTAAACGGACACTGTTAGAAAAGATCGAGAGTTTTTATACATAAACTCGTCCATTGAATTAAATATCCAATTGTGATATGAAATTAATGTACTTTTATTGTAAAATAAACGCAAAATATTAAAATTAAATAATTTTTATACTAACAATTGAAATTACTATACCATACATTAATTTTAAAACGCAACTTGTATATTAAATTTAGTGTACCAGTTTATGCATAAAATTTCCAGTTTGGGTTGCTCGGAATTTCTTTTTTCTTCTGTTTCTCACAAAATCAAAAGACAATATTATAGTGATGGTGCGCAAGTAGATTGCTTGTGGATTATAAGCAGATTGATTTTAAAGTATGATGCAATTGACAATGCTTATGTATCCCGTAGGATTACGGCAGTAAGGGAGCTTGAATTAGTAATACAGTCAGATAGCTCGGACGTTTTCTTAATTAGCTGTTGAATTTTTTAAGCAGTGTAGGCAGCGCGTGTGCGACCCACAGTTTTTCTACCCCACTGCGCGAAATCTACTTTAAAATCAGGGATGTTGTACGTCACACAGAAGTATGTCGCAAGCATGGAGAGAATGCGGTTCTGGCAAGCTTCCAAAAAGTGAAAGGGGATCTCGATGTCCCAGAATCAGCTTTACGTGTCCAAGAGTGTCTATAGCTGCGTATACACAAAACGTCGATAGAACAGTGCTGCATATAATTTTCATAGCATAATAATAAGTTGGATGGGATTTTTTTAAATATCATTTATTCTCATATAAATGATACAGTTAAATGAGTGAGAGATTTTCCACTTTCGCGCTTAAACGAAAGCTTTCATTTCGAACGTCAATCGATAGGGGCGTCTCGCCGACCGTTCGGCGCCAAAAGATATACACTGGTATATCCTTATTATCTTGTGCGTATACGTCAAAGAGTGGGCGTCTTTAATTCACGTAATTTAATCCCACCGCTTACTTTCCCTTTCATTGCTTCAATAACAGATTCTCAAGGGCTTGTAGGTATAGTGGCATGTGGTAATTTAGAATTCATGACAGGTTGAATTTAAAAGAATAAAAAATGTGGGTCATTTAAAGAAACAATATTTGAGAGAAACTATAATTATGCTCAGAAGAAAAGATAATATAACGCACTGATATTATTGAATATCTAATTAATTGATCATTAAAATGTAGTAAAGAATATAAATTTTAATATTAATTAACGCTAAAGGATATGTACCGGTTCAATACAGCTAATTTAATTGAGTAATCGAATAATTATTATATTATTAAATATGTTTATGTGGACTATTATACGAAACGTTTAGATTTTTTACATTACTTTTAACCAAAATGTTCTAGATCAAATGTTTTAGATGAATTTTCCGCAAATCAAGAAAACGAGGTGTAAAGTCGTAGCGTTATTAAAAGCATGTTAATAAAGTTGAAAATTTAAAATTATTATAAGAAACCCGCAAAGTATAATCTTGTATACTGCTTCCTCATTATTTTCCAGATTTCGGAAAGCTACCTCTATGATAAACTATGTTCATTAATTTTGGCTTATTCATAAAGGTCACTCTCTGGAACTCGGAGAATAATGAGGAAACAATATATAAGGTTCTACTTTGCATACTTGTTTGCAAATGTTTGTTACATAAGAACCACTATACCTTTTGACCCCCATTATTAGTCCCAGACTATTTAACGCCAACCAAAGTTAAATATAACTTTATTTATGTAGAAATTTTCAGACCAGAAATCGCGAATTTACAACATATAGGAAAATTTAATTTAATTGCGATTTGTAAAAAAATGTTATCTCGTATAACTTTAATGATTATGTCAAATTTTATTATTTTATTATATCACAAGAATCGTGTAGTAACGATCTCAATTCGGATTATTAATGGAAGGGAGAAAATTTTGCAAAAAATTGATCACTTTTGCATCGTTTTGTTGATTTTGTCCAAATGCAATACTAATCTATCTTATTCATAATTGCAATTGCAAAACTAGCACGTCTATGAGTAGTTTTGCATTTGAAAAAAAACCAACAAAGCTGATAAGATATTAAGGATATTACGAATTTTAATTGGATATACGATGATCAAAGGGTAGTAACTACTTGGTAGTAGAAACAGCATGCCACTTTCAGTCCGACAGTCCAATTCATTTTCTGGCTATAAAAAGATTCATTTTTTACCCATGGCGCACATACGCGCACACTGAAAATTTCTGTCTAGACCACTTTTTTCAATGTTTCAGGCAAACTCAAGCCGACATAAAAATCTCGAGAAAATATGTTTACTTTAAAACTAAGCTTTCTCTATCAGAGAACTAAAATAAGGCTACAAAGTAGAACTTTGCACATTGTTTCCTCACTATTTTATACTTTTTACAAATCTACCCTTATGATAAAGTATGTTCAAAGATTTAGGCTTCCTTATAGAAGAATCTTTGTAAAAAGTAAAAATAAATAATGAAAAAAAAATGTGCAAGTTTTTACTTTGCAGCCTAGTTTAAAAGAAAAATTAAAAATTACGGTACATTAAATGTCATTTAATATACCGTAATTTTTAATTTTTCTTCATTGTCATTTAATATACCGTATCTGCAAAAGAACTTTCAATACATATATTACTTTTCAAAATTTTTTTTAACAGTGTAGCTTTACTTAATATTATTCCATTTATGTACAGAATTTGGCATCGCTAGTTCATGTTTTACAAAAGTAAATGCAGTAATATCAGATTTTTAGTAAAACTACAAATTCCATAAAGTCTGAACGGTTTTTTTTTTCAATTTCAAAATATCTTTAATTTTACGAAAGCAGAGCATCTGCGCCTTTTTTGTATAAAACCTAAATTTCCGAATATGTTTTTTAACAATAAAAAAAAACTTGCAACAATAAAAAAAGGGCCGTGCAAATGAGTTCTTCAGTTATAAGTGATTTCATTTTCGAAATCCTGTCTCCACACACACACACACACACTTTCGCGACGTTTCGCACAATTCTGTGTGATTATTGATCGACTATTGATTATTGATCAGAGACTGAATATTTGATCGACTGACCAACTCTCATTTTAAAAAGCGATATTGAAATACCAATCGAAGCCAATGCATATGGAACCAAGAAATAAAAATTAAATTGTCGACTTTAATAATTATCAATGCCCCTAAAAATTAATTTGCGAATTATTCGCGTCCCAACAATATTTAAAAGCAAAACACCGAAAATTTCAAGTAAAAGCAAAGTTGAAGCGAATTTTTCAAGTTAAAGACGATCTAAGAATTCCGAACATGACTCTTAGATCCTTTGGTAGAAAAGCGTGACCCGGTTTATCCTAAGAAAACACTTGCACCGGACGCTGTTAATCAAGAACAGCATGTAGAGTGTTCTATAAGCAAACATGGTTTTCAAAGTGGATAGTGCGTATTCCGAGGGTGAATAACGGTGTCTCCGACCCAGAAAAGGTGGATGTACAAGCTAGCATACATTGTGCGCGCATATATAGACAAACGTCCTGTAACCCCGGGAAGATGAGATCATATACGAGGAGGAGGTGGTGGCCCGGATGTTCTCGACAGGACTAGTACATCTCTATTTTCATTCCACTGGGGGTAGCTAAACCGCGGCCAATATTATCGCGATGGTTCGTAGATCGGCGCCGTATTGCCGCCCACCACACCAGCACAGCAGTCACCCTTGGACGTTCTTTGGGGGTGGATCCGCACCCTTCCTATTTCCTCGAGACTTCACACATCATTTCCACCGTGCACGATGTTGTTCCTAAAATGTCGAATACCAACGACAATTATTATCAAATCATTCGAATAGCCTGGGATTTATAATAAATCAAGTGCTACGAGCTTTTTTTTCTTCCGGTTCGCCGATAACACGGTCGTCACTGCAGTAACGCGAAATCTATCAGACGTGAACTAGTGTGTACATTAAATATTTACAATTATAGAATTGATCGGAAATTCAATTGATTTTTTTTTTCATGGTGTTTTTAGCATGATTCATAAAGAAAAAAAAAGAGCCGAAAAAATGACTAATGAAAACGGTAATTATGGCGAAAAGCTCAGGAGAGTTGAAATACGTTTGCCACTAAAAAAGTGAAATAAAAAAAAATTAGTGAAATGTAGGAAATACAATTTGGAGCAAGATACATACAAAAGAGAAAAATTGTGCCGAGCCTTTCCGCTTGGGAATTGAGTGATGAATCGAGAGAGTGACGAGGTAAATAAAAAATAGATCCCCTGTGCATTGCCGTCAGCTTCTATGCTCGTAAGATTTATGATGTTCACCACCGCGACTATATTTATCGGCAATTATGATATAGAATATTGGAAATTCTTATTGTTTTCTTTTTACTGTGATTAAAAAAGAGAAAAAAAATGTGTTTAGCAACGAGCGGTGTCTCAGACGCTCTGCGGCGCATTGCAAAAGGAAGCGAATTGCAAGTGCTTGGTACTATCGGTGTTGATTTATGGATGCCTCTCTGCCGTCACGTGGTGCAGATGCGCCAATGTCACTAAGGTATTGCATTACATACAATGATTGATCGCTATCGGAAAATGCATATTTTATCGGTGGGCGTACTTTCAACGTTAAACTTAACTACTTTCCAGGTTGTTATCAATTTTGATAATTATCCGTTGAAGAGAACGGAACACGTGTCACCATGCGACGAAGGATACATATATATACCGGTAAGTGCTTTCATTTCTAATGCAGGATAGATTCGCAATGACGCACGCGGGAATCGACTACACGAACATTCTTCATCTTATCTTTTTTCCTGCCAGTCATTGTAGTTCTTAGTGAGTGCTTCTTCATCGATAATTAAAAGAAAATAAATTATTTCGATGATTATTATCGGTAATTACACAGTTTAAAGAACTGTCTTGAATTTTAATATTATTTCATATTTCACTGTGAACAGTTTTGGAAAACACTTGGCTACCGGAAATAGAACATTATTCAGTTATCTACTGCATAATTAATTGCATTATTAAGTTTTGAATTGAATCAATAAATATAATACTATATATTAACATTTTATTTTATAGGTCATAAAAACTACATATTTGTATTTTTGAACATTTCAAATACGAAGAACTGCTCCCGAGATAGCACTATTTGAGTTGCAAATTTAAAAAAATTAAATACAATCTGGAAATGTTGTTTTTATTTATTTTGTTGTAGGGATTATATAATCTAATTTTTATACATTTTTTAGTGGCTGAACTGATAAAGAAATGTATGTTATGTTGGTGCACGGTTCTGTCTATCCGAGTGCGCGATGGGTCGTCGGGCGGACCCTTTTAGCTCTTAAATTAAATCACTAAATAAAATTAATAACTTCATGAAAAAGTAAGAGGATATACAAGAATTTATATCCCGAATATACTATGTGTATAACGAAACTGTACTTGTAGCAGAGTTGAAAGCATCCTATTACTTTCGAGCTCACTCTATTTTTCTATTTATCACATTAACAATTTTATGATGATAATTTATTTCAAATATCCTACCATATCGGTGAAAAATGTATCAACATCTTATTTTTTAAATTCCTTCAAACTCGCCATTAAATCACGCTACGGCAGATACTAATGAGTCATTATTCTTCCAGTTATCCATTATTTTACTTTATAAAACTTTTTCAAACGAAGTAGCTTTTTTTTAGTTTCCGAGAAAACATTTATACATTTTCATATCATCACGATAGATTGTTCTAAAAAGAAATGAATATTAAACAATTTGTAGAACAAGAAAATAAATAGGATGCTTTTAGAAGTAATGAGATAGTGATTGCACGTTCACGTGGCAATCACTTGATTAAAGGACGGAATTTGTTTTATAGCAGTTCGATTGCACTTTGCAATTACGTACTATGTAGTACATGAAAAATGCACATAGTACGTACTGTAGTTACTTAGATAAACGCTCAGGTAATTAGGTAATTGAAATGATCCTTAGGGATAATTTGCAAATACTTGGAAGTGAACTATCGGAAGAGTATTAACAGTTGTAAATAGTCTTCCGCACCTTCCGCAATACAAATTGGCAAAAATAAACACTGTGTGCAGGTGGCATTTATGGGAATGCTCTATCTCGTGTATCTCGTCGAATGTTACCACTCTCCGATCCGAATCGATCTATTACACGCGGAGAGCCAAGACAACGTAATGACGAAGCTCTCGCAACTGAAGCTCGCTCAGCCGACTATATGGTGGAAGGCTGTTTCCTATCATTACGTTCGAAGAAAACGCCAGATAACTCGTTACAGAAACGGCGATAATTACACGACGACGCAGGTACTCACCCTCATCTCTCGGTACTTGTATAAAATACTTTCGAACATAGATTCATTTATTATTTTTCATAAGATAAACCACCCTCTATAATTAGATTTATCAGATGCAATTGACACAAGAATCATTATTTTTTCCTCTAAACAGGTGTATTATGAACGAGCCAACACACATGCTGCGACGTCCTTTTACTTTTACGAATATTGCGGCGTTAAAGACATCAGCAAGGATCTCACAATGGACGCTAATATACCGATAACAAAAATTACGCTGACCAAAGGCTTTGCGTTTTCCAACATGAGGTCCGCGACTGAATTTGAGGAGGCGAGATCTAGATTTTTTGCAGAGCAGGTATCTCGTTAATTAATATTTCTAGCAATATTAAAGGGGATCGAGTTACCCAAAAAAAGGATGTGAGAAATGAAATTATTTTGATGATATTATTGTTTCGTAAAAACTTATTGAACTCCTATTTTGTTCATGTGGAAGTGCGAGTATATCCTATGAGTATTGGAATTTATAATTCAGTAAAAATGATGTCAAACCTAGACTATTTTTTTTATCGATGTCTACTAAATCATACTGGTTTTGCACATTTTCATTCTCTACTCAGTGCCTAAAGCACTTTGTCTCAACTGAAATGAAATCCACAAAACGAAAGTTTGTTCACTGGTTGGAACTAAAAGTGCCGACAGGTAATTGCGAGACGAAATATAATGTGTTTAAAAATGTTTACTTGAAGTAAATATTTTTATATTTCTACTACAAAGTTCCATATTTACAGGTCTTGATGTGTATGTTCGGAAGTTTAAATGGACGTTTTTAAAGCAATAATATTCATCAGGAAAAAAAAATTTCTTGTGCCCTTCTCCAACAGTCTTGTCACAAATTTCTAATAATTGTTATCAGGAACTAAGAGACGATTACATGGAAATGCGGGAAGGCTTGGACCTCGGTTACAATTTTAATCCAACGACAGTAGTTGGCATTCTCGGCAACCCGTGGTTCACAAATTCCTACGTGTATTGGTGCTTAAGCGCTCTGCTTCTCAGTTGGCCATTGAGAATAATCATAGAATACAATACGCAATACGCTGATTATCAGGTATCTCAATATGGCTCGTTTTCTACCATGATATACATAAAAAATAGAGTTTTTGAGGGATAAAATACGTGCTATTGTCCATCGAACAGGTAACAAAACTTTTTGGAGTCAATTACGACACGCCGACGAATGGCGAGCCGATCCACGCATCTTCCAGTCAACTGAGCGCACCGGGTTCCTATATGCTTGCTCCGAGCTACAGCGAGGCACTTCTCATGGATCCATCGCCCCAGCCGGCCAACTGCCAACAATCCGGCCAATCTTCCGACGAAAACAGATCCCTCACCGACCATTCCGAAGCCGATATTGTGCCAAGTTATTCCGAAGCGTTGCTCTACGAAAGAGCCCAGCAGATTTCACTGGACGTCCCTGTGGCTGCTTTGGATCCTAATCGAGCAGGAGCCTGTGACTGTTTCTGCCACGTTTCATCCCAAGATGAAGAAATCGTCGACTCAACGACGTTACCGTCATGTCCAACGGCTGGAGCAACTGCAGCATCGACAGCGTCATGTGCAGATGTCCAGATTGAATATTCGGCTTGCCAAAGATGTCGTAATTATGAAAATTCCAGACAACTCGTTGATCTGCTGGATCAGCAAAGATTCGTTAGTAACTGCCATCATGGAATGAAGTTTCAGCAACATTTTAGAAGCAACTCACTGGAAACTTCGTTACCGCAATTTAGTGGTATCGTATCGGACCAAAGAGGCTCCAGGGTGAGTCATCTCACTAGAGACTTGTCAGCACCGAATTTTCAAACCCACTGCGAACTCGTAGCCACTGCGAACACACAATTTTTGAGAATTAATGGAAATAGCTTGGAGAATATATTGGAACACGAGGAACCCTCGGAGAGTGGAGCTTTGGAGGCGCAGACGAAAATTTTGGGTACAACTAGCAGTGCTAGGAAGATTGTCAGTTGTGGTACTATACCTAAGCACAAACCACAGTCGTTGACTTCGGGAGACGGGGATTCGATGTCCATTTCCGGGGCTGGATACAGGCTAACGGAAAATCCAATGATCGATGAAGATCCAAGACTCTCCAGATATCAAGACTCTGAAAGCAACGGAAACCTCACTACCTCCAAAACGTATTTTTGTCTGAAATCTATACTGAAGCAACATCGACGTAGATACACTCTGGTAACTGCCGAGGAGCTGAGAAAGTTGGCCACAGACGACCTCGTCGATAATAGTCCTTTGGCTGACAAGAATGCAAGAACTTCCAGAGAATCCAGACGCACGCACCAGTTGTTTAATAGAGACAACTTTTGTTGGAGGAATAAGGAGACATCCTCCGCTTCGCCTCTCTTTACGGATCAAAAAGTTCAGCGCGTTAGTTCGAGCAGGTGAGTTAACTATAATGTGCCAATATTAGCACTCACAGTTCGTTAAAAGCACCTATAGCAACACTCATTTAATGATTCCTCAGAAAAATTCGAGTATTTGATTTATGAGCCTATGAAATTATATTTTATTGCAATTCAAACCATGGAAGCACAAGTCCGTTTTAATATTTATTTCTTTAATCGTAACCTTTAAAATCGGGAAAATCTAACAAGTGGCCATAGCCATTAAACCGTTAGTGGTATATCCTAAGATGAAAAGCCGCAAAATGAATAATAAAAATTGACCATAATTTATCTATTGCAAAAAATAATGTAAATACAAAATTCTAGGTCTCTGATATTTCCGAGTCCTATAGAAGAAGCTTGTAGGACTGTACCAAACGATCCATTTGGTGGTAAAGCCGTGCACGTTATGCCGCTCCGAAGTGAAAAGCCTCCGGATTATGGCGAAGCTCTGAGTCTTCCAAAATTCTCAAAACTCGCGAGATCACTCACGTCAGTTCCTCACAAAAGTTTGCCACCTGATCCGTTGCAACGAGTGCGTTCCAGTCGTGGACGAAACGGTGGAAGATATCACCGTCGAAATCTCAGCATAGAGCCGGAATATCTTCTGCATACAGACGGTTGGAACACGAATGAGGGCAAGCCTATAACCGAAGTCACCGTGGAAAACGAAGTACGCGGAGGTTTGGAATCACAGCCGGGAAGTAGCTGTAGCACCGCACCTGTGCAGATGCGACGCATCTTGACAAGAGGCCAATCGCTCAACGACAGTAGAACTCCAAGAGTAGAGAGAAGCAAGAGGAAGAAAATTTTACGGACGAGTTTGACCGACACGACGGGTAGCACTTCCTCATTTTGCTTCCTGGACGATCAACCTCGCGACGATGCCAATTTATTGACCACCAAGCGCTTCAATGTCAGTATGGAAACGTCCTTATAACAGTAGCTACAGTATAGATAGATCTGAAAAAAAATGAAAGAAAATTTTTAATCACTAAACTAAGTGATGTTGCATCGACGCATTAGTTGCTAATGTTTTAAACAAAAAGTATGCACAATGCGGATAGTATTGTGTGCTCTTATGATAGTAGTAAATTCTATACTATATATACAACGCACAGGAGTATGTACTATGTAATACGCCATAATGTACCTGGAAGTAAACGCCGAGATAACAGAGATGATTAACATAGCCACCTTGGCCAAGTCTATGGTCGGTATTTTAAGTCAGATCTTGAGGCTGTCTCGCACTTGAAGACGCTTGATTGGTACAGTTTTGCTGAACGAGTATCCGGAGCAATTTATTTGTATAAACTACAAATAGATGTAGAAAACAAGATTTTTCGTTCTTCATTGTTTTCCTATGCAAAGTAATTTCCTGATTGTAGACACGGCGTTATATGCATTAATTTAACTCTAAAACATATACAGCATTGTACAATTTTGAACATGCATTTGGCCAATCAAATCTATGTAATTCTCCCTAAAACAACCTTTCTTTGCTTCTTATGATTGAAAGAGTTAACCACACGCGTCGTGTCGTTTTATGCCGCCATCGTGTCGTCAATCTGCCGTAACATTTTTATCTGGGAAGATAGTCGAAATTGCTCTCAAAGTCTGACTGCGAATACCAGCCTATAATATATTGTAGTTGCACGTGCGAGCGGAGAAGCGGGAGGGTAGACAGGACGGGCTTGGCTTGCCTTTTCGATTAAACTCGAGCGCGATAAGCGTTAAAATAGATTTAAGCTTCGGAGAATTAAGAATTATATACATGTATTAATAAGCATTAAAATATAAGCTGCAACCACAGTCGAGCCGTTCGATTCGGATCGATAGCTCAATATTAAATTCTCGACTACTCAAGCTTAGCGATATAAAAACATTTCCTGAAAGTTGTTTCGCCATTTATATACCACATTATTACAACTCGTAGAAAATCGCATGATAAAGCGATCCATTTTTCGTATATTATACATAGACGTCCATTTAGTGTATACCTAATTATAAATAAATATATATTTGTTGAATTATTTCTATATAAATATATGTACTATATAAAAAGCTTGTACTTGTATTTTCGAGAAGAAAAAAAATTGTGGCACGTATATCGTGTTGTACCGCGTTTATTGATCTATGTATGCATGCGGCACAAACTATGAGGATTGGCCTTAACGAGCAAACAGCAGCCGCGTATATATTCGTATATACTACTATTACAACTTTGTATGTACTATTCCTACCGTCAATTTAAGCTTGGACGAAGAGTGCAGCTACTCGTTTAATATTTAACAAAAACAAAACAGGAAAAATTCGCTCTGTAAGACGATATACCGCTACTACGCTATGCTATTGTATGTAACATAATGCTATGACGCACATAGCAGATTATAAGACGTATACGTATTATAATACCTATACATTATACATGGTATTTAGGTATCTATTAGTCTCTGAAAGAAATGTGATAAAATCGCGTATGCCAGCCGATAAACTTCTTCCTTTACTACAAAATCTATGTCTACACTATTATTACATAGTTATATTCGCTGGATAGTTATTATTGCCTATTATTATCATCATCATTATTATTATTTATTCGTTATTACCTTATAGTTCATTAAGGACGAATGTTGTTATGAAATGTGAGAATATTGTACGAAAAATGTTGAACGGAAAGCCTTATAGCATCTTCAGGTCATAATCTTGAACAATCAAGTCTTTCCAAACTGCCAGTTTAGCGATGAACTCTCGCGCGAGAATTACCCGATTCGAATTTAACGAGCCAACAAGCAAATTACTGCAATAACCAACAATACAGTGGGATGAGCGGTGAAAAAAAAAATGCAAATAAGTATAACGACCGATACAACCGAGAACTAGATGGTACACAATGCGCAATAGAAGTTAACAATGAATTAGGATATGGATTTACAAATAGTTTGATAAGTCGTCGATGAAGCGAGCTACGAATTGCAGAATCGCCAGTAAATTTGCAGTTATTTGTATTTTTGAGTTTCACGTCAGACAATCCGATGTAGCGGTTCTTTACCATTCGCTAAACGAACTTCGTTTCTCTCGGCATCTCTCGATATTATATATTATAATAGCAGTTATTGAAAAGAAAAACGAAAAAAAAAAAATGCTCACTGCAGCGTATTGCGCCGTCTTGAACCAAGTGCACTTGTAACTATACATACGATCAAGTTAGCTCTCGGTGTAGATAAATACTTAATATTCGCCCGCAACTATTGCCAACGCGTATAATAAATAAATGAAAACTGTATTGAAAACACGAATATTCCTACGTATTGTATCGAATCGACGTCGAAAAAATAATCTTACGGAAATTGCGCCGAAAACTGTTGCACAAGAGAACGTTTCGGGTTTGCCGTAACATTATTTTACTAAACTCGAAACTTTGATTGTTGATAACGTTAGGCAGCTAGTAGCTATATTGTTAAATGTATTTACCGCGGTCATTCTGTAAAATGCGGTTCTTAACGTACGTTGTTGTTAATATTGTTGTTAATTATTGTCGGTGGTGGGAGCGAAGGCATTCACGTTGCTTTATAACGAATAATAGCCCGAGCGTGACTTGTAGTAAATAAAATAAATAACCAAAAGACTATAATCGAAGGGAGAAAGGTGAAAGCTGCTCTCGGTATGCGTAACTTTCGACGTCTTCTTTACTGAGAACAGTTTTTTGTTTCAATTACGGACGACTAATACGAAATTCAGCAAACAGTGTTACAGCTTTAATCGCTCATATATTTTTCGAAAAGACACAAAATTTTTTTTTACATAACATGAGACATGTGACAGCCTGCAATATGAATAACATATAGATCCATACATAAACTGATAAACTACTACATACAGTAGACATTATTAATAAGTAACGGATATATAATATATAGTTATATGTTACAGTGTTGGGCACATTTCGAAGCGAGACAAATCATCCCATTATTGTACACCTATGCATAAATACGCCTCTGTCGACTGTGTGTATGAGTGATTGTGTGTGTGTGTACTTCTTTATTCCTTGTAAACAGTGACGCGTCGGAGCTGATTGAGAGCCGAGATATTGCAGCCGCGCGTGCGATTGAAATGATGAGGGGACGTTACACTTCTACGTACAACTTTTTACACATTTACGCGTGCCCGCTCGTCGTTGAACACAAGTATTATATTAAAACAAAAAAACGAAACAAAAGGCAATCGACACATTTATTTATTTATTTATTTTATTTTTCACGTGAATGCTCGAGGCGATTACATCGCGAGCATTTTCATCGATCATCGGCGTTTGCTGTATGCACCTCGTTCGGTCCAGGCGCTAAGGACGGGGTAAAAATAATAAAAAGAAATTCGCAATTCCTTATCAATTTTCTTAATTCCGTAAATAAAAATCCTCTCTCATCGCAACCTGTATAATAAATATATTGTTCTTGTCTTGAACAGTAGGTCTCGTTCGCTTTGCAGTAACCGTTCGAATCGGATATTGCACAGTGAATCGGAATCAGACTAGGAAAGCTCACGAGGGGAAGAAACTTACATGGACAGAGGCTAGTGCTCGATTGATTTGTTGCAATGACTCTATCGCGAATTGGCTAAAATTCGACGGTGAAAAGTTTCTCCTTTCGTCGTTTTGTTGCATTATTCTGTCGTTAGACTCGTGATCATCTTGTCTAGTCTTTGGAGAAACCGGGTCTTGTGTAGTACACTCGGTAGTAAAGTGTTTTGCTCCGCCAGAGGGAGTACGAGTTGTCGAATTTAAGAAGATACACACCCTGCAAATAAATAAGGATTATTCAGACACAATCAGACGATTACGGGAATTTCCGGTGGTGCATCATTTACACGGTTGTTCACCAAAACTGAAGATATCGATATTATTGGTTGTCGAGTAGTTACAAGACTAGATACAAATTTCATTATGTTACTTTTTCCCAATATAAAGAATAGTAATAATTACATTTACTAAATCTAAAACGTGTTTAGATATAAGAAATTGGTTTTGATCATAATACAATCATTTTTTTAAAAAGTATTACGAAATTATTATTAAAGTTAACCTATTTCTGATTAAGGGAATGTGAAATTTGTATTGATGCATTCACAGTGGAGTGAGAAAAATACCAAGAATATGTTTCAGGTTTTTTTTTATTAAAAATATATTGAGGACATCTTACCTGTCCGGGATATTGATGACTACCGGCATAAACTTCTTCCTGTGAGTCTCTCCTGAAAACCTGTAAAAACCAAAACGGTAAAATTTCTGCCTTAAACGCGCGTAATATAAAATCCAAATTCAATAACAGCGGATATTTTAAAAAAAATGTCATTACATTTGCTTCGACAATAACATAATCTGTATTTAATATTTATCAAATCAAACCATCTGTTAAAAATATTTGAAAAATTCATATATCGTGCCGGAAGTTATAACTAGTTTCCTATATATTAATTGTGCACAGTATTTGTATATTAAATTTTAATATATGCGGCATCTGTAAAAAAAAAAACACTATATGAATGATTGGAAAGAAATTTTTAACAGTACCAATTATGAATAATATACCAACAAAACTGTGGCAACTGTTTTAGAATCAATAAATTGAACAACTTTTTTGTATCGTCTTGATTATCATGGCTTTGCTACGTTAACGACATACACACAAATTCATAAACAGCTTAACTACTATAGGCTGTTAATTAAAAGCTTCCAAAAATAGCTTATTGCAGTATTCGCTCACAATATCCTCGTTATAAGCTTTGATAAATAAATGAATAACCACATAATGTAGATAACAAAAATTTCCGTCTATAAATAGAGGATAACGAGGAAAACTTACAGGCACAATAACGCTTATAGGAGGAGTCGCAGGTTTATTATATTCCGTTCTTGCTTCGCCGTTAACAGCTCCACTTTCGAGATCCTCCCGAGAATCATAATCCTCGTCGTCCTCGTCCTCGTCCTCGGACTCGCTAATATGAACGGAAACCTGATTCGTGTCGGGTTTCGACCATTCGAAATAAACACCGAATCCAATGTCATAACCATCGGTGGCGAATTCCCAGAATAGACAGGATCCGTCTTCGTGAGTTGGTACGCGTACAGTTACGGTTTCTCCGTGTCCCACTTTGATAACAGCATCGCCGGCTTCGCGCCTTATCGTTTCTTTGAATTCGTCGACGCCCTGTCCAGTCCACATTTTGGGCGGCGCTATGGGCGGCCAATCGGTTTCCGGATCCTCGGAATCTTCTCTTTTGAGAGGAGTGCTCTCGTTGCTCTCGTTATTGCTTTCGTTCGATTCCTCGTTGTTTTTTGCGTTGCATTCCTTTGTCTCTACATGATTGTCCGAGCAGCACTCAATGACAGAACTATTCTGATGGAGTTGCTGCATATAGCGGTGATAATGTTGCTCTTGCAATTGCCTAATGAGAACAGCCTGCTGTTCTGGATTTCCAGGATATTGTTGTTCGGCATAAGCTCTGAATTGGTAGTAAGTTTGTTGATTCAGAGCCTCCTGAATCTGTCTTCTTTGATATTCTCGCTTGGTCCTTTCCTCCTCTTCTTTCTTACGTTCCTCCTCAGCCTCACGTTCTTGTCTTTCTTTGTCCGCTCTCTTCCATTCCTCCTCTTTCTTTAGACGAATCTTCTCTTCTATATCTCTCTTTTGTGCCTCTACTACAGTCTTGAAAAGGGGGCAAAGCTTGTCCAGCAAAACTACAAACCCTTCCATAGCCTGTTCCTTTTCGATATCGCCTAAATTTTGCCATGCCAGCCTTCGATCTCTTCCAATAACATCTAGAACGCCGAGAGGTGCAGAATTTTCTGGGGTACATTTTCCATGTGTTACTTGCTGCGTAAAAGCCACCAGTTTTAACTTGTCTTCGTAGGAGAGGTGAACAGCTTTGCCTTCTTTTTCTAGAACAAATGTTGTCAACATTGACATTTAATTTCAGTGAAACAATTTCCCTGGTCAAAGGATAATAACAATTGAAACTGTAAACTATGTTCTTACAAGTTTTTCTACAAATAATAATACCTGTACTCAAATAAATGCATTTTTCCACCTTCTAACTTACTTTTTTTTAAATAGTTTTTAAAGGGATAAACATTGGATATTTAAATTTACCGCTATTGGCGAAATATGTTTATTAAAACGAAAATATATTTGAATCCGAGAAGCACGAGTGCCGCGTACCTTTGTAAAAGTTGAGAGCAATTTTGTACAGCTCTCGTGTTTCGAATCCGGATAAATGGGGCTCAAATTCTTCGGCGGAATTGCCGTCATCCTGTTTCTTCGGAGTCTCAGCTTTTGACACTGTCAACTTGTCTATTTTTTCCTCAATTTCGGATACGTCGGTGTTGGTAGACGCCATTTGCAATCTATTATACGCTTTGGCCACCTGAGCCAACTCGGCTGACTCACTGCCACCACGAAGACAGCTTTGCGAGACTCAAAAGCTTATATAGTTTACGACAAAATAATACAGCTCCGACTTTCACGATCAGGTGATGAGCTATCGAATTTTTTACACAGTGAACGCAAAACTCGGGGTGATTTCACCCTTGCTACCGATCACTCTTCAACCCTTTCATTTAATTTTCAATGTTCAACAATTTCGCAACTTAGGCAATTGTGGTTTAACTACTGTATGTAAATAAGTTATGATTTGTGACGTCTGACAGCGCTTAGGTAAATTATGAAAATTGTCAAACTGACCCAAATTGGACCCTAGTCAACAATACACTTAACACCCCGTCAATTTTCTGTGTTAGACAGGTGCACTCCTCATGGCAGCACTGTCTTGTTGACACGTCGCCGCAAGCTGTATTTTTCAAGCTCATTGGAAAGTGCTGCTGTCGTTGGTACTACGTTCTGTGAGCAGTTCTCACCGCCGATAAACCGACTGGTGGTAAAGTTCCGACCTGCAGATCGTACGAATGCGGCTTTGGTTGCGTTGACTGCAGTCGCTGGTCGATCGAAATAGACCGAAATTTATATCAAATCTTTTTGTGCCAATTTTTACTAGGGCTAAGGTTTTTTGCAGATAAACGCTAATGTTTGCCGGATGCTGGGCAGCCAGGGATAAAACTACTATAATCCCCCGATGCACTTCGTTTGAAAAATTTGTTACAAACTTCCGATAGTAGTTTTATTGGAATGGAGGAAGACTTGATAGAGCTTCTGTATCAACCGATTTGGAAACCCTGGCGAAAATAAATTATAGAGACTGATACAGATCGACAGAATTTGATTGGGATTTAATTGTATGTTATCATCTCTATCTATTCGGACTCCCTGGCAACTTGTGTCACCAAAGTGTTAACCGAAAATAATTGAAGTAAACCGACTTTTTAACCGAGAAAAGATAAGTCTCGATTATCCACCGGTTTCACCGGCTTTAATCGATTAAAAACTTTAACTCGTTTGGCTAAATTGTCAGTTACATAACTTATCGTAAAATAAGAAGTCTATCATGATGAATCTTGAATATGATAAATATTTGAATCCAACGATTTGTGGATGAAAGTTTTTTTAAAATAAAAATGTAATATCATTAATATTACCCCGACAATAGTAAATTTCTATTATTAAATTTAATACAATAATTATATAATTTATTATAATATTATATGATATGAAAGAAACTTGCACAAATTCGCGAACCCAAATCCGAACTCAGAACGATAGGGTTTAAAAAAATCGTTTTTTATATCATATATATTTACCGGGGTAGTCATTCTGTTTTCGGACACCTGTATGGTAACCGAGAAAATCGGTTTAGAAAAATTTTCCAGAGTTGTATATGTTGGTGTGATGAAGGACCTAAAATTTACCGTAAAGGTCACATTTTATCTTAGAACAAAATGGTGAAATATTTCCGGAATCGCTTCCATTGTAAAATATAAGAAAATTATAGAATTTTAGACATAGAAAAATATTGTTTTAAATAGTTGTTAATGTTCTGTGTATTTTAAATACATCGATTCTATTATATCGGATTTATGAGACTTTTTCCCAATATCAAAATATTACTGCCCGGTTACGGTTCCAAGTAATTCGGTAAATCGGCGCTCCACTGTACCGTCCATCTTAAGTTACGGTAGTTGCAATTTCCGTAATTTTCAAACTACACACGTAGATCTCAACGTTCATTGATCTTAAGTCCTTTAAGGATTAGAGATCAATAGGAATAGGATGCAACGGCAGTTAAGTCAATCGACGTAATGTAAGTTGGAGAGAACGGCAACTGAGGTCGTAATACGAGTACGTCAGAAAAGACTAAAGTAAGTTAAAATAATGTAGCTAGCTTCCGTTCCGCGAGTCATTGATTCATTTATACCCCACTTGACGTCAGATCTCGAGCCGTATATCCATTTTAGAGGATCTACATGTATCAAACCTCCTCAAAATAGAGTGAAAGGTTTTGGCGCCCATTTTAGAGGAAATAAGATAATAAACAATCTAAATTTGGGCTGTAGGAAATCTATCTTATTATTCTCTTATTGATCATGGAGCGCAATAATACGGAAAATCTCGTTGATGAATAAAAAATAGAAAACGAGAAATAGTGTCGATCTACGTCAAGAGTCGCGGTAGTGACTCGACGCCAAGTTGAACAGAAAATGAATGTTGCTGCCGCACACATGACGATTTTGTCTGATTAGACTACTCCTCTGTGTATTACTCTGTAGCTAAATAATGAATTATATTATTAACCCATGTAAGGAGTTTATTTCAGTGTACTTAATATAAGAGCGACTTTAAAAGAACCGTCATATATTACACTGTTCGAAATAATTTGCACGCTTCGAGTACTACAATGTCTTGTAGTCTTGCTTATAAAAAAATCAGAGTTTACTGCACGCGGCCTTATAAGTAGCTAGTTGTAGTATAAAAGAAAGATAAGTAGTGCAGTCGTTAGAGGGGATGGCTAAATTGTAAAAAAAAATCTTTATCATGCCTGGTCAGTCGCAGTGATAAGCGACAAAGATTACGTCCATATGTCATCGGTGTGCCACAATCTCTCGCCCGCTTTTATAATATTACAGTTGGACATCTATATTAGGAACAGGTGGGGAACAAAAATTATGTAAAATAAGGTCATGTTCACCAGGCTTTAATTATTTTCACCCCATGAGTCTTCAACCCCCTGATAAATTTAAAAAAATGTGTTTATGCTTTTTTTTAAAAATCCCCACACACTAAAAGGTATATTAGCTGATACTTAATAATTTATAATTATATATATTTATGTTTTACTTATATTGTTATGAATACATAATTATGTATTTGAAGTTGTACCAAATATGTTCAAGTTCAAATATATTTAGCAAGACAAATTATGGAGCAGTACACAAAGAGAAGAAAATAAATTAAATACACTAAATGAATTTACTTAAAAACCGATAATTAATTCAAGTGTACGGTATTTGAAACAAATGAATATGCGAACGAAACGATAATATATTACATTCAATGAACTAAATAATGTATTTGAAAGTAGCGACTGAAGTTATAATTTGTTCAGATCCGTATAACCAGTACAATTGAGTACTTGAAACAACCATATATGTCGTTGAATCAATTAAATGATTGTATGAATTCAACATATATTTGAATTAATATAAACATTCAAATAAAACCTGTATACATGCGTAACTGTTTTCGCAGATAAAGTCAGCTTGATTCAATATTATGCCTTATTTGAGCGAAGTAAATGTTTCGTTACCGCGGAAAAGTATTTCCTTGAATGAACTAAATAACTTAATTAAAAACAACGACTACTGAAGCAATTAAATATTGAACAGATTTTTATAAATATTGTTTATATTTAAAGAAACATATTTTTCATTCAACAATAGATTTTCTGGCTCGGATTAAAGATATAATATGAAAACGTATATAATATATTGTCTGACGTATAAATTGAATAGTTTTATTGATTTAACAAAACATTTAGTCGAAAAGTAAAAATATTTTGTTGACTGAAAAAAATATGGTTATGATTCCACAAATCGAGGAATTAAATATATGAATGATTCAAATACATATTGCATTTAAAAAATTTCAAATAAATTATTTGTTTGAAAGATTTTTTGTATTCAATTATATTTTTCTCTCAGTGTAGACCGTGTTAATAGGCTGTTACAATATTCAATATAGTTCAATGGATCAAAACAAAAATGTAAAGTAGAATAGTTGAATATAGGGGTAGTCTTCTGGTAATATTGGATCTAGCAGTAGTTAAACTAAGCTCAATCTATCCGTTACAATACTACAGAAGGTGTACGTTATCAAAAAGATAAGGTTGCCCGAGCTCCTATCTGGACGCCATATTTTTGATACAATAAATAGGTGATGAATGTATTGGCCCGTGGTATTCACTATCCAGTAGGGAAATCGAATCAAGTCTGTGCGGATGCGAGTAACGCAATTAGCCATAAATGTTTATCTGGCAAGGCGATAGTTTTCATATCGAAAATATTAAAACGGCAGCTAATTTTATAAACTATTAGACATTATAATCGTTCATTTCATTAAGTGTGTGAATAAAATTCACTGCTTGATTGAAAACAGCTCAGGATGGAATTTATAGGCAAACCAAATATTAGCTAGCTGGCAAACAGGCTTGAAAAAAAAAAAAGGATTTGTGAGTAATTTATCGAAATAAAAAAAACTTGTCAAAGGTGAAGGGACGAAGGTCCCTGTAAAGTGTGATAGTGTTTCCACAGTGTGATAGAATAATGGCCACCGGATACGACGATTGTTACGACGCCTCCTGGCACCTCATCCCGCCTGATTACGTCAGCAACGAGGAGGAATACAGGTGAGCCGGAATTATGACTACCTTCCTAACCAGAGCTAATAAACTCCAGATATTAAAGAGAGCTTTGTACCTTGTTGGGTTTGAAAAATTGTATTTGGTAGGAATATTTATTTATATTTCCGCCTCCTACATGTAAATTGTCAAATAAAAACTTTGAGAATAGTGGAATTTATTAGATTTTTATAGTAATCGGTTGCCAAATGTTCTGAAACAAACGAATTAAAAGGATTCCTGAATACTATGAGAATGTGTGTAAAGTAGACTACGATAAATCAAAATATATACTGCCGTTTGTTAGGTTCCTTATTGAACAAATTTGTTTTTGCTTATATATTTACTATATATAAAGAAATAGTATATTTTCAAATCCGGTAGCTGGTAAAATTTAAGAATCATTTGTTTCCGTTTTGTTTCACAACACTTGGAATGAATTTGCAGAGTACGCCATAAAGGAGCTTTTTCCGAATACTCCTACAGTATCGACAGTTTTCAATATTTTAAACCGATCATCATTCTCTCGTAGTCCGAGGAAAAATGAATAAATATACTTGACGTTTAAAAAAAATGATCCACTAAACATTTTTTGTAAAATGTATTTCTGAAAATAACTTATTTTTTATTCCACCCAGATAAAAAGTTCCATTAATTCAGTTGACACGTGCATTTCAACTCGGGCAATTTTGTTTCAAATAAATATTTATTTGAATGCTCGATTATGTGAAATAATGTTGTCTCCGGTCATCCAATCGAGCACTATATCTTTTAATGAGTGGGTCCGGGGCGAAGCGATTATTTCGTTGACTGTAGGAGACAGAGCTGCTTGGTAATAGTTATAAACGGAAGTAATGACTATTTAAGAAGCGTGATCACGCATGTAGGGGGTTGCCAGTGTAAAGAGACACGAGAGGATAAGAGAGGAGCGTGTAGAGTGGTACGCCTTGTTACTAGCGCGTCGCGGCGACGATCGTGCGGGTGGTGCGTCCAATGTACCTCTGCACACCCCTCGCGAGTCCCGGACATTCGAGAAAGGCATAGCACCATGCCTGTCTCTCCCTGCCAGCCTGTCTGTCTGCCACCGTCACCTGTTGGTTTCCACCATCAATTTCCAAATAATCCGGAAGCGATTCACTCCTGCTAAACACATTTATACGCGTTATAGCTAACATTGTAGCCTAATCATCGGCATACTCTCTGCCTACTTTTAAAGTTTCTAAACACATGTAATTAATCATAAAATTCGGTGGTGAAATTGGAAATGTTTGATAAGACCCCGTATAATAATTGTAATCTCCCGATAACGTTATTTGGGATATTTATTAAATTCTGCTTTTGTTAATTCTGGCAAGTGAGGTAATCACTGATGAATTAGACAAAAGTTATCAGTAAGGTACGACTCGTAGCCAATAAAACAGAACAAGTTTTTTTATATAGAGTTTTACTTGGCTAATTGGTTTGATTGGACTTAAAATTTTTGCCACAATTGTTTTATTTTAAAAAATAATAATAATGTCAGACACGCGGTTGTTTGCAGCGAAGCGTAGCTCAAGCATCAAGCTGCAGCTTTAGTATCTCAACCGAAAAGAAGTGTATCTACAAGGCAACCGAGAGTCTGTGCGATGAATGACCGGACTAAAGCTTGGCGGCGTTTGAAATAACTTCTTAAACGTTTCTTAAAGGGGCAACGATGCTCAGTCAAGCGTTAAACTAGCCGTGTAAAGTTTGGGTCACGTCTGGCTTACGTTACTATGCCGAGTGCTGGTGGTGCGAGAGATTCTTCACGAGATTCTCTCGGAGCATCGCAAAGAGGCCCTCGAGGTGTAGTATCCCCTCGGGGGACTCTTTTACCTACTACCAAGCTCTCTCTGAGCGCTACGAGTGGAGCGGCCTATAGTAGTACTACTACGAGCTGGCCCATCGTTGTACTATACGACGAGCGTAGTACTACGTTCATTCATGCGAAGCTTTCGTAGTGACGGCTGGTGGGCCCGCTGGGCCTTTGTGTTCATTTCATGAATGAACTCTACTCGCGAGCAGTCACTCCGCCAGCAGTCGTCAATCGTTGTAGTATTTTAACAGTCTCACTATGACACCCCACCACTCCAGCATCTTCGTTTTCATACTTTTTTCTTCAATGTTCGACCTTTCGAAGGACACAGGTGTGCTCTGGGTTTCCGGAATCCTCCGAGTCTGAGAACCACAAATTGCGATTTGCAATAGTCACGGATGGTCAGTCACTTTCCGAATTCAGATTCAACACTGCAAATCGCAAAAACATTTTTTTACCTTATTGTACTGAATTGTAGAAATTATATTATAGGAATCTTAGACTGCTTTGGATCACAAAAAAAAATGGAAAAATTGTTATTATTGTACTATTATTCGTGTTATTATAATTTTTGTACGATACCTTATAGAAAGTAAAATCATTAAATTGGTTATTTACACTTTTATTTACTCTTTATGGGCCAGAATTTTATGAAGTGAATTGTGCGGACATAAAAATGATGCTTTTCCTTTCGTTCTTCACTCCTGTATGAAATATCACACAGAAATGTGCGATAAGTTCGCGCGCATCTTGTCCGTAATTTGGAAATGTGTTAAAATGTTGCGCAGGCACGTACTAGCAATAAATGTAGTGAGGGTATGCGTTGATGATGAAGGCGAAGGTGGCGTGGGATAGGCACGCAGTCTGTTCGAGCGGTTCGAGCGGCTGAAGAAGAAGAAGCCTCAGGTGGAAGTGCACTATGCGTAGGAAACCCCGGGGACCCCGACAGGTACCGGTATTCTCATGTTAATTGGCAACAGTCGAAATATCTCGTAAATGGGTGAAGAGCCATTCATAGCGGCACGTTTTCTCGCCATCTGAGTCCTCCTTGGATAGTGCGGGGTAGCCGAAAATTCAAGCTAAACGTGAAGTAGACGGCTGCATATATTAGTAGGGACATAAGGTACCGACAGTAGGAGCAACAGCAGAAGAAACAGGCGCTGTGCGTCAAGTGTAGACCCTTTGCACGCCGCTCGAGACCTGTAGTTTTATTATATATACTATACAGTAATAATACATACCAAGTAGTCGGAGTGCGAAGAAGCGCAAAGTACCTGCGCCAAGTTCGAATCGATCGCCCACTCCGAACCTCCACCAGCCGAACCTTTCCTCTGCCTCTTTTCTCTTCACAATCGCCGCTGCTGGTACTACTATAGTCTATAGTCGAGTGCAATAAGCTTTTAAAAGTTTTGCTGGTACCGGTGCGGTTCGGTTGGAGCGCGATAAATCCTATAATCCAAGCGCAAGGCCCCTCGGCTCCTCCTGTCGCTCCCTGGTGGACCTCGATTAACTCCAACCGCACGTACCTACAGAAACTTAAAGTAGAATTAAGAGGCTCGAAAAATTCTCAAAAGTTTCAAACAATATTAACAATTTTTTACATATATAAAAAATCATTAACAGTTTTGATGTTTATAATTGAGAAGTTGGTCTCCAGATATTGATGCGTTAGTCCGGTTTGAAACATTTTCGATGTTCCACTCTGCGAAATAAACATGCTTTTTGTAGAGATGATTATTTTTTTTTAATTAAAAAATATTGGTCCTGATAGATTTTTCGTTCGCAACGTGTGGTCGAAGATAATTCGAGTTAGAATTTGAATACACCATTAGGTAAGACGTGCGGAATAATAAGAATCGCAGTAGCGCTCAGTCAAGACAAGATGGAGAGAAGAGAAATATCATCGTACGGAGGCGACATTAATTTCCTTTTTAATACTTGGCGTCGAGACGTTACCGCACCTCTCATGACGCTTATAACCAAAAATCTATAACAGTGAATTCATACAACGTTGCAATACACGCAATGATTCGTCGTTCATCGAAACCGCAAAAATATATATTTATATATATAGCGATTAAAAACCATAAAACCAAAAGCGATTTTAAAAAATTCGTCGAGGAATCATCACTACACAAACTTAATGTCATGTGAAAAAAATTGATATCGATAGATGATTAAACTTTTTCTCTATAAAGAAAAACAATTGTGATATCTTCAATGTGTATGAATTATTATTCGAGGTATTATAAAAAATTTCAAAATTCATTTTACAGTTGAAGCCTCCTCAGGATGAGACGCAGCAGAGTGATGTATAGATATACCCTTTCCTAAGATAAGCATACTCGTCGAAAATCATCGAGTCGTGATTCGCGAGGGTTGGTTTAAGGCTCGCTAATAGGTAATTCTGATACGTCGGTGCGCGGTACCTCTTAACAGTTTAACCGAATGCGAGTGGCAGTGGCAGTATCTAGTAAGTGAGGTGGATGGAGAAGGTGAAAACGCGGCGTGCATCGACTTTCCATCGTGATGCTATACGTTCGTACACAGCCCTTCACAACGGGCATTATAGATATATATATACACAAGCCTAGAAGAGGATCAGGACTAGCAACAGTAGTACAGCAGCAGTATCCACCTAAAACAATGAGACGCAGACAAATTGGGTTGCGTGCTTGAAACGAGTTGGCACAGGTATCGCCAAACAGTCGTGGGATCCTAGCAAATGTTATTCGATCGCGAGTATAAGTCGGGGGTCGAGGTGGCTCACCGACGTCCCTCTTGGTGCTGCAGTGAAAGCTTCTCCACGAGCACCCGAGCAAAGTGCATGCACACTAGATTGTACGACTCCTCCACATGCCTACACCACTAAGAGATACTGCACTCGGAACATAGTCAACGGCGCCTTTATATTTTTCTTCTTGCACACGTAGAACAAGTTTTTTTGCCTGCGATAGCGTGAGAGCCGAATCAGCTGCCTCGCCAGGTCAAAAAGAAGAAAATCACTCCAAGACGGCCCGATTCTTGAATCTGATTCTAACCAAATTAGAGACTCTACTTCTGCTTATTCTCATGCGAGAAATGAATATATACATATATATTCGTATACATTAAAATTGGTTTAGCGAGTGATGTAAAGTTGCTCGTGTATACTCATTTAAAAAAAAAGTATTTATTCAAGTTTTTAAGGAGACGCTTGTCATATGGGTGTGAAATTTAAAATATTCGCTCACACTGAGCGGAGAGATTTTGTCGGTCTTACTATAACTTTGGCAGAAACCAACTGTCAAAATTAGATATTGCAAATATTCATTTGCTTATTCAGAGATACTATCGCTCTTATCAAATAGAGGGAGAAGATATAATACACAATATATATAACATTCTTTTGATATCGTCGATATACACGATTCTCCTTATCGGTAAATATAAGCGCTCGAAATGTAGACAATACCGTATAATTGAATACTAAATTTGTAACATCTTTGTTAACGTATTAATTACCAGTAAAATCTGCAGTACTTCTTTAGACTCAATATTATTATTACGATATTTTTTCCGATACGTTTTTCATCGCACTCTAAATTATTTCTGCTTAAAGTGCTTCAGCGTCTCGTACGTTAGGATGGCAAATACTGCAAATTTTCTTGAGTTTAAGCTTATACGTTCCTCTTATCGTAATAAAATATCCGTGGCTACTCTCAAATCTGAGTTTTCGGAATCAATGGCTATCTTGAGGTTCTTGAGATCATCATTGAGTTGCGCATCTCCTCATATACATATCTGTTCCATCCTCTAAGACTCTTGGAATTTGTTGACCTGATAACAAATTCAGATAATACGCATAATCTCCTGCCTTCAGATATTTCTTGCACCTCCGAAATCAAAAAGCTTGCCGGACTTGCTAATAATCTAAAACTAAAAATACGACTGTTACACTTTTGGTTAGGGCAATTAAATTTTGAATTCTTCAACATTCATTCGGTTCCGCAAAACAACATATGTTTAAGGTGAGAAGAAATATTGTTGAAGTGTGGTTTAAAATTTTATTTGATAGACGCCAACCAATGAGCAAACCAATGGAATAAAATTAACTGTTTTCTCGGTGTAGAAAAAACAATATTGGAAAAGCTTCGTTAATATCTAAAGCCCCAAAACTATCATTATACATGCATTCAGAGCTTGAGTCAAATGCCCGACCACTATCAGCAATTATACAGAATCTCTATCGGTGACACAGAATTACAGGAGAATACAGAATTTTTTCAAAGTCGTTGAGAAATTATACAACGAATTAAGAAATATAATGAAACCTCCTTAAAGTGTTTTCCGAAAATCTTACACGAATAAACTTTTCTTTTTTCTATTTTAGTTTCTCATATAACTTCCACGCATTATATGCGTCAGGGTTCAGGTAATAATGATCTACAGAAGTCGAGAAGGATGTAGAGGTGATAAATTCGACTCTCAAGTATACTTTAGTGTATATGTAATACGGTTTTGAGGAATGCGAGGAAAGAGCCTACCGGATGCTGGATCCGCCCTCTTGCGCGACCCTTTTTTGACTCTGAATCTCTACGGCGATGAGGAAAGTCAAACTGCCCCGTTGTCACAATGGAGTCACAATGAATAAACCGGAAACTCGCTTCTTTGTCGGTATTCGGGACAGCGAGGTGTGCTATTGCGACTATTATTCTGTCTACATGTACCAGCCCTACTCTCTCCCTCGGATCCATTCTTCTGTAGAGCCTAATAGACGATATATTCCTAATACTCGATACTCAGGTATATAACAGCTAACATATACAGCAATAGTACTTGAAGCCAATTCGAATAAGTTCCCAATATAATATTCACTGAATGTACGCTATACGTTTTAAATGTAAATGCAATTTTTTTTTAAGTCGTCAGTTCACGATGTGTCGGGACCTGGTCTCAGTAATGTAAATTGCGTGCATCAGTCACTCATCGTGTGACCTACGAACTAAAACGTACCGGCGCATCATCGATCCCATCAACACCAAAGCTTTTATTCTATTTCTTATCTTTTTACATCTTATCGACCACAACTGCATTCACTCAGCGGTAGGCAGAAGATTATATAATGAAGTATCGAAAAAAGAGTGGTAGAAACGTAAAAAAAACTGTGAAAGATGGCTGCCGAGTTGAAGAACATGACCTACATTCGCACATAGAGCGCTTTATCGATGCCCGAGGATCTGGGTAATGTAGGTTGAGCGTGTGGCATGTACCCTATCAATGGACAATGGGTATTGCATCAGTAAGAGTCGAGCTCAGCGAGAGAAAAGAAAGGGGTGTAGAGGGGCAGAGAGAAAGAGAAGATATGGACATGCGAGAGGGTAAAAGCGACACTAATGCTCTTTCGCATCGACACTCGAGGTAAAGTGCGTCCTCGGTGTAAAAAGGTCTGATCGATGGAGCGAAACGATTGGTCGGTGGCTGACGGAGGGGTTGAAATTTGTTGAAGCCTGGAGGGTAGTTGGCCGGGATCTGCGAGCTTTGATTGGTCGGAACAGGAGCTCAGCTCCGCCTCACTCGAATGTGGACCAGGAGAATGTGAGCTTAGCACGCGAGGCTGAGAATTCGTATAGGTTGCACAAGGGAATTTAGAGTAGCGTAAAGGAAAACGGGGCTAAGTGGAATTTTCGAAATACTTTTATCCAAGAGATTTTGGTAATTATTTGTGGATTTTATAAAATAATAAACTCCGAGCACAATTATTTTAAACATCTTGTATCTTAAACATTTCTCAGCAGAGAATTTTAGATTTTGCACAGGCAAACATAAATAAAAATAAACTTCAACACAGGGGTACGTCGGATACCAAAGAGGAAACTTAACTTATTATATCTTGTTGATAATATACAGAAACAGAAAAAATGAGCTACAAAGTACTGGAATAGATGAATCTTACAATAGCAACGATTTTTTTCCTTAAAATTCGCTTGGGAATGTGAAAGTGGCTAAAGGCTAAAAAAAAGACAGCACCTTCTTCAATAAAAAAAGCTTTTTTTCTTATATAGCATGCTTAGCATCGCAACGTTACCGCGACTTTTATTATACAGAAATTTGTATCTTTTCCATTGGAGTCGAGCAAAAAAAAATGAATTGAAAATAAAATTTTTCCAAACTTCTCCACAATACAATATTGAATTAAGTATTTAAAAATGTTTTTTTTTGCCGCTCTACGTTCTTAAATCGACATGTTCCAACCAGCCCCTGTAAACAGACATGAAAGATAGTGAACGCCGTGTGTATGTACGCGCAGGGGTAGTTACAGATGTGGAGGGAGGACATTAGTTGCGTTCAGGAGCCGCGAGGGCGGGTCATTCGCTTCGGGGGTAGTTCTCGGTAAAGAGGGTGAATCGAGATAGAGAGATAGAGAGGAGGTGGAGCACCATGAAGAACCGCCCTCGGGTTTTTCGAGAGGCACCCCTCTCGAGAGGCTTGAGACGCGAAGCAGGCCGGAGGTAGGGAACACTAGCCGTCAAGTGCTCGACGAGGACACTCGAAAACTACGAGTACCATTCACAAGCAATACTCGCGGCTGCTAGTCCTGTTTAGTATAGTAGCACTCGACCAGTTTGCCAAGTTGCTTTGCAATTTTTTTCTTAAGCAATCCCCCACAGTTCTGAGTGGCAGTGGTTGTGTCTTGTTCTTCAGGTGTCCAGTTTTATAGTGCAGTCGTGTTGTTGTCTTCTCCCTTAAGTTTCGAGATGCACAGCTCAGTTCAGTGAAAAATATTTGGAGAGTGACAAACAGTGCTCTTAGCAGATCCAGTGATAGAACCTGAAATTTAAAAAAAAACGTTATTTTTGTGAGGGTTGCAAAGGTGTGGACTGAAATTCAGTAAAGTTGAAAGACGAAGACGTGGAGTGAAAAAAAATACGTATGAGGATTGTGAGTGCGTGTGGAACGCTCGTATAAAAATATGTCGTACTGACCAAGAGCTCAACGATAAACGTGAAAAACATTTGAGAGTGATTAATTAGGGGGTAAAATGGCGGACAAGAACAAGCTTTTGCCCTGGCCCCTGCTACCCTATCCAGCGAGCCTTTTGAATCACGTCTGGTACAGCCAAATTGCATTGAACACCAGGTAAACTCCGTCGAAATGATTTAAAAATTAAATTTTTGGTACTGTTTTACCTGCCCGTTGAAAAATGATCATTGACCTAGAGTACCAGTCCTTTTGCGTCGAACGATAGTTGTAAATTCATAATAATACGCGTAATTAAAAAATCGCAACGGATGATCTCAACATTTGGGCTAAACATGCGTATACACAGAAAGTTAAAAGAATGACAATTCATAAAGCTAGCTGAGCATAACACGCATTTTTTTAGATAAAAAGTGGTGACGCAGAGAGATTTCGATGCCCGATGAGTAGCACAATTCACACTTATATATATCGCATTCGACGCATTTAAAAATCGACAGTAGTGATTTTCATGTACAAATATCCACTATATGAAAGCTTAACTTTAATTCGATGATCTAAAATTTTTATCAAGAGATAAAATCGGTGCATACGCAGCCAATTTGGCACTAAATGTTAAACCTCTACAAATTGCTAATTGAGAAATTTTCGACTCGTGTTACAGATTATTAGAAAGCATGAAAATGCCACCAAGAACGACTGGTTTCCACATAAACGACATCTTAGAGTTGAACGACGCAAAAACGAGTGCAGCAGCCGCAGCGGCGGCGGCGGCGGCTGCGGTAGCGGCGGCCGCGGCAGCGAACCAAGATGATCATGTTCAAGGTTTGTACCTTTCAGATATGTCAAATAGTCTCTAAATAAACCATCCTTCTCAAGGGCACCGTTTGGTCCCACAAAAGTCACAAACTTTGTTTTTTATTCAATAGTTAATTAATTTAATATTTTTCCTTATGTAGGAGGTACGAACGTACCGCCGACGGCGAACGACGTCCCACCATCAACCTACCAACAATTGCTCGAGCATACAGCATCAGCGATGCTGCAACCATCGATTCACGCGAATTTAGCGAGAGGAGCGTTAGGTCCACCTTTACCACCACAACCCCCTGGACTTCTAGGCTGGCCAACCGGTCCGTCGCTACCCCCATCGATGCAGCCACAATCCTTGGACGAAATAAACGGTAAGCAAAGTATAAACACTTTTCCATTCATATCTGTTGTTTTTGCTATCGATACGTCTCTCCGTTACTGTTATATTAGGCTGTAGGTATGAGAAATCTTATATTTATTTGTGTATGAACATATATATCCATATATGTTCATATATCCGTTCCCGGAACGCGATCCGAACTCCAAACGACAAACGAATCAAGGGGTGTGATCCTTACTAGCAACCCTTATTTATTTAGCACCCTACAATTGGTGGGCCTCGGCTAAGCAGGATCTAATAGCCCTATAAAAGATGGTCTCGTACGCCCGACGATTGGTCCTCCACACATACACTGAGCAATGAGCCGATCGGACAGATGTCACCGTGCCCCGCGCTTATAATGTGAGGCAGATGTGTACCAGCGACTATCTATCTATACCTACCTCTCTGGTGTATACCGCTTACCTCTACACCCAACGACTACCCCAAACCACGCGTTTTACCTCTCGTTTTCTACGACCCTCGATAAATCGAAATCGTCACGCCCAAAATTGCATTGTTGTTCGACCGCATCATCGTTGCACCCCTGAGTTTTTTTCTCTACTGTGCGAATGTACCACAATCGTGTACAAAACGATTTACACTTACAACACCGACTTCTTTCGTTGCTAATGTCGATTCCTTGCTAAAATGCACACTATATCAGTTGCACCATGTGTTAGAAGTATTTCCAGAATTTATATCCAAATGTTATTTCTTTACAATAATACTATTTAGAAGTTCCAGAAAAGTTCAAGGGAATTTTTCTACTTATTTTTTATTTCATAAAAGAAATTAAATTTAACTCACACGCAACTAACTTAAATTCAAGCCCGATGCTTGGGCATCTTATTTTTAAAACATAAAGTTCAGTATTATATAGAGGTTGTATTCTAATCAGTTATACAAATGCTTTCGTTTTGCAATCTCACTCTGATGTACGTAATCGGATTTAGATAGCAATTCTCTGAACAATAGTTGTTTGAAAAACGATTGAGCACTAAACATTGCGCATTTCCATTCTAAATATTAATCGAATCAGACATTTGGTCGTCAAGCAATGACGTAGATTAATTTAAAGTTTTTTTTTTCCTGAATTAACTGTTTGAATAATAACTTAAAAGTAACTATTCATTGAATTAATAGTCATCAGTTGAAAAAATAGAAGGTTTAATTTTTCAATATTCAAAACTTAGAAGCACTTCTAGAATATCTCTGTTAAATACAGGGGAGTAAATGAGGGATCAGAGAGAAACTGTGATTGAAGCTAATTATATAATGTGGTTGGTGGGAAGCCAATTTTCGACAAGAGTGATATGGTTGATCTGCCGGATGTCGTGATTTCCGCGATTTTCACGAGGGGTGCAAGCGAGAGACGCCCCTTTGGACAAGTATATTCAGCCAGCAGCAAGCGTATAATTGCGTATAAGGTACTATAGATAGCCGAGATAGATGAGAAATCGAATAGTCTTTAGGACCCTTGGGGCGAGTTGACACCCCGGTTAAGGGGTTGGGGTCGCGCGAAGAGTGTGAGTGGTTTATAGCTTAGCGGCAGAACCCCAATTCCTCGGTCCCCCGAAGTTGCTTCGTGAGCGCCCCGATGATAGTACAATATTGTAGACGCGTTTCTATCGCTGGGGTTGAAGTATCGAGACTGTCACCCATAGTATGAGCTCTCTGCTTTGTCGGGAGAATAACTAACCGCCGGAACACGAGACCGAATTCTTTCACACTAACACGACATGAAAATGTAGGAAATATTGAGTAACAGGTTTAATCAAATTGTAATGAAATTGACTTGAAAACGCATGAGACAGAAAGGCTACATATGTAGAGTTGTCGTCTTAGATAAATCTCATGATCACCTTTTTTCCTTGTCTCTTTTGAAGTATCTTTGCAATTCGTAAATCAAATTTCACACGTCTCGATTTTAAAACAACACTCTTTTTGTATATATAATGTAAATTATCAAACCATGTCATAGCGAATGTTCAAAGTCGATAACGACTTAGTTTCCTGAACACCGAAGCGGTTATTTGAACGGCAACTTTTAAAAATGTTACAGTTAATCAACAACAACCAGACTCCACAAGCCCGACAATCTCAGATCTTTCGTTTCCCTCGTCGCAGCAGGACAACTGCAGTCACGATCAGCAATCATGCAAGGAATTAGAGGCGGATGATCAAGAGTTCGAGGAGGATCGTGGTGACAACGGCGGCGATGATGGTGGTTCGGATATGCATCGGCAAGACGGTGGATCGGGTGGCGGTGAACATTGCAAGAAGCGAAAACGACGGGTTCTCTTTTCGAAAGCTCAGACGTACGAATTGGAACGACGCTTCAGGCAACAGAGATATCTCAGCGCACCGGAACGCGAACATCTCGCCTCGATAATTCGTCTCACGCCGACGCAGGTGAAAATCTGGTTTCAAAATCACCGATACAAGACGAAAAGGGCGGCGAGCGAGCGAGTGGAAGTCGGCGGAGTCGGTGGAGGACTCGGCGGTGGAGGCTCGATGGGTGGTGGTGCTCCTGGCAGTGGATGTTCACCGCGAAGAGTGGCTGTGCCGGTTTTGGTGAGAGACGGAAAGCCTTGTCAGTCGAAACTCGTTGAATCGAGTGCTCCTTACCCTCCAAACGGACAGATACCTATGGCTCCCCATGGATATATGCAGAAGCCCTACTGGTGGTGAGCTTCCTCGGTGATGGAATTGATTCACTTGTACTTTCGTCCTGGCTGGTCCAAGGATCTTGCACTTGGTGCTCATCGTCACTGAAACACATTTTTAAACGCACACCAATCAGTTTATGGATTAAATGATGAGTGCTGAAGAGTGATTATTGATTACACACAGACTCACCGAAAGACATATTTCGTTTCTGGTCTGTCGCGCAACTGCGAGGGCTGTACACCAAAGAGTAACTCATGAGTGCAGCTGCCTGGCAATACTCGAGCTGGACATGGCGTCAATAAACCTGCGATAATTCAATGCACAGTGTGTAATATACATATAACGTGTGTATGCGGATTAATTAATGGGCCACTGTCTCATTATGACCCATGTATCATATATATATGATTGCGTAAGTCCAGTTGACGTTAATCGTCACAGATCTCATAATCAAACGATATTTTATATCGGTCGTCGTTCTCGGTGCGCCACGAACATACGTTTGCCATCGGCCCTGACGCTTTCTGATAAGATAAAACTTTTTTGTTCTTGTTCTTTTTTATTCTTTACCCAGTGGCACGTGTCCGGAAAAAAATCACGGCTAAAAATCTAGCATTCGATTAGCAACACACTTTCGCAATGACAATCATTGTCTTTGCTCGTTCGAGGCGATAACCGAGAGTGCGCGAAACTGCTGGAAGCAGTTTTTCTATGATCCAGATTAATTGTTAAAGAGTCTTTCATCCTATTACTACCGTAACTAGTAAAAATTATTATCTTGGAATTTGTTTTTTCATCGTAAGACTTTATGTTCCAACTGATTAATTTTTATTGTAAATATGTGTCTCATAGTATACATACGACCTGATTATAGTAAGCGGGCTGCGTCGTCAGGAGAAGAGTCCACTTCGACCGGCAGATTCACGCACAAGATTTAAAACAAACAAAAAAAACACAAATCCCAGTTTTACGTCCTTAATCGTTAGTATTTATTGTAGCGAGAATTGTATATATGTAAATTGTGTAATATACTATATGATTAAAATAGTAAATTAATATATGTGAACGAGTGAAAGAGAAAAAAAAGTGAGAGAACTCGAATCGGAGAATGATAAAGAATATAAATAAATTGTATGACATAAATCAAGTTTTGTTCAGACTCCTTCCATCACCAATTTTAATTCCACTATTTAAAAAATACACTTTCGTTAAAATTGTTGAATGCATTATTTCAAATATGTATCCTACTGTTTTTACTAGAAAAGTGAAGCGTACATTTGTAGTGAACGTTTTATTCGAGTAAGTATGAAGAAAAACAAAGAAGAAGAACTCGACGAGAAATCGAAAGATAGAAAAGCAGACCGAACACTTCTCTGTACATATGTATATTTCAACGTATGTGTAATCGTACCGAGGGGTGGTTTTCCCGTCACAGCAGCGACGGGGTAGGTTTTTCGAGGGCACGTCGGAAGCTCCCGTAGCTCGAGTGACACGCTTCCGGTTTCCGTTTCCGAGCGGCCATCTTGTTACCAGCAGTTTAGACTCGACGGGAGCGGGAGATGAAAACGCATCCCCTTCGAGGGTCTATATGAACGCTGGTTTCGAACATACGCCGAAAAACGAAGACGTTTTATATTATGATTATACGTGACGACTGACACTATACAGAAAAAATTATTTTTTTATTCTGATGTAATTTCTTTCGCTGGTTTACATCCGCCAAAAAATTATATATGCTTATTGCAAGAATCTATTTCTCTAAATGCTCCTTACCGCAAAACCATAAGTATAGCCACAGCGTGAACTAAACTTTCTTGCTTCGAATACAGATTTTCAACAAGAAACATGTTATTTTTCGGGAAAAAATATATTATTTATATAAATATATTTGATGTTTAAATGAATATACGCGGAATATAAATATAGGCAATATATTTTTCTACCTACATATTCTCTCCATGAGGATAATGGATTTAATTATAGAACTAACCCTATTAGTGTAAAAAACTAACTCCTGCAAATAATTTCTGTATAAAGTCTATTTTCAGCACAAAAGTCAGTTTTGTTGTGGCAGAAAAAATGGAACCAGTCGAAAAAAAAATGCTGTGTATTTGCCGTGCATTGATGGTCATTCAATAAATTTAACGAAATACTTGTACCGTCAATATTAACTTTTTCTCTCAGCGTAACAATTTACCAATTCTTCGCGCGCGGTGATTGATAAACAGATTAAAAAGTACTGCTACAGTAAAGACGACATAACGATTACGTTAGTATCATTGTATCATTGAAATAATCGAGTCCCACGAATGTTATCTCTGTTTGACGATGCGATAACAAGTAGCCTATTCTCTGCTCCTACACTTACTCGTCATTTTCTTGACAAACGTTACGCCTAAATAGCCTGTCGCAAATTCCGTAGCCGATTATGATTCTGCGTATAAAATACTACGTGTCTATATAGATGAAACTGTAGTATGAAGGAATAGGGGTATTTTATACGATAGGATATACGGGAATGGACGAGATGACGTTCTGGTAGATACAGTGAAGCAAATGGAGTGGACAGCGGGCAGCATATGCTTGCAAACCTGATGCTCTCGCGCTGGAGCTGATTCGTCCCTATAGAAAAGCTTCGCGGAATAGAATATTGTACGGAAAACGCACACCATACGTCCATCGAACCGGAAGCTCCAGATAACATTGACCGACGAATCTTGGCGACGTTCAACGCTATGTTAACGGCTCGCAAGCCATGACATGATTTATATGACCGGCCCTTATCTTGATTTGGATGCTATGGTCCACGTCACTTGGACTCATCCTGTACTTTGCGTATTTTCAGGATGCTGTTAATCGTATTTGTTATATGTACACATCATATTATTTATGAACAAGCATAATGGGGGTATCGAAATATGAAGTATTATTGAAAGTGAATAAATAATATTTCAAGCTTTATTTATTTTATTTTATTTTTTTCATTCATAGGCAGCACGAAAATTTTAAACGCTCTTGTAAAACGTAATAATTCAACCTGGTTTTTCTTTCGATTTTACAGCTTTCAAAAACGAAATATGTTTTTGTTTTACATTTCAACACTTCTCTTGTTTTACTTCGGTTTGTTGACCAACTTCATTTTCTAAATAGTTATTTCAGAACAATTCGATTCAATCCGATATTTTGCGAAAAGAACACATAATTCGATTGAAACTCGAACAGAATCATACAAAACTTGAGTCGTCATGAAGAATCAGAGTCCCGCGCACAATCGCAACTCTATCATCTTTGGTAGTAAAAATATAAGGTAAAAAAATAGCACCTTTTTGTAGTTTCTTCACATTCTATGATTACGTATGCGAAAAAAAACAAAAAATAAATTATTCTTTTTCTAATTTCCTATTTTGCCATAATAACATACTAGTCAGAAGAATAACCTTTACATTGACGCATTTAAAAAAATTAAGCTATATATTTACACAAAACTATGAGTTCTCATAATCGAATCGAAAAATTCATTTACCATACATTAAATTATTATTTTTAACGTATGGTATGATTTAATTCCCATATCTTAGTGTGCCTTTATAGTATTTCTTTTATATTTAATAATTCAAAAATGTCATCATACTTTGAGTATATGCCATTCGCTTCCTTATACTTCCACGTTTCCAAGGATAAATAAGACGTGCCGAATGAAGGGTCAAAGGCCTCGCTAATATCGCAGCTAATACCAATGAATTGATCATGATAATGTATTCTATTCTCTACCTCCTACTAACTCTTCAAGGCAATTGACCGAACATTCCAAACTACAATATGTTGTCCAAAGGGCTGAGCTTTGCTGGGGCCAAAAAAAATCCTTTGGGGTCAGCTCGGGGTTCGTCGTTTATACATACGTACAAGCCGAATAAGGTAATAGCACGAATGGATACAAGAGCTAGAAAAGTAAATTGATAGTTTGTCGAGCGGCGGGACGTCCCCTAATATTTCCGAATGTAATCGAGGGGGTGTGTATGCGCCTCTCTCGCGAAAGAGCTTCGCTTTCGCTCGATCCAAGAGCGGTGAAGGTCCGTGGCAGTTTGCGCGATTTTGGGGAGAAGCGCAACGAAGGGAAGGGAAGTACGCGAAAAAGCTAAAAAAAAAAAGTTGCACAATACAGTTACTACTGGTCGTCGAGGGGTTCGAAAGGGGCGAGGGGGTGAGGGGGTGAGGAGTCTTCCAGGCAGAATACCGCGCGTCCGGACCCGGGAGATGCCACTATGCTCTACAGGATGGTCTGTTTTATTGGCTGGTTTCCGTCGGGGGTAGAGATACAGAACGCTATCTCTATAGATGCGTGTCGGTCGTGTGGACGAGATGTTTTTTTTCCACATTCTTGGCAATTCTCATCCAAGGGCCTGAGCTTACGGTTGCCAACGAGTACTATGCTTCACTGCAGCTCACAAAGATTTTCGAACAAGTAATATATCGTTACAGTCTAATAGTATTTACGTATATGCTATACACATAAGTATAATACTTATGTGAGTGAGATAGATTCAGGTAGCTCTGATTAAACGGACTGGCATGAAAAACAAGAAAGAATAAGTTGCCAGATTCCGGAAAATATATTGTAACTCTAGCTTACCACAATGGATGTTACGAAAATATACTACACCAGCTTTGTTCTCATGAATCTTTTTTTTTAATGTTCTGAAAGGGCGGGAAAAGTGTTTGAAATAAATTGTCCGGATGTATACATGTATGTGTGGGTGTGTGCACACGTGATGAAGGTCTCAAAACTTGGTATAAATTTTATAAAAATCGCTTGACGCATTTCATTTTTATGAGATTTATTTGAATTTTGAAAAATTTTCGGTAATGCTCTAAATCAAATAAATTTTTAGCTATCGAGCTGAAATTTCGTACGAAAATTGTAGTTGATCCAATATTTATACATTTGCTCGTCAATACAGTACAATATCGTAAAAAATATATGATATAAATAAACAAACAGAATAAGTTTAGAGGTTTGTAACAAACTTTAACAAATTATTCGTTGACTATAGAAAGCATTCTTTACCCCAACAGGACATGAGTCTAACTAACTTACTGCTAGTACTGATAATTTTCATATTTATGTAAATTAATTTTAATCGTGAGAGTTTCTTTAACAACCGAATCTACCGTTATTGTTAGAACCTTTTCTACGCCGACTTCCTGTAAATTTAAGTAAGGGGACTGCACAGTATCGACACAGAGATAAGGAAGAAGCTAAAAAGCAAAAGGTAAAAGGGGTCGTGCGAACGTGGATGTAGAGGGAGTCGACCACGATCCTCTCCATTGTTCGTCTCGATATGCTGAGCGGAAGTCGAGTTTTTCAGAGAAAGATCGACGCGTGCCGAGGTTGGATGTTTCTGCAGGGTTGCTCAGTGCGATGCCGTTGCTCGGAGTCACGCGACCGGAACAAGCTTCCTAATTGATATCGATTGGCGCGAGCGAGTGGTCTGACCAACACCCGAAAGCCTCCCTTTCGAAAGAGCACTGTATCGTACACAACAAGGCACTATATCATAACACGTTACGTCGTATATGTAGCCTACCTGGTAGACGATGAGCTGGTACACTAATATAATAGCTTATTTGAATGGATTCGGTTATTTTCTCGGGTGCAGCTGACATGAGCCACACACACGCACGGTGCACCCTCTTACTACGCATTCTATGCATTGCAGTATAACTATATTGCACGCAGATGCCTAACGCCAATTAAGCTTCCTAATCGATTAATCACGCTTCATAGGCAATTACGCGGCAAAAAATATATTTAAACAAAATAATGCCGAATTACAAAAATTAGAGGACGAAAATGAAATTCATTCATCCTTTTTATTTATATAGCTATAATTGGCATATTTTGAAATAAATATATCAAAATAATTTGACACTTTTAATTGCGGTCTTTTTTATTAACTTTTTATGATACCTAATAATTCTTCGGTTTATACAATCGACTGTATATTGGTAGATTTTGCGCCCTTGCGTGCTTCGCATATCCAAAGAACAACGAAATTATTTGAATAAAGATTGATTTTTTGATTGTTTACATAGTTGACCGTTTCTAGTGAGGTTTTAGTAAAGAATTTACTGCTCCCTTGTGTGGGTTACATATCCTCACAGCGGCAGAATTGTTCGAATTAAGGTTGGATAGACCAGACACAAACAAAACAGACGGAAACGGACAAGAGAGCGGTTTATGTCGAAAGTTTTTCAATTGTCGAAAGTTTGGCTTTTCCGCGAGCCGCACGGCAATTTCTCGTTCCGTTAGGGAGATGTACAAGCTGCGGAAGAAAATGAAGGCCGAGCAGTAAATTCGATCTGGAAATTACAACGATCTCGATGCTTATTAAACTTATTAAACGATTACAATGTGTGACAAGACTTGGCGTTAATGTAAAATAAACTTTTCGTAATCGACAGTGAAATTGAAATAACTCTCCATTTAACCAAAGGTGTAAAATCGGGCCTTAGATTTTGCTTCCTCATTTTCCACCTTTAAGCTCTTTTTGTCAAATTTTTCAAAGTAGAAACGGTTAAAACATAAATGTTTCAAATTGCTAAAAAATCTCGCACCGTTGAATATTTAGTTCATTTTAGTTTAAAATTCGAGCCGTTCCGATAAAAAAAATTATGTAAATCAGTGACGTAAATTTTTCGAATAATTCATAATTTAACCGAAGATGCACGGGTGTTTTCAATATGGTCTTCACAATTACGATTGAAGTTGCGTAATTGCTGTAGCTACTTCCCAAAATTTAAGTTGATTAATAAAACCAGTCTTGAGACATGGAAGTTTGAATTTTTCAAGGCCACTGCACACACACACACACACACACCGATTAATGCAGATTTTTATTTCTAAACGGTTTGCGCGATGTTTAAGGAAATCTAGAGAAAAAACGGTTTTGCAAGAATAAAGATTCCTCTATGACGAAATAAAAAAGTAACAATTAAAGGTAGAAAAAAATTTTTGGCAAAAAAATATTCCACTACTGCATGTAAGTTTTATCTACAAGTCATACACGTACAAGTGCAAAGGACAAGGAAAATTACTGGCACTGGAAAAGTGCCAAATATGGTCGGCGACAGGGCGCAGGGATGAAATGCGGCGATGAACGACCGAGTAGAAAGGAGAGTGCATAGATCGCAGAGAGAAAGGAGAAGTTCTGCGGAGGGCGAAAAAGCCCGGTAGATTAATCAAAGCGAAAATTCAGCGGCGCAAGCCGACCACCGACAAAGCATATTTCCCGTAAGAATGGATCGCTTCCGGTTCCGTTCTCTTTATGGTACGTTGCGGCTCAGCGATGTATTAAGATTACTTAATCAATAGAGGTTCGCGAACATGGGCAACTGTGCCATTTCGCGTTTATCATTTCTCTTCCCTCGGAAACTTGCTGAGCTCCACCACCAAAACTCGATCATCTTTTTTTCCCTCCACCGTATAATGGGTTAACCCCTTAACTGAAAGAAGCTTTGCTCATGACTGAAAAATTGTCTTAGGCATTCCTGGCTTCTCTTATAAGAATGGAAAATATTAATGCTTTCACTATGATTTTATCATATGAAAATAATATCATATTTTATACAATTATAACTTAATATAACTTAATTCGGAAGATGAACCCAAAACTCATTATTCGATTAGAAAAACATTTTGAATGTTTATAAAAATAATGTTGTTATTGTGGAGAAATAAAGATTATCATTATTTGCAGTAATTATACCTGCGCATAAAAATATTCTAATATTTTTACAATCTAATCTTGTGTACTCTTACATTGGCCAGATTCTTTAATGAATAAGATTCAAAATTGAGGCTAGTTATTTTCATCATGGTTTGCGATTGAAAAGAGAATTCAATAATTCCATGTTGTTTATTCTAGAGCACAAGGATAAGTTTTTGCTTTATAAGAATCAGTGATAAAGATGAAAGCATCGCATAAATAGGTTTTAGATTAGATACCACAATAGAGTTAAGAAGCAAATGAGATTTGTCAATTGGATTGTTTGCAAGGTGAGCTAGGAGCAAGACAATCCGTGACAGACGATTCTCAAGCTCGCTGCTCCTTTAAGCAAGATTTAGTTACGAATAAGCGGAAGCGTTTAGCAGGGGTGAGAGCTCGGGGCGCGAGGACTACATGCTGTGACGCTCAGCGACGGCGGGCGAGTAAGTTGCTACTGCTGGGCAGCCAAGTAAGCGTGATTCCGAGGGAGATTAAAGAGCCGAGAAGGAGTCCTCCAGTCCTTCGCTGTCGGAGGGCCAACAGATCCAATTTTTCTGTCTTCATTCTCCGACTTAGCGGAGTAAACGCTTTATTCTCGACTTTTTCTATTTTGCACTTATTCGTCCCAACAGCTGCTTCTGCACAATTGAGTTTAGAGCAGTTACTCAATTGTAACTCAAATTGCGATAACAGCTGAAACAATAAACATAGCTTGTACAATTTTTTTTTTCAAATTCAGATACCAAGTTATTCAAATAGACAAAATAACCGCGTTTGATTTGCCCGTGGATATGCGTACAGTATAGTAATAAGAATAATAAAACTAAAAGAAGATTGAAAATAAGAAAAACAATAACGTAAAATATAAACATGTTACATTGGTCCTGCAATACTGGCGAAAACAGCAATACGGTAAAAAATCGTACATTTCAACATTAGGGAGAGAAAAAAGTTCTTCTCCCGAATGTCCCGAAACTTTTTAGTACAACGTCGGGATCGTACAGTTTTCTCAACGAAGGACAGAAAAGTTTATTTTCTTCTATTCGAATGTAATCCCGGTCTGTTTGCAATTTCCCGCCCTTGGTGCAAATTTTCAACACAAGTTGTATTAAATTTTGGAAAATGCGATCCGAGCGACGAAAAAATCAAATTGTTATATTTCTGCTAATCATTTGTCTCAACTGAAACTTTGGCTGACACACCTTATTTACTTGGGAACAAAAACTACTTTACTTTACTTTACGTTAAGGGGCGACAAAAAAAATCCAATTTTTATACTTCTGCTAATCGTTTGGCCCAACTTATACTTTGGCTGAGATGTCTTATTTACTTTACAACAAAAACTATTTAACTTTGCTCGGCAAATCAGCAATTCTTCTCCATAGAGATAATAAAAAGTTGGAAAAGTGGTTTTTATTGGAAATAAGGTGACATTGAGGGGGTGCGAGCGTCGCACGTCGAGGGAAGAAGGGTCTGGTTGAGGAGCGAAGCCTCCCACGACCCGACGGGTGGCCGGAGGGCGCGCGGGCCAGGGGTCCCTCGGTCAGATCGCTCGGGTCGTCCACAGCAGACAATAGGGCGGACACGCGCCGCGTCGACCATTAAGCTTGTAGCGGGTGCGTGGGGCACATTAGCGCACGTCGCAAGAGAGTGCTGTAGAAGGCAGTGGTGATGATAGTGCCTCTGCTATACATATAGGTATATAGAGTGAATAGGGAGCAGCCCATACCAGCGGAGAATCTCGAGCGGGTGTCGCTGCTACGCCGCGCGGCCTCGAGGCGTCGAGCCGCAATACATAAACCTCGCGACCACCGTCGCACTATTCACCCTCCTTTCTCAAACACATCACAGTTATAACACACTTTACGAGTATCGTATTTGTATGCACAGCTAATATCGACAGGATGTATGAATATCCGAAGTCATTTTGATAGCGTCGTGTGACACGTGTTGACAATTGTCAACTAGCCAACTGGGAACCACAGAAATAATAATTAGGTATGTACTAGCAGTCGGAACGATGTGAAAAACCGTGTAATACCACTTCCCCTGACTTATGCTAATTCTATATACGTCGAAGGTGATGTGACTAAATGAGTGTATGAATTTATGGACTCATGCCACAATGTTAAAAGTAAATATCCAATTCAAACCAAAAAATATTTTGGTTTAATTGCGATAGTACAATTTTTCTATTTTAACATTACAACCAAAAAATGTTATAATTACTATCAGTAATTACTATGTTCTTTACTATCAGCTTTAGCTACAATTTATGTCGAGTTTATGAAACAGTTTTTCCACATTTGAAACATGTATATACTACAAGTTATATTGGGTTGTTTTTGTATGCTTTGGTCTTTCAGTGTCAAGATATTGTATCAAAAGTTGGGATCATAGATTTTTCCCGTGTGGCCCTTGGTATATCAGCTATGCACACACTAGGTTCGCTGGATTAGCAGTGTAAAAATACTAAAAAAACAACCGAGCAAGCAAATGACAGCAAACACGTTCACAATTGGTTGCCGCATCGATGCCTCTACTCTACTGGGAAGCATCGAGTCTTTTAGGCGATACGTTCGCTGGTGCTGACCGCGTGTTTCACTCCTCCTATACATACACACACTGTAGTTATTGAGGCGCGCTCCTGACGAGTTCTCCTCTACCGCAGTTACTTACAAGGGTACACAGAGAGGCAACGTTCCAGCACGAAGATTATCCGAGGATTTGCGGGCATCCTGGCCGAGAAAGCAGAAGCTCGGAAAGCCGAACGCGATTGAGAAAGGGCGTCAGTGCGGACATTGATTTCTCGCTCAATTTCTCTCGAAATATTTAGAAACGAAGGCAAACCGTGAAAATCCCCTCACTCCATTGCTCTACGGTATTTTGTCCTCTTGTACTAAAGTAAACAGCATTAAACACCGCTTCCGGTTAGCTGCAGTTTGGTGGAGGCGTTTTGATCGCGAGGGACAATAGACACGAACCTTCTTGGCTCTCGCTGCTAAAAGTTGCAGACTGGGATTCTAAGCCAGTTAAAGGTGCTCCAACAACGACTCTAAGTTCTTAGGAAACACGACTGCAGTTTCTATACAGAATTTAGCTTAAAGTAGTCAAACGCGACCCATGTAGTCGGTGATTGTGGAGCTGCTGAGATTTTGCTCTATGCTTTTATACATTTTTGTGTACACAGATTACGTGGTATCCAGTCTACACCAAAAATTGATAATATTTAATTTTCCATTTACTTTTAATACTTTGTAAGCTCCTGAAAAAATGTACTCCCAGTTTCAGAGAAAACATGCATGTTCTACTCTCAACGCAAAAATGGTACAAACCAGTAATCGGTGATGCCATAAAATCATTTTCGCAGCAGAGATTACGATGTAGTGATCACAAACCGAAATCACAATAGTTTTCTAGAAAACAACAACAACAAAAAGTTTGAAGGGGAAATACAATACCGTAGTTTCATCATTGCAACACTTGTTTGCTACTATCTCCAAATCGTCGTTAACAATATGACTACTCGATTGTAATTGATGGGTAGCATTAATTGAGGTATGCATACCTCACGCTGGCGAACGAGGCCAACAAAGATCCGACTGAACAGGAGCCTTCTATTGGTTCGAAACATCAACCATTTTTGAAACTCAACTTTCAGAAGTTATTTGAAATTTGGATTTCGCAAATTGAACTAATATTTAATTGTCTCCTTTAAAGCAACGGTTTTTCGGTTGTTTACTAAGATTCGATCGAAAATAGGGTTTTAATACCATAAACTCTAAGAATACGAAGACAATCTCAGTTAAACTTAGTATAAACTTCGCACTAAACAACTGGTTTGATTGGCCAACGTGGATAAAAAAGTGCACATTTTACATCATACACAAAAATACTGAGGACCAAACTTTTCTCAACAAAAAGGCTGGCAATGTCTGCCAAACTCAAACGTTCGAGTACATGTGAAAAATACAAGAGCCCAGCATCATATGTGTGCCGGCTTGCAGTCGCAGAAGCCAGGGGAGAGATCCAGAGGGATGATGGTTAAAGGGGGCGAAACGAGGGGCGGTAGCAATGAAACCCGTCCGCGTGCGCACCTGGGCAAAGGCGTGGCTTTTGCCCTTTTGCGGCAGGGTAGTTTGCGCGACAGGACGCCGCGGCTAGCATAGCCAAGAGGTGCCGAGGTGGTCGATAGTAAGTTGGCCTTCTTCGACGGTGTTGCAAACTCCTTTCAACACAGGAGCCCCTCAACTTCGCGGTAAGCAGCAGCAGCAGCAACAGTAGCCCTGAAAAATATTAAAAATATCCGTAACCAAAACGATTGGAACCACTTAATCTCAATCCTACTGGAAGATTAACGTCTAACCGCTTGTGCACACGTGGTAAATGCTCAGATGGGGTCAAAACTCGAGAGGTGGAAAGCGAGGACGAGACACCAGTTATTTTTATTTTAATCCCGTCGATTAACATATTATAGGCAAAGCTTGCTGGCGGGTTTCCAAAAATTTGCGCACACGCAGCCTCGTGATGTCAACATCGTGAGACCACGCTGCGAGATAGCTTTCGTTCGAATGGATATTACACACGGAGAAGCTCTCCCACGTCGTGATTCGCACACGACAGGGACGCAACCAGACTCGTCGTCACTCGGTTGTTAATATACTGAGAGAGTTCTGTAGAAGACACCGTCGTCGACGACGACGACGACGACGTCGACGACGATGATCCTACCGGGAGTCCACGTCTCAGTCGCATTTGCAATTCGACCCAGTTCCTCACGCTCACGATCGCCCTCTCTGCACTATCTTTAGACTTGATGTGCGTGAGAGATAAAAAGAAGTAGCGACGCGAGGCCCGAACGCTAGAGAGCGCGGTGGAAAAAAAAGAAAAAAAAACGACATGTAAACGTCGAGAATAGCGTCGTACGACCTCGACCGACCGACCAACCGAGAGAGACCACCAACCTTGAAGGGCAAACGCGCGACTCACATTAGCTACCCCGGTAAAATAGAAAGGCGATGGATGAAAAGTTATGCGTGGATTAGGCTAGGTTCTAAGGGAAAATAATGGGAGGTAAGACTAATGACAAAGATCTTGTGGGGCAAGACATGAACTTTGAAGGTCGCTGGCTTTCGACATTCTTTTTTTCAGTACTGTTGGTTGCGATTCAACGACGCAACTTGAAACGAGAGACCCTAGGCAACACGAATTGCTACAGCGAAAAAAATTAACGCAGTTTCACTACCAAGTGTAGTTTATTCAAATTGTAAATTCAATGGAATTCCTGAAAACCGCTCTTTTACAGCGAAGAACCAATTTGATCAAATGCTTAGCAAAAATAAGGTTTCTACACGGGATGTTTCGTCCAATATCAAGTTTACATTGATATTTAGCAAAGATTGGGATATGTCCACATTATATCAATGCAGAAGAAACTATTTTATGACTTATAAATAATCTGTGACTCGTTGAGTGGCATCACACGCTAATGGAATTTGCCTAAAACCTCTCTTCTATACACCAATGCAAAATAGTTTGCACAAAAACAAGTGTAGATTCGCATTTTGCAACAATTGGGAAGTATCCACATTACGTCAATGCATAAGCAACGATTTCTCAGCGTATAAATAATTTCTAATCCCAACAGAGGCACCAAAAGCTAACGCAATTTCTCTACAAAACTCAGTTGATTCTTCTTGACAATCATAAAGTATCTCAATTAATTGATTCAATTCACTGAAACATCATCGGTGGAACGAGCGCGAGCGTCAGTAGTTTGGTAGCACATCATGTTATGCACAAAAAAGCAAATTAGATACAAGGTTACCCAAAAAAAATTTAATGTGAAATGGCTTCCAGAAAATGGACCCCGCATGAACATTTAGTAGCAAGTTAAAATAAAAATCCACGTTAAACCGATAAAAATCCGATTTCGTAGTCGATAACTATAATGAGACTCTCAAAAAATGTATCAAATACTAATGTAACTTTCTACCAAAATGCTGTTGGTATCTTCAGTACCAACGAAACAGTTTGATAAAAACATCGACAAATTGTAGATAGTTCGATCGACAGCGCGTGCAGAATAATATTTTGCAACAATTGGGAAGTATCCACATTACGTCAATGCAGAAGCAACTATTTCTCAGCTTATAAATAATCTCTGACTCCCCCAGTGACAAAACACTAACGACAATTCTGTACAAAATCCAGCTGGCTCCACTTCACCACCATAGAGTATTTCAATTAATTTCGAAAATTATTATTTATAGAAAATTTCTTACCAAGCACAAAAAGTAGAAATAATACCCGAAAAAAAAGGAATGGGCAATAACTCGCCGACAATTGAATCCACGTGGATATTCTGCAACAACAGGAAAATATCCGTCGTAGAAATATTGAAAAGCAACAATTTTACTAACAGTAACAATAAATTATAGTCATTGAAAAAATTCTACCGAACTTTTAAAAAAATTTATGATTAAATTCGTCAATCTGTACAAAACGATTTTAGCGAAAAATTCGGCCAATTCGAAATGACTCGCTCCAAAACTATTGCTTAAGAAGATTTTGCAATAATTGGAAAACAACCACGCAGAAGCTACGATTTCCCAGCTTATAAATAATCTCTGACTCCCTCAGATGCACAAAACATAGATTAAAAATACAGCGTACGAATCATCATCACCGGATAACATTGCCATCTATAGATCATGGTTATACACATAGAATCAGGATAGTAACGCCGCGTAAGCATTATAAGCATGCCTGAGTGCTGACTCGTGTTACCGGAAGCAGCTTCTAATAGGAACGCCCGCCATGCCGTCAGTTATGCCACTAAAACACATATAGTTTTAGGTACTGTAGCTCTTCTGCCCAATCATTCTGACCAATATTCTACTGTGCATCTATTTCATACGCTATAACTATAATCCATTAATGCACACATACCTATAGATTTTGCGCAATAATAAATTTGCCACACGCCAAATGATTCTGAATCATCGTCTATAAGTTTCGTTACGATATATCGTCTCAAATCTGTCTACCTTTGCGAATATATGGCGTACCTATTAGGTGTCTCACTATCGATAAGTGCAGCTGCAGTCAAGAGTACAGTAGACTACAGGAAGAGGCGTCGTACATATATAGGATGAATCTTTCGGTGACTCGACCACAATTACCTTGTAGTCTACCTCGAACAAAAAGCTCTCAGCGCTGCTGCTTTTTCTTCGGCTCTATTTGGCGAGGGTGCAAAGTTTCACGCCTATACTAGACAGCAGTAGCTGCCGAGAAGTTAGAATATTGTGTATATGTGTGTGTATATAGTGTGGTATTGGATAAGGAGGGGGGGAGCTCGACGATTGACCGGATGTTTCCCCATTGTGTAACGTGGCCTGGCGTTCGACATTGTGAAACGTTTAGCTCGAAAACTGGGAGGCTGTAGGGGTTTCGAGGAGCTTGAATGGGAGAGAACGCTAAAATGCCTGCTATACCGATTTAACCGAGGCAAATGGGCTTTAAAACCGGAAAATTGATGCATTGTACGAACTCAAGCGACTCCGAACCGTGTTACCTACAAATCCCGCCCCCTTTTTCGAGACTTGGAACCGAAATTGTATCTACGCATCGCGTCGATATGTATTTGTCAACAATAGCTACTGCGCTTGGTGCGTATATGAATCTCTCCGCACAATACGACCAAGTGCTGCTCGCACGTGAGTGGCGAGACACGCATTCCTCGGGGCGAACGTTTGAGCACCTCTACACTTGGAATATACCCTGCTACCTACCGCATAACCGCGGCTATTCTCAATGCACGCTTTTATTCACGTGCTGAGCTCGATTTCACTCGGTAAACTCTGTCAAGACCGATTTCGCAAAATAGCTTCTAATACACCATATCTAATCTCATACATTTTTCCCAGTAAGTATCAAAAACAGAATCAGCAAGAAAGATTTTTTTTTAACTTTCGAACAAATTAAGTTTTGGCGGAAAAACATGAAAATTCTACAGGTTGGAAATTTGAAAAATGCAGGAACTTAATACACAATTGTTTTGTTTTTTTTTTACAATTAAGAGATGTAAGAGTATAACCATAATTTGTGATTCTAGAGATGTATCTACTCCAAATGTATTGAGTAAACGTACATACTTTGATATATGTGCACGAGGGTGATGTTCGAACGCCTGACTGAGCTTGAAATCGTGCTAGTGACCAAACGGCTCTTATCCCGGCAACATCCGCTCGTTTCTTTCTTTTTTTATGATTTCATTTGGCAAAGTGCACCGTTCAGGATCCAAGTAGATCCATTACCGAACTAACCAGCTCCCTACTGTCTATATCTACATGGACATTCTAATATTCGCGAGATGTGCCTTTCCCAGATGTTTTTTCAGTATTAGCTTGCGTCCATCAAGTACCAGGGTGACTTGTAGATTCTGTAAGCCAGAGGCAAATCCACAAAAAAAGGGAGTGAGGGATGCTCCTATAGAGAGCAAGGCAGAAAGTAGAGTGTGTGCTTTATAACGTTATAAGGAATATACAACGATAAATCAGAGTCTCTGTCACCAGGTCATAGCACCTGGTCCTTACTATAGAGAGTAGCTGATGCCAGGAGAACAACTACCGTAACGCGAGCGCCGAAGCTGGGTAACATAGCGACCCATGAAGCCAACAGTCATGGCTCTCTCGTTCTGTGTCGTTTAAAAGCATTTAGAGGCTTGGATGCGGACACGGTTCGTCTACATTTGTCCACGACTCGACGGGAGAGATACAGTAAAAAGTTTCAAAGACGAAGTGTCCACAAAGTTACCTAGTCGATTCGATGTGTCTCCGTCGCTAGTGCAGTTTTCTTCTTTGGTTTTGGGTCAAAAGACCGAAAATCAATCGGTCCATTGGCCTGCCAACATAGTATACCAAATTGTACCAGCCACTGCGCCTGTAAATAATAACACAGATCATAAATATTTTTTAGGTCTGACAGTATAAAATAATGAAAATTTTGTCACAGTATTTGACATAAATTATCGTTTTTTTACATCGTTTATTTTTTCTTATAGTTTGGTCAATTTGGAGACTAAAAAGTTTTTAGAAATTTTTCTCTACGACCCATAGATTCGGAGCAATAAATTATTGAAATTCGAAAACAGGTCAAAACTGCATTACTGAACAAATTTGGTTAAGTAAATTAGTGCCATTTACGAGAAAATTCGCGACATAAAAAACTGCATTGATCAGCTAATAACCACTAAACGTATTACTCCCGTCTTTTTGCCCGACGGGAAGTAAAAACTGGTTTTCTTCAAAAAGAACGGTGAAATTTTTCGTATTAACAAAGTTTGCATGAAAGTTCTTGGACTTTGGCTTCTGGACAGAAATTTACGTCGGTCATCGATTAGGCAATATTAACGCTACTAATTCCGTTAATTATTTACTATTATTAATTGTGTTCATGCAAACTATAAATGATTGCTTTAACGAGTCTGGTATATCCTCTTGCAAAATGCCTCCGAAATATTTACAATGCGCGTATCGTACCTATGATTTTTAGAGTTGTAAGACAGATCAGTTATTCGTCATAACCTGCTAACACAATTGAGGTAATAACAGCATGAAAATGTGTACTACAACAGCTTGCCTACACTGTTAGCCGTTCCTGGTCACACTATTGTAGAATTTCATGCCGATCACACATGAGTGAAATCCACCTAGCAACTTTCAAATGGTGGCTGTGTGAAAATGTGAAAAACGATCTGTCGGGTGAGGCCCACAAAATTCTGAAGTATCCTATGAACATTGTAGAACATGTCCCACGCGTCTAAATATAGAAATTGGCATGACATGTGTAAAGAAACGCAACCAATCAGTCGAAATTTGTAAATATCACCCATGGTGACCGGGAAGGGTTTAAATGCGGTGTTGAAATCGACATAATTTTTAAAATCCCCTTTAAATTAATTTTTTAATATATACACGTTCTATGATACTTTTAGAAATATCCACACACACGCGATCAAATTCCGTTTTCAATCTATTTATGAATATAAATATGGATAATCCACCGAATCCAGATACGAGCTGAGATATTGAGACGTGAATAAATTTAACAAAATGGTTCGGTCCAATTTCACACTGCAAAAAGTCTTAATATTAACGCTTTAATGGATTTCACCATGAAAAAGTTCACACCACCATCGTTTTACACCGTAGACAGGGTATCATACACTAAAGAAAATGTATATAGTAGATACAAAGTGCGAGCACATTGTTAGCTGCCACGTTGAATCTCTGTTCCACGCGAGGACCAAAAGCCCACACCCTCGTATAACGTCATCGCTAATTGATATAAACGCAGGGCCTATACTAATATACGTGTCATAGGCTGCGTGGTTGAGGGAGGGTGAAACCAAAAGCCCAAACGCCACGCAACCCCCCTTCCCCGTCACGTATCGGTGTAAACGAGGCTGGTAAGCGCCACGACGACGTAATCCTCCCTCAGTAGCAGTAAGCAGAAGCAGAAGCAGGAGCAGCACACCCAAAGCTTCGCGACTTACATAAGCTACCCCGCGCCACGCTGTAGTTGATATTACATTTGGGCCCGTGAAGTCCTATACGATATAGTCCTGCTGTTTCGGTGTACATAGCTATATGTGTATATAGTAGACATACATAGAGTATTATGTTGAATGGACGCTGCGGTGGTCCGCAATATCGCTACATCCTATTTAACATATGAATACGATCGACGATCGACGAGAGCCTGCTCGCTCACTCTCATCTAAATTTTATATGGGCCGACGAATTTTGATCCTACTTCATCTTGCAACACTGCCTCGTCGGATTTACAGTAAAGGAAGAGGTTGCACTGTGAATCAGGCTTACAAAAAAGGCTTTTCCTTTACATCGGAATATAATTGAAGGAGTTTATAGGATCTATAAACTGATAACATATCTGTAGTAACTTGCAATAAATAATCAATAAAATATGCCTAATTGTTGGCAAATATTCTTAAAAAGCTCGGATTTTTTTTAACCTCGGTTTAAGTATCGAAACCTTTAACGAGTCACCTAAAAAAAAGTTACAAGAAAATTTTTTTGTTGCTGTTCTACTTTTAAAAAAAACTCACACTCAAACCTTATCAAGCACATTTCAAGCACTATAACTCTGCAATTTTGTAGAGACATACAGTGGACCAAAATAGTGTGAGATGATAAGTATAATTTCTCACTTGTGAGGTAAAAATCACAATCTCAGGAGCATAACTAACACATAGATATGAGGCAGCTCAGGATGTAAGCGTATTCAGGAGGTGAGAGCTAAGCGCAGTATCGAGGGTGTTGGAGCGCACGCGGCCCTCGAGCCCCCCTTCCCAAGGGGTTCCGAATAAACTCGTTAAATCAGCGTGCGCCGAGCGGCAACGTCGATATAAACTTTCACCACCTAATAAAGATCGATGCGCTCCTGCTGCCTGGCATGACTCCTTTTGCCTGCCTAACCGTCTGACTGTCTGCGCTCATATATGCCTGGCCCCCGCACCGCAGCAGACTTAATTGAAGATAAAGCCGCGTTCGACATAAAGTGAGCCATCGACGATCCAAGTGCACGTGCAACATATATACACTATGTGCCCGCTAATAAACATCTCGTATAACACCTATTCCCACAACATATTGTATTATATAACGAAACACGTAAATTCTTGGAGTAAATACATAAAAATATATTATCCATTTGCCTATAGTCACCCTTTAGTACGTAACCGATAAATTCTGTCGTAGGTTCGTGGAATCATCGTAAAATCGAATGCTCGCTGCAGAAAACGAGCTCAACAATGAGCTTCAAGTCTCAGATATGTAACTAGCAAGAAGATAAGTTTATCGGAAGAAGTGAAAGAGCAGAATATTTGCTAACAAATTCTTGGTCGTAAAGAAGAACTTGTAGCCACCTACCGTCGTTTTACCACTGCTCCGTAAAGAAGGAAAGCTCGTAAGGCGGGTCATTGTCCAAGCTCGAACTATCCAGATGCTACAGATGTACTCACACCCCTCGCCTATAGAACATACAATTTTCTTTAGCGCAAGATGCTTCACTACCATACTCAGAAAAATCGTGGTAGATTTGACCACTATTAAGTGACAAATTTTGATCTTTAGTTCGTGAAATCATTTTCGTACTTACGTAAATTTTTGCCTGTGCTAATATAGTTACGTTGTACTGCTTATGGTCCGTTCTAACTATTCCCCTTCACATGCAGCATTATTTTTTTTAAGTTTATGTACACGGAAAAAAATATTTGGTTGGGACAACTGCGTTTCCATTTTACTGTACAAAAGGTCTCAAAAATTAGTTGCCCCAACCATATCGAATAGTAACCTCGACTATTGCACGATTAGTTTTCGCGAAATTAGTAAGCTTGGTTACAAGCCAGTCGCAGGGACTATACGAATCGTGGACACTATCATTTGAGTTATAAAGGAAATAGAATAATCGATTGATTGTGCCTACTCATTTTTTAGTTATGGCAACTAATCTTTTTTTCCGTGTAAATATACAATAATTTGATAGTTGCTAGACCCATCACGATTTCTTTAAATCCAAAGACCAATATAATTCAGACTGTTCAATAACTTGCGTTTGAAAAAAGCAGTTTCTCTAAATGTATTAAGAATTTGAATGTAATCATGCAGAACATGAACAAAATGAACAGACCTAAAAAAAGTCGTAAGAATTTTTTTTTTTGTTGTCCTACTGTTAAAAAATCTCACATTTAAACCTCATCAAGTACATTTCAAGCGTTATAATTCTGCAATGTCATGGTGATGATATAAATGAATTTTATATGGCCTTGGCGTATTTCTATAGAGTGAGAGTTATTTTATACTCTATGTTGATACTGCTGGTATGATTTGATGCTATTACGAGAATCTAAACTGAATCCTATACTTCAATCTGGATAGTAACGTCTATGAAGTGGAATAATACTCACGGACCACCAACAACACACCGCGTAGAAATCGCGCTATATATACATTGTATACACTAAACGCTCGCTGCGTGTCAAATCAACCAGGAGCAAAATATTTGTATTTTTGGGACTATCCAATGAATGGTGGAGCATAGTATAGTCACAGCACGGCTGGATGGCGCTGCATTGTCGTGTGAAGCAACGGACCCCTTAAATCTTACACAGTTTATGGTATACATAGCCATTGTGCTTGGGTATTGTACTGTCCATATGTAGTATAGAACTACGAATAACAGTATAAACCTTCAGACAAATTTGCCACATTTATGGGAATTTATTGAATGGAGAAACTTTTTTCATTCACACTCAAATATCTCGGAAAATTTGCATGTAATCAGGGATGGGCATGCATTCAATGCAAATGTATTTACGGTACTTTTCGATGGATTATTTTTCTAAACTACAAAATTCGTCATTTCTGCAATGATTATGAATAATATGGATATACGTTATTTTCACTATGAATTCTTGTTTTTAATAAACATAGCAATTCATAATAATTTTTTCATGAATATATTTCAAACCGATTTGTATTGAATGAATGTACATCCCTGCATATAATATTCGGAAAATCAAACAGATTGTATGCCGAATCAAACTGAGAGTGTAATGCAAATTCCGTTCAGATACATCAAGAAATTAAAAAAATGTTTATTACAATGATCCACCGGCTACTATTGGAAGAGAAGTGTGCGCGGTCGAAGAGAGAATATTCTCGAGAGACGGTGAAAGAAGGAAGAGATAGAAAGGGAGTGAGACAAGATACCTCCTGCTAATAAGGCGTATCAGTAACCAAGGCGACGAGGCGCGGCTGCTTAACGGTAGAGAAGAATGGACGAGAAGAAGCTCACGCCCTCCGTTCACCTCAGCACCAGAAGCAGGAGCAGAAGAGCCAACAAGGAGAAGAGGGTGAAGAGGAAATCTGCGAAGGTCTTTTAGTTTCTCCCTTGGCAAGACGCGGCGTTGCTGGATACGACCCTCCCTCCCGCACACGCCAGTGCTTCTAGAAAACTCATAAGTTTCAATTTAGCAGGTGTACGCGGCTAGGATCAAGATCCCCGCTGGACGAGCTTTGTGCGACTAAACGACGAGCTCATATCGATTCCCCTCCCTCGCTTTATCGTACAAACGGCCTTGGGCTTTCGTACTCTGCGTCATCCCAGTCCAAATCACTCTTATCCACTCTTCCACTATACTTTCACTTACGGACAACTTTAGATTACGGCATTATTGAGTTTGTTCGTTAGTTGCTAACATAAACATGACTAGAGGTGTTGTTTACAACATATATCGGAAATATTTACACGGATTTAGTTACAATCTCATCGAATTTACAGAAAACCCAATTAAATTGAAAAGGTTCTGTCATATCAATCGGTTCAATGGGATTTTCGAAGCAGGCTACTTTCATTTTACATGTTAATTTTTCATTGAAATCACAAATAAGACAGAATGTTTTCGTTTAAAATTAATCAGACATCGGAACAAAACAAATACATCACAAAGATCGATGGTTCTTGCAACTCGGTCAGCAACACAAAGGACATATCATCTGTGTTTTGCGATCGAACACTTTGAGATCGAAACGCGAGAGTATTTGTACGGTACTTCTTACTTAATACGGACATGTCACTCTGTAACACAAGAACCGGTTACTTGACTCGGTGCGATAATGGACGTTTTAAGCACGTCTTGCTGTATAAAAATCCCGCTTTCACGCCTTGTGAAATAAAATTTTGTGCACTACTCGTCGGAAAAACGTTTTCTTATCTCACACTCGTCAGGAAAAGTTTTTCCTCCCTTGTATGGTAATATACTATTTATTACTCATATTTGGAGTAAACTGTTGTTACTGAAGAAATATTTACAACTTTCATTATGCATCAAAAAGAGTCACTGCAATAGCATTTTTTAAATTATGACAAAATTCACTTACTCCACTCCAGAAACACGGTTATTATTACTCTGGTCTAATAAGTGACACTGTTGTTGAAGTCGACAACAACACAGTGCCGATGCAACCGGATGTCTGTGGTTGGCAACCAAGATAGTCTGTCAGAGATATTCTAAAGCTTTTTTCGTAGATTTGTCAATCGCCAAAGCATTCAGTTGCTAAAACGGCATAACATTTTGACATTTTACCAGATTCTATTAAATAGACCATTGATATTTCGTTTCAACATGCCGACAAAGCCCTCAATAGAATATCTTCAATTCGTGAGTGAAAGGGTTAAATTTCCTCTTATTGTTGTAAATTAAGCTCGGATTGTAAGCGTAAACAAGGAAAAGCTGCGTGAGCGTAACACCTACGCTTGACACGATAAAATTACACATACGAAGGAGAAAACAAATCATTGACACCTCAAAGAGTCTCTACGCAGGATATACGTAGGCTGAAAAAACAAGATGTGTATACAGCGTTGCACGTTTGAATAGCAGCTGCGTCAAGGTTGCGACATTGAGACGCGGCGGGGCTGTTTAAGCGTCACAGAACGCGAGTGACGTAGCAATACGTAAGCTTGCGAATTCTTCCAGGTAAACGTGGGCGCAGCCATGATAGCAAACAACGTGCTTTAGATTCTCGGTCCAGGATGCGTCTAATTTCATATACTTCGACAAAATATTCGTGACAGGCGGTCGTGCACAACTGGGTCAAGCGCTCGAAAATTAGGTGGCGCAAGCTCTACGCGCTACTTCACGACTAATGCACGCTTCGCTTGCGCGGTCTTCCAATTTGCTTGTACACAACTTTCGTATCTACTGTTGCGAGTACGACTTCGAACCTAACTCAAATTATCATGCTTATTACCCCATGTAAGTGAAGTATGTGCTTGCAAAAAAAATTGTTCGCAAAAAAAAATCGTTACAAAGAAAAAAATTCTCACAGAACAATTGCAAACTTCAAATTGTTTGCAAAAATATTAAGCCAAATTCATCTTCATCTGAGATATATCCTGAAATGATATATAGAGAATATCTTTTCAGGATATATAAACTTTTTTTTCGCAATATATGCACGTACAAATAAAAATTATACACTGAGAAAAAAAAGTTTGAATGAACTAAATCGGCGTATACCCTCGTTCAAACAAGTATTGACTCCGTATAACAAATATTTTGGTTCCTGCAAATATATTTTAGACAGCTGAATGTAACAATTATTGAAGAAACTAAACATTTGGTTGTCGTAACCAAAAATTTGTTTGCACGAGGGTGTACGCCGATTTTGTTCATTCAAGCCTTTTTTTGTCTTTCGAGTGTATGTTTCAATATTTATATTTTAAGAGAAAATTCCATCTATAACTCATAAAAATCCAATATTCGGATATTTATAGTTTAATCATTCGACTGACAATACTGTATTATTGATAATTACAAACAAAGAAATTACTGACTACAGCGGCCATCAAAGGCTGTAGATAATACTGGAATCAAATAAAGTAGTAGGTATTACATTATTTAATTTCTATCATCGTATTAAATTATGTAGCTCTGTGTAAAATAAATCATCTTGAATGTGAATAATACGTCTAGATGTTATTCAGTACGGTTTGATGTTATTCGTTGGTTGCAAAAGATTTGAAATAACTATTCGCAAAAATAGAAAACATATCGGTTAAAAAAACTTGGTGACAAAAATCTATATATGACTTGCCTGGGACATCAACCTCCCAACCTTCTGTTCGTTCAAAGTCACTTTTGTATAAATGCATTGCCGATGAATTCGTCAGAAGCTACTTATAGGAATAGACTAAAGTCTCCAGAAGTGTCGACAAAGACCGTACTGCTGAGCACAAACATCAACAAGTCGGATCAACAGCCAAAAATATAGAAAAGCATACACGAAGTGATCAGAGCTTTTGATAGCTATTTGGCTGTATAGTTGTGTCGTAGTGTAACTCATTTTCGTAAGGTATGCATACGAGAAGAACCGTTTGACCGTGGCCGATTTGAAAATAAATGCCACCGCGAGAACGAGCAGTGTGTATGAGGAGGAGAGGCCGAGAGAGTGACTCGAATACAGAAATAAAAATAGCGTTGCATTGAGCACGCCAAGATCGTCGGGCTCAAGAGCCCTGTTGTTTATAAAAGTAATGAAGTGAAAATCGCCTTTAATTATTCACTGGTGAATATGATCCGACCGCAACAATAATTGACGCGTACTGGATGAAATGAGCTAATCCTTTAGAAATAGGTGCGCATATAGGTTGGACGTTGGGCGCACGTGGAACTTGCAATCTTTTCAAAGCTTGGCAATCCTTGAGAAAAACACGCGCGAATCAGTGATCTCGCAAGCCTCCTCTCGCGTTCTACCGCGAAACGAACAAGCTGTATAGTAAAGTCGTGTTTTTGGGGGTGGCGTGGCAAGATCCGTGCGTGTGTATGCGCACGAGGAGGTGAAACGCGGGGAGGGAAGCATCGCCGAGACAAGAGAAGTTTTTGGGAGGTTTTGGCGAATCGCGATGCTGGGTACGGGTGCGGGGGTTGCCATAAATGTCTCGGAGTTGCTTACGATTTTTACCGCACGGTGGCGCCCGAGCTCGAGCCAAGATACTAGTCAGAGCTTTTTGGCAGCTACCAGCCAGTGTAAGGTCCAACCCCCGAACCGAACGGTCATCCGAATCTAGGTAAATTATTCACCGTACGAGACGAACTTGCTCCTCCTGGATACGTATCACCGAATTTTTATCAATTTTCTCGGACCGTCGTTGTCGTAATAATTGCGAAAAAAATCGCGTTGGTGTGCCTCGAAATTGCTGGCTCTTCGATTTTCCCGGGCTTTACTTCATGTGTGTCGGGGTCCAATTATCTAGTACGTCCGCTTCGGTATTCTATAGAGATTAAATATAATTATTAAAGCTTTCTTCTGCAAATAAGTCATCGGGTTAAAGAGCTGAAATAGAGGTATAGGTAGAAAGCGCGCGCGCACGCGAGTGAATCAACGACCAAGTTTTTTTCATCAGGGATGGAAAACGTGCGGAAAACAACAAGCAACGAGTTTCCCAGCTGAGATCGAGACTCGCAGTCGCTGCAGTCGTATATTATTCGTACTCGTACTATCGAATACCATGTAACAGCTCCTGCTCATAAACTAATGCTTTCTTTCATGTATCATCATATTAATATTGATAAATAAACAAACATAACAATAAAAATATGCTTACCTACATCCTCTATAATTCATGCCTCGTCCATTTGCTTCCTTCGCCACTATATTCGTATTAACAGAAGTCTGTCAGACGATTCGAATCACGAGAATCTGCATGTGATAACGAAAGGTGTCGCTAAATTTAAACTTATCATTCATCATCATGATGAATCAACATGTTTTCTATTTTATAATTGGCTTCTCGTGATTCGTTTACGGACGATGGGCTTACTCGTCACAAGGAGCCTCATAATAATTGGCAACGATTTATTTAACGCTTATGTAAGGGGGCTGAGAGGCTCGCGCGCCGATGCCTCTACGCCATTTAATTTTACTTACCGGCCTCCAAGAATAGTCAGCTCGAGTGACGCCAGCAGACACTCTAGCATTACTCGGCAACGCAGTCGCACACTACACATCATCTCCCTCCCTATCGAAAGCTGGGAGCTTTCGGGGCTCCTCTCTGCTGGGGGCTCGCTAGAATTCGCACCCACGACTTACCCGTTCCTGAAACACAAAAATTCCTCCGTCAAACGCGAACAAATACTTTTCCACATTATTACTACAATATTACATTCAAAATTAACACGAGCAAACAACTTTTCCGAATTTACAAGTTATCACAAGTATTCATTCAAATAATTCATTAATAAATCCAAGTAACTTTCAATATTGGCCAAAAGTAATCCACTTATACTTGACCTCATTTCTTTGTTTTTATTCACAACAGTGAAAATATCGAGTCCTTTTCGCTTCCTCATAGAGGAAGCGAAGAAAAACAAAATTTAAGATTTTAACGATCGGAATTTTAAAAAGTCATATTTTTGTACCTTATTCCCAAATAATACAAATAATTAAATTTTTGATTGAGAAATTATTATACATTTTTATTGAATTTATAATAAAAAGGCATAAGTAATTTCTAAAATCTGAAAAAAGCACTTGTTTATCTAATTCCTTCGTTTTCATTACCAATACAGAAATTAAGCTTTTTTTTTTTTGCAAATTTCCAATACTTCATTTTTTGCTTGGAAAAGGATACGCGATTTGCTATCCATACAGTACGTAGTCGTTATATCGTCCGTGGGCCAAAATGTATTTCGGTTTTTGGACCGACGCCCCAGATTATTCGCTTGACCACGCAACGTGTATTTTTAGAAATCACATACATCCCTGCTTCTTTCTCACTTCTCCGATTAGCCCGCAACTCTATACCTATAACAAACAACTGCGCTTATTGCTTATCGACTAATTGAATAGGAATGATGAAACCCTGCAACATGTGCTTATTACGCGACATCTATTCTCGTTCAGAACAACATAGGCTGTGTTTGAGACTAAACAAACCAATTTAGACACTCATCAATCAACATTCCTCGTGTCTCCGATCGACAAAATATATCAACGCGCAAAATATATGTTTTTCAATATTTTTAGTTGGCCCCCAAAAGTTAAAAGTAAACAGGTTCAGCGGTTTATCAAGGTTAAAATTCTTTAAAAGCGCTGTAAAAAAGGAACTTGATATTGCAAAAAAACGAAAAATGAACCATAATACAGAACTTTATTGTAATTGCAAAAAGATTATAAGTTGATTGCACAATGAGAAATTTATTGGGAATTCTTTTTATGCATTATCATTGGATTTGGAACTTTATACTACAGTGATGTTTGCAAAAATTGCGGAAAATAAATTAACATCTTCCCGCGGAATCACTTCTCCGATGGACTTTCAAATTTTTCAAATAACAAATGCGTTTTACTTGTAACTAGACAAAAATGGCGGAGTAATCTAAAAAAAATGACTCGTTACGCTGGATAATTTTTTCGTTAACTATACAATTTACGAAAACTCGTCGTTTTTTTTTTTTAAACTAACGGCGAAGTAAAATAACTAGAAATTATTTTTGCAAATAACTACAAAGTTAACAAGAAATTTAGGATTTTCCCAATGGCCCAATATTTAATTTACTTTGCCGAAATAACTGCACTATATAGAAAATGCAACAATTTAGAAAATTAGAGTATTCCCAATGAATCCATTTTTCGATGGACTTAATTATTTCGTGTACAAATATGTATTAAATCCTCCGTCCAGAAAAGGCCACTTTTCGCTTGCGAAAACCACACTTTCGGACGGCGTACTAAACAGTTTCGTTTTTTCCCTTGTGTTGAAATGTATTTGTTTTTTGTACTTTGAGTGCAAGTACCGTCACGAATTATTGGGTCATTATCAGTGTGACGCGCGGCAGTGAGTGGTGTACGGCGAAATGGGGCTGACGAGGGAAGGGGCTAAAGAAAATCGGTCAAAGTCAGGGTGCGGACGGTCGTACGAAGGTACGATAAGTGCGAGCGCGCACGGGCGTCGAGCGATGTAGGAGGGTGCGAGCGGCAGTGGGCTAGGATGTCCACCTGTTTCCGACTAAAAACGGCTCGGACCAGCCCGGCCAGCGGATTAAATATAGCAATCGGCCGCGAAATCCAGGACTCTTGCGTCATGAAAATGCTGCGTGGGCGCTCGTGACTGTTATGCTGGCCGGCCCTAAAATTCACCGCATCATTCCACTTGAACCAAAGTCTCTCTTACCATTTATTTTTTTAAATCATTGCGCATGCCATTGCTAATGTAAATTTACATAAAAAAATCGGCTATCTACAATTGCGTACACATATATCGTATTTTCCACTTGAAGTTCAGATGCGAAACACATAAAATTGGAGGAGTCAATAAGGAAACGGGAACAACGACGACGCCGTGAGGTACGAGGCAAACGCGATTCAACGCCAGCATCGCACGCGCTTCTTAAATTAAACGCGACAAGAGAGAGAAACGATCCGCGGGTTGCGTAAAGAAAAATAATCTGGTCGACTCGTCAGCCATTTGGCTATCGGTTATACCGGACGCGAGTGTCCATAATAATCTATTATATTTGTATAGCCAGAAGGCCAGCCTCAATGATATGTTACACTTTTATAAGAATTACGATACGGTCCACTCGAATATATTGAGCCAAGTATTGTGACCAATGGCACAGCTTTAATTGAAGGTTTTTTTTTGTTTTTTTTTAATTACTGTTTAGCGAACGAACGTGAAAGTAGCAGTAACTGCAGGTGTAGAGCGACAAGATGGACGCGCGATTCAAGAGCAACCTCGCCATGATTGGGCGCAACGAGCCCATCACGAAGAAGGCTAAATTCTGGCAGAGCTATGTACGCGCTCTCAAGGGTTAGTATCAACGATTACAACCAATGTACTTCGATAATGACTAATAGCAAACTTTCACTATTCTTCGAAGTAACTGGAAAAATATATTTTTCTGCCATTTATGTACGCAGTCGGATCATTTATAAATACAAAAGTTGATTCGAAAACCAATCTTTACCGTTGTTGAAGATTTTGACATTTTTTTTCCATTATCTAGTATTTTCGGCACACAAGGTCACTCAATTTATTATTCAATTTAGCAATATTCAATACATTATCATGAGGGCCAATCACGATGCGATACAATTTCATTAAAAATATTAATTTAAAAAAAACGAATTTGTGACGAACCATTTTTGCAAAATAGCACATTTTTTAAATTTTGCAGTGTTGTCGATACTTTACTATTGTATTAACGTATTAATATTGTAACATTTGAATGTCTAATTACGACACAGGAACCGACGATATGAGGGCCCCTGAACATACCCACAGACCACGTGGCATTTTCCGCTCCGATTTCCCGGAGCTTCATTCGTCCTCGTGGCCTTATGGAAAATCCATCTTCGACAACCCCCTGCACGCCGCGGACCGCATCAACGTACCGGGATACAGGTAATCAATTCAATCACAATCCCTACGCCGTGCTTATTTTTTTTTTTAACCATCGAGCCTTGTTATAAAATCTGCGAAACCAATCTATATGTGCAGATATCTTCCGGTCCACCGCGAGATCTACGGCTACTCTCCGAGACAGCTGTACCCCCACCAGTACAAACCTATCGAACGCTTCACCCCCGGTAGGTACTAACTAGTGAAAAAAAAAAGAAAAGAAACAAATCAAAACAAACAAAAACGAGCCGCAAAAACGATCGGACGACTTCAATTAAAATGATGCCTGAAGTATAATTAGAAAAAGAAAAACGAAAAAAAAACATAACAAAACAAACGGAACGATTAAACCGAAAGAAGGGAGAGATGTGACGGAGTAAATTAGTTTGCCATTGAGAGACATTTTAGCATCGTGCTTCGTACCAAGAAGATATTAATTAATAATGCAATCCGATCGTGTCTCTCAACGGCGAAATTCCCAAAGACGCGCACCTAATTATGTCACCCCGGAGTTGCATCTTTCATACACAAAGCGCACGGCATTGCCCATTATCGTACTTGTATCGTGCATCCCCCTCAAATGTTCATCAAAAACTATAATCCACGTTTACTCGCACTAACGTAAACACTCGACGAACTTTGTATCTCCATATTCACGAAACCCCCTGACCCCCCACGAACTTATATCGCATACTGTTGTTCTCCCCGTTGTTGTTGTTATTATTATTACTACTACTATTTTAATGAATTATTATTACTATTATTACGATTACGATTATTATTATCATAAATAATTATTAATTGTCATATAACAACGTTGTTCGTTCCCTACGTACGTGTTCCATATACCTACGTTTCTCTATTCGTATATAAAGTGAAAAAGAATATTATCAAAAACAGAGCACCGTCTACTTATGGCTGAGTGTTAACGATTAGCATGTAATTGCGGGTGTTACTAGAACACACGTACGCGTGGTGTGTATGCAGAGTGAGAGAGAAAGTGGGATCGAGTCTTAGTTAGTTCAATCAAAAAGTTTCGTTTTCGTGTCTATTGGAAACCAAAAAAAAACCGGTTAAAAGGTAATGTCCTTAGAGTCAGTAGATTTTTTTATTGCAATATACGAGGCTTCCGGACTCTAGTTTCAAATTTGTCTGTCAGATGGCAAACACCGAGCATTACTTTTTTATGATTGCACCCCAAGATATTGCGGTAGACCTAGAAACTATTAATTATTATTCAATGCAACTATTTCCAAATTTACATTACTTTTCTCCATGAACAAAAGTTACTATAAATTTGAAAATATAATTTACATAATTTAGATCAGTATCAGTAGTATCAATAGATCAACAATTGATACTGGTCACTCTTAAAAGGTGCTAGGCTTCAGCAGTTTTCTCTTAGGGCAGTCTATGAAAATTCTTAACGACTATTAAGCAAGATGCGGTCCTCGTTTGACGAACGCGCCGCGGTAATGTTTGCGAAACGAACGTTTCGAAATGTTTAACGAAACTTTTTTTGCACGCAGTATCAGTAGAAAGTGAGATTATAGAGAAATAGTGAACCCGCGCCTCATCTTGTGAACTCTAAAAACAAGCATCGTCTTCAATTCTGTCGACAATCGTTCTTCTCGATTATCACGCGCCACGACATTAAGACCATCACTGTGAAAGTCGATTGTGGTAACTTCAGCATCGATCAACGTGTCCAGTGCTAACTTCAGTCAGAAAGGATTTCGGTCAGTCGTCTTCATTTCAGACTTCATCTCGGTGTCTTTCTAAAAAAACAAAAAAAAAAGATCTCTTTATTACAACAAATTCGAATGTTTCTATAGGCGATTTTCCCGGCAAGTGGCGATACCTACGTCAGCTCACGGAGTCGAGCGATCTCAAGCAGCAGCAAATAATACGAAAATGGGGCAACAGAGAGAGAGAATTATTCGGTTCGATAATGAAAATTCGGTGTCTTAAAAATACTCGCCAATATCCTGAATTGTGGGGCAACGCCGAAGCGCTGGCCGCTGCGGCATATCCGCCTTTCTTGTCGAGTGGAGTTCGCGCCGAACCTCCTCGTAAAACCATATCGACCATTCTCACCGATCGCTTCAACACATGTCTGCGACACTATCCGAACATCGGATGTCGATACATCGGTTATAACTTCTGATACTCTTGATTCTCGTTCCTTTCCAAGAAGGCGATTCGGTTCTGCAGAATTGCAACCCTTCAATTACTTTTCCCCTTGCTCTATTTATCAATTCGTTCCATTAATTATTGTTTTTCAAATCCCACTCAATACTAAAATATCTAAACGTCATTGAACAAAAAATAAAAACGTACAATTTTCCACGAAAGATTAGGCAAAAATAATCACGAAATTAAAATAATAGAAAAAATCATTACTTTCTTCATTATTTTAATATTCAAGGATTTATTGAATTCTCTTTCCGGAAAAAATATTTTTTATTTCAATAAGATTTTTCGATATTTTAGGATTTATGTGGAACTGGATTGTGAAAAATAATAAATGTAAGATAATTAATGGAACGAATTTAAAAATAGAGTTTAAAAAGTAAATACGAGTCGTAAATATCTGTTCCAAGAAACCCGCGTACGATGGAGAAAAGAAAGAGAATTGTGATGCTTGAGTGAGTGACTGAGAGAATGCCTGATTGACGCATATTGTTCGTAGATGGTGCTGTGGACTACACTGCTACTACCGAATAATAGTACCTGCTGCATAGCATTACATATTTACCGGATGGTAACCGAAAAAAAAGAAAAACAAGTGCAAAAACATATGAATACAAGGGTTGGCCAAACTTGGTCAAGTATAAAGACATGTGAAAAGAAACACACGAATTGTTATGATGGCCAAACTTGAAAAAGCTAGAAATTTTTTCACAAAGCTTCGCGGTTTTGATTTATTGATATTCGGAGACTTTCGATGATTCTATGCCAGGCACTTGGAGATTTCGAGGCTCTTAGAGCACTGCATAACTGTAGTCGAACTAATCGCATCGAGCTAACGCGATATATCGAGCATGCACAGCCTGAAAAGACGCTGGAATATCGAAAGTCCTTTTTAAAAAACGCGACGAGAGTGCCAAACTTGTATATCATTTTAATCGTATGAAAAAGAAAGAGAAGAGTCTCATTTGAAATTTGAATCAAAGAAGATTTCTCGTTCGGTCGGGATACGCGACGACTCACATCGACAGAGACACACGATTATAGACGCTCTAACGAAAATCTCACAACTCTCATCGCACTTAATATGCACGAATAAACAAAAGCGTTACTAACAACGTGTACGAATTAAATATTTAGCGTTATCAATTATTTTAAAACGAAACGAGTATAAGATTCGAAGACAACGAAAACCGCGGTTGGCAATGATGCAAGCGGGTGCAAAAAATTTCTGTCTTTTTCAGGATGGCATGTTGAATTTTTTTCACCCCAGACCCCCTAATTGAATGAATTTTCCTGTTTTTTATAGCTTAAGCCTAGCATTAAATTCCTAATCTCGGCCAAACAGCATTTTTCACGTAAATTGTCATTATTTTTCATTATGATGGTTAAAAATTAGTAACGTATTATTATGCGAAGACTAGTATACGAAAAATTGTGTTCGGCTGGAAAGGATCTGCTGCTCGATTACCGTCTCCAAACGACCCAATGTCCCCGAATGGTACCCTCCACAGAAACCTCAAAAGCGTACCTGTGATGCCCATCTACGCGTAGGGGAGTTCGTGACTTTTCACGACATTAACTTCGCGAAATACGGTTCAACGGTTCTTCGAATGTCAGGTATTTTTTCTCAAATTTTGCTAGAGATACAGTACAACTTCGATCATTGTTTCGTCGATTGTTATCCGGTTTTTCTTCGCCACACGCTTGATACTTTACACGTTATTGTACAATATCAAATTTGTAGTTATTCATTTTTTTTAAGTCACATCGTTCGAAATCATTCTGAAATCGGACTAACCGCAGTAGGTATCGTATAGTAGACGGAAAGAGTGAAAATATTGCTGTGACTTATAAAAGATCAAGTGAATGTATAGTATCGGTCTTGTGTCCATGGTAAAACGTAGATACAGAAATATATATTTCATATATAATGGTATATTATGCTACAAGAGCGGAAAGTGCGTGATTTTTGTTCCGAGGGTTAAGATTGTTACCCGAGTGAAGCAAAGACAAAAATGACGCTCCCTCCTGTAGTACATCATACGATATTTTTTTCCCGATTTCGATAAAAAATACATACCAACATTTTGTGCCCACAAAAAAGCGGGAAAATTGCAAAAGTTTCGTCGATGTCGAGTTCCCATGTGAATTACGGTTTTCATTATTCCCGCTGGACAGTAATGAACCGTTTTCCTCCCTAGGGAGTCATGAAACTGGATTGCACATGCGTACGAGTCAGAGGTTAAAAACGAGCGCTTTTACGCCCGCGCTATGTGCACGAAATGAGGTTACTTTAGCGAAGTCAGGAAAAAAATGCTTTTCACGAAAAATGTTTTAATTTTAACCCCTTCGGTGGCACAAGCTGATGCACTACTGAGTTGTATGGATTAGTCGAAAAACTTGGATGGGAAATGGTGGAAGACAAAGGATAGCTATCGTGTTTTTGGTTCATTGAGCCTTTGTCTTCCATCTGTCGAACGTTTTTTTAGCAGGGGTCAGGGCCGATTATCGATCGAGGTTGTACTGTAGCATAATAGAGATGATTTTTCAATTATTCGGACACGTGCGACACAAAACGGTTGCAACGTTGTATGCGGGAAAAAACTTCGTAAACAACTAACGTCTTGGCCTCCCCTACGGCCCCCCCCCCACGTAACCTATAATAATATGCGAATGCAGACCTACTTACCGAGCCGAACACGCTGCCTCCGGTCCCAAGAAAGTGGAAGTCTCTTGTTTCTCTTCGCTCCGCTTCGGAGTCACAATCATTCTCACTGCGATAAGTATTCGTTCAACGCAAATAAATGGACCGAGCTGTAGCTCAACGACAGGCCGACCGGCGGTGCATCAAACCGCGTCGGGCACCAAGCGAATGTTTTATCGACACTGGAGGAAGCACATTGATGGCGAAGGGTGGTGGGCTTGGGTTTTCGATGTGATTTGTGACACAAGTTTGTCAGAAGTCTACCGAAAGGTCAGTATCAGCGATCTAGCTTTTTATTTTACTTGCTTCTCCGCTTATATCATTAGTTTTTTTCTACGCACGATATTATCTTGCTCTATCGCGCACTCTATTCGATTTATCTACGCGACACGTGCAAAATTTTACCTGGCTCGGCTTCAAAATGGCCACCAAAATAAACAAACAACAGCGTCAAAATTATTTTTTCGCGGCTTACGTGATTTACACGACCAACAAGAATCAATCGCGTTCTAGTTATTTATTGTGAACGAAATACTTGAATGTAAAAAAACACTGGGATAAATTATCAATACGGAAGAAACGCCTGCGCGAGCTCGATATAACCTGCTTCTTTTATATGTGCGTTTACCTATATGCACTTGTCGTACTCGTCTATCTACTGTATATTCGTTTGCATGGTTTGCACTGTTATACCTATACATATATAAACATATATATATGTATATAAATATATATTCTGAACGGTAACACGTACACGTAGCTTTATTATCCCGTTTAACAGCAAAATAATCGTCGGTAAGAGAGATAAATGCCTCTAGCATGCACGTCGCTTCGACAGAAAAAAAACGCAACAGTTTAACAACTGCAAAGCCGAGGTACTCGGTATTTTAACGGACGACTGACGAGATGCTCGCGCGGCATCATGCGCGAGAAAGATAAAAACCCCATATGACGATGATAATTGTTAACAGTCTTCATGGTACGATTAGCGGGCCGTGTTTTCCGCGCTGTCACTCTTACTGTTATGCGCGAACTCAATAAAACTGGCACAGCCTGGTAACTCCCTCGCGGACTTGACCAACTATACACCAACCCAAAAAACCAATCCGTAACCAAACAAATTCCAACCATGACATACGGTAAAGGTTGAAATTTGGTAGGAATTTGTAAAACCAACCGTTAATCCAACTATAGAGTTAACCTTAAACGATTGGTTACAGGTTGATTTTTTTGCACAAAATAACCGGTAGGAATTCGGTTGATACTCGGTTATACAACCCGAATCCTACCGAAATTCGACCGAGTATCGACAATTTTTCCAATCCTACCAAAGTCCTACCAAGATCCAACCGTATACCAACCAACAAAACGGTACACTGTTAAAAATATTTTGAAAATAAATATATGTATTGGAAGTTCTTTTGCGGATAAGGTATATTAAATTTCATTTAATTTACAATTAATTTAATAAAATTGTCAAATTCCAATAATTATATTATAAACACAACTTTTATGAAGTGTTTAGCATATTTTATATTAATTGTACAACAATGTTTTTGTATATTTATTAATATTTGTATATTAAATAAGGTATTTTTGGCGCAACCGTAAAAAAACTGGCAATACTTTATATTAATTTTCATAGAAAATTTTCTAACAGCGTCGGGACACTCCGCGAGAGCTATGTTCTCTTATTAGCTATAAAAAACCAAAAGCCTGTGTGCATCTATCGACGAACATAATAAATATGTGACGCTCGATGACAATGAGTCGCCGCTATGTGTCACGTGAATAGTGGAGAAATAACGAAAAGATGTATTTTCGGATAAACAGCGAGACCCTACGATGCGGATAAAGCATGGAATGACCATTTGGACCGATTAGCCGATATCGACAGGCTCTACCCGAGCTCCGAACCGCTGCTGTCCCGTCACAGGAGCCCGGCACTGAGATCGAAACCATTGTTCGACATCCACGGTTCGTAGTTGACCATTAATTTCACATAATACTTGTATCAAGCAACAAAAAAAACAGTAAATAATTAAATTGACATATAATTTCCAGTTGAAAAAAAAAAAGACTTGGACACTCAACATTTAAGAAAAAATTTAAGCGTAAAAATTGTTTACTGATTTAGAAGAATCCCATTGACGAGTGGCGGGGTTGAATCCCAATGTAATCGATCTCCGACTATGTACGGATTTTTGGAACGCAGATCTTATTGTCTAATCGCTTTTATTATATGTGAATTAGGTAATCTACTGGACGATCTGTTCCCATCGTCGAGGTGGCCGTCGCTACTCGGCAAGAAGACCCTGTTCGATATGTTGGAACCTCATCCAAGCGCTCCAGTCAGCGCCTTCACCAGAGATCCGTGGTGGTATCCGTGCATGGCCCCTTACATCCCGAGCTACGCTCAGTGGACCACCCCCTTCTACCTAAGGGACAGCTATCTCAGCCCGATCAAGCGTAATTACCTCTGGAGCCGACACCCTCTCAGGCCCTTCGGTACGTTTGCTTTTTTCCACCGTAACATCATCGTCATCATTATCCTCTTCAACCATTTACACATGCAAATCCTTTTCCATCTTTTACTCATGCCAATAATTTTTGTAGCGATAAACTCTTCATCTACTCGTCCAAATTCTATTTTCATCATAAAATCGTTCAGGATTTACGGCAATTTGGGGTTTTTTAAAAATTCCATCATTCACGACAGTACCTCCTTCGTTTTTTCAAAGCCCTCACCCTGACTCGGAATCTCTTGACTTTTTCCATTTCAGAAACGGATGACGCGTAATACTTTGCGAGCACGTATTTGTAGAGCAAAGTGAGCGGTGAAAAAATAACATGCAGGCGCCTATATGGTACACGAATTTTTTTGTTCGTCGACGTTGTTTCATGATCTCTTTTTTTTTCTCGGCCTGCGAGCATGATTTTTAAGAGGTCGTTAGACATTTTATTTCGTAGATATCGTTGGTGTCTAGTTTACGCTATATCGCTAGGTGTACCCTGAGCTTTTACCCTCATCATTCTCACTCACAGCAGCAGCGGCTTATCGTGCGCGAAATTGCGTATATTCCAGGGCGACCACTGTCAGTATAAACTTTATGAGGAAAAATTCGTTAAGTCAAATTTAAAAACTGATTAATACAACTGGTCGATTTGAATTAAGCCTTTCTGGCTTATTTTTTGCTATCTAAACGTATTTTTCATGTTCCTGAACACAAAAAGTTAACGCTGTAAACTATCATTATATTTTTTTTTTTCAAGCCATAAGTTTAATACAAAGTTCAGAATACACAGATTCAGGTATTTAAATAAATGTATCGTCGCTTTATAACATTTTTGGCATCCATACTTTGAAATGTCGAAAATCTTTTTTTCTCTTCTCAAATTAAAGCTAATGAAAGCAAAATTGTGAGAAATTTTAAGAAAAACCATGCTTCTGTAAAAAAAAAAAAAAACATTCGAGAATGTTAGAGATGCCATGGAATTTTTTCCATTAAAGTAAGTGGTCACCCTGTATCCGTATTTAACAGTACTCAAGTCATCGGTATATTCTACATACTCTCAACTCTAGCGGTCACTGCATCTAGAAAGCTTTCTAGTTGTAGCAGCAGTGCGCAGCTGCGTGTAATCATCGACTTTACATTTCTTCGCAACCTTACATGTAGCCACAACAGTGCAGTACGCTACTGATTTCCGTACATCGAAAAAAATCGTCAAGCCATCTTCATTCCACGTAAAAAACACGAAATATCATTCTCGTTTCAGGAAAAAGTTACGTTTACTATTCGCAGCCCGTTCCACGATTTCACTTTGTCAGCCCGTGGTACAATTATTGAAAACGAAAGTGAGCACAGAATTCAATGTGGTGATTAAAAAAAAACAACAAAAAAACCACCCTCTTTCTAAAGCCCCTGATCCCCGTAAATAATATCGGTAATACTACTGAAACTGAATTTTTATACATAAACAAGAATGAACCTTCGCCCCTTAATATTTTCTAGCAATGAAATATCTCTTAGACATCTTTCGTCATCGGTTTACCAGATCCGGATTATAATGCATCTCTGTCGTCACTATCTCACTTTAATATGTGCATTAACAAATGGGCAAAGTTAAGCAACATTTTTCCTCCTATACGTCTTCGCACAAATTCATTCACCTACTATGTGGTTGTTTTATTATACTACCCGTATTTGAAAAATGTCATATACTTTAATTTTCATCCTCATCGCATCGACAATTGAGGTGTTTAACATGTTGCTACTACAGATTGGCATCACGGATAAAAGCAATCGAAATATTATTATGACAAAATATTTATAAACTATTATTTTTTTAAATAGTTGGATACTAAATGAAAATAATTTGTTATAATTATAGTTTCAAAATTATTACTATCTTACTATAAGAATTATTTTGTCAGAATAACAATTTTTATGGTTTTTTCTTCTTCAAGTGTTGCTAATCCCCGGTTCTGATCCCTTAATAAACCTGAAATTTTTTTGATTTTGGTAATAGGAGTGTAAGTCTTGCTTCTTGAAAAGGCATGACCAGCAATCGAAATTTATATCCTGCAGAGCACGTGCCTTTCACCCAATAAATATACCATAGAGTCAAATGTACTTTGAGAAAACTGATACCCTGCTCAATTTCAACTTACTCGATGTCTCCAATATAGTAAAATAATTAATATACGTTCCCCTTTTGCTATATGTATTCATATAACTTATATATACTCTAAATGTTAATATAGACTACATTTGCCATTAAAAGTTAATAATATCATTTTATGTTTCATTCCTTACAGCCCACGTTCGCTAGAGACTGCACATAGTCTCAGCTGCGCGCGATAATGCGCCGGAGGATGGAAAAACGAATCGAAAAAAAAAAAAAAAAAAAAAAAAAAAAATTAAAAACGCTCGTACTATTCACTACAGAAAATAAATTATAAACCCCGAACTATTCGAAGCCTGGGAATCTCATGGCCTGGCTATAATACAAGTAAGGGCCCATCATGGATTATTCATTTATCAACCTGTATCACCACTGTTGGAAAAAAATAAAAATAAATTGCTAAAATATTCTTCAGCTTTATACTTATTCACTCCCGATACTTTTTCCTGATCACTCTACAATATCACCGATCGAGAAATTATCGACAGTGTGGAGTAAGAGCGAGACTGCAATTCCTCAATTATCACTAATCGATAAACAGACCATTCTAAAAGGTTTATCTTTACAATTATTTATAAAAACTAAATATGACTTTACAACAATACGCATGTTTATTATCTGAAAGTATACATCTCGAGGTTTCCTTCGAAGGGATGACGATCGATACAATTGCACCGCGAGAATGGAACTACCAGCGACATAAGGAAGGATTTTCTGTTCTTTTTTTTTCGCCAGCGATAGTGCAACCGATGGATACAATATCTACAATGATATGTACAGACATAGGTACAATGTAAACAAGAAAGTTGGACAACAAAAGTCAATTCTGTAATTAATTACAAAGTTAATCCAATTACTTTGATCAATTGCAATTAATTTTCTGTCAATTCCATATACTCAAAGCAATGTGTATTCTCGAGCTCGAGCTCATTCGGATACCCGAATACCCGTATCATTTGGATTTCGTGGTTCTGACCATTCAATTCTGAGGTTTCAAATCCAGATATCCAAATAATTAATTACATGAACCTTAGTAGTTATGTTGCAACAGAATCATTGAGAGCTGTCACTCCCGTGATTATTTTGAAATGCTCAGTTAGCGTAAGTTCTTTTTATTATTGATGCACTATTACAATAGGTGCTGGAATTATTTTGCTTAATTCGTATGTGCGGAAAATGTTTTGTGGCTCAAATGATTTCGATGCAACAACGTTGTTGTTTACTTCTGTGACATGATAATTAAGAGTTATCACTGTCTGTAGATTTAACCCATCTGAAGGTATTCGTTACCCGGATAACCAGGTCCCTAGATAAGTCCGAGCTTTAGTGTTTTCGTTTTAAATGCCACTTATTCAGTCTGGCGGATAGTACGTCTAAAAGCCGTCTTCCTTCAAATGCTCGCGAGTTTCAACATAATTCGCAATGTCTCGCGTGTTATATTTATTTTTTTCATAGCAAAAAGAGTACATGAAAAGATCTCACGTAAGCTCACTGATCATCACCTTTGAACAAGAAACAAGTATAAGCAGTGCAACAGAAAGTTTTATTATTGTACTTTTTAGAAAATCATCATATTAATGGATTTCGCGTCCATTATCTGCAGTTTTCCAATAGCATTAGGTCATATACCCAAAGATATCCACAATGAATTGAAAACTGAAATGAATCAATGTACAATTTGCGCCTTTATTTTTTCTTCAATCAGTCAATCTGCAAAATAACAACTCACGGTTCTACGCCGGATTGAGATAACATATTATCGTGTTTTGCCTTTTTTTAATCGGAAACTTCGCGAATTCCGGTCAACCGATTATCTCGTTTCCTTTAAAAGGCATGATGATCCTTCGTAGTATATACGCATGTATGATTGTACGTACCTATGCATGTACATACTGTATAGTTTTTAATATTTATTTTTTTAATCGTAAGGTATATAGATACTAGTATAGTACAGAAGTGTATATATAATATATAGTATATATATATATATATGTATATATATATATGGATGGAGCAGCGACGTAAGTCTTCAAAATACTGCTCTCTCGCTATAATTTTTCATCTTCTTATAGTTTAATTATATATTTTTTGCTTTTTTAAATTAATTAAATAAAGTCGCATATTGTATCGGCGGAGAGTGGTCGTCCCATCGACAGCGGACGAGACCGTGACGACCTACGTCTAAGGATAACTTATAATACTAATAATAATAATAATAATGACAACGCGCTTCAACAATAACAATGATACGCTACCGCTACTGTTGGGATGGAGGGAGGATGATGGAGCGCTCTTCGTATAATTAATCGATCAACAATTGTAATCATAAGCCACTCTCCATGAAAAGTTCATCGCCCTCGGTTAAATATCTTACCAATCAAACCTTATGGCGCTCCTTATACCAAACAACAATAAAATAAGCTCATACTGATTCAAGTTTCTCTATCTTACGTTTGATTATAAGAATTTAATCATCTTTTGTTTTCTTTCTTTCGATCGTTCACAAATAAATAATAATGAAGTGATAAATTAGTTAAACATTCGATTGGAAGTTGGTGGATGGGCATGAGGCGAGGAATAACGAGAAATAAATGAGATTTTAGGAACAAAAGGCACTCTCTGAGGTGTATTAATTGGGAGTGGGCGGAAACGAAGTAATAGGCTTTTCTAGTGTAGATATATATATATATATATATATATATATATACATATAGGTAGATAGATAGATATATATATATATATATACTTTGAGGTTGAGAGGTATCGCGGGCTTTCAATATCCGCTCGATCAGTAGATTCGACTTGTCGACTACTTCCTCCTCGCCGTAATCACATCTGACGCAACCCGTAATCCCTGTAGAATCTAAAAACGAAGTTTTTATTTTTTGTTATCGAGACGGATCGAAGAAGTCGTCGCTGGCGACTGACTGACCGTTGATGTGTGTCTCGTCGCTCGATTAAAGCTTCGAGCGTCGAGGTTTTCTCTTCCTCAACGGTGACAAGAAAGTACATACGCGACGAGATTTTGTTTGTTTGTTTGTTTGTTTGTTTTTGTTGTCTTCCACGGTTGTTAGGTTTTGTCTTACCTAGTAGCCTAGAAGGATAGGGATTGCTGCTATGCCGCTGGATCCGCCGAGGGCGGTCATTTTTTGCTCTTTTTCGTCGGATTCTTTTGAGGCGTCGAGGGCCGCGCCGCCTGCGCTGCCGTCATACCGCCGTACTGGTACTTTGCCTTTTTCTCGGACGGTTTCAATATCTGCAGGATTATTCAATATTAAATTTTTCTTCAAAGTATCGAAGTTAAAAAGTTAACAAATTTTCTTCAACGTATATTGACTCTATCGTGTTTTCATTTTTTATCACTAAATAGAATTATATAAAAATACTATTATTGATTATTAATTATTGAATGAAAAAACCCGGATACCGATATGAAGAATAAATCTCATTTTTAGAAAATAAAAAATGTTTAACAAATGATATTGGAAAATTATATTTCTTCTAAAATGTACTATATTTGGATCAGAATTTTTTTTTCCACATGATCAGAACACTACTACAATCAATCGTATGAGATGCATAATACGATTCTTTTTAGCAATACAAAAAACAAAAAAATATATATTTTTACTTGAAATAAGTTAAAGTGCCGCTTATAACGCAAAAACAAAACGTTTCTAAAACGTTACCTGAAAGCTGCACATAAGATTCTCGTCAACACTCATCATTCCACCAGCGTTGTCGAATTCGCCGCAATAATTTGGAGCAGAGAAGAGGGTGACGAGCTGTCGCTTCGCAAAAAATTCGTAGCCGTCCTCGACCACCTGGTGAGCTCTGCATATAAGATCCATGTCGTGACGATTGAGAAACTTGGATACGACGTCTGGACCAAATGTGAAGGAGACTCCCCGGTCGTTTTCTCCCCAACCCTGAAATTCACATTCCGTTACTATTTATACTGCAAATGCGCAATAATTTTACTGACGTCGAAGATAATATGTTGATTAAATTTACCTGAACATCTTTATCAGGATCGGACCATAGTAGATCACAGAGTAATCCAGTGTCCGGTACATCGGTGGGTCGCATTATTCTTCGTATTTGTTCCATTCCCTAAGAAGTCATGAACTTAAATTTATGAAACACGGACGGGTTATCTTTTTCGCAGAGGTCATGCTTTGAAATATTTTTTTTCATCCCTGTATGTAAAGAACGACTTTACGCTAAATTTACGTTAAAATACTACGTATAGCCCAATTAACGAAGAGCTGTAGGTAAAACTGGAACAATTTACAACACTCGAGAGAAAAACTTTTTTGTTCCTGGTGTATCACTTTTCACAACTTTCGTAATGAATATCGAGGAAGTTATATATCACAAGTAAACAAGCAACATGTCTTTTTCAAAGCATTTAAAGGAGCCTCATATAGAGGTAATAATCGAAAGAAAAACTAGGAAATACCTGAAGGTCCGGGCTGAGACCGCCGTGACAACAAAAGATTTTTTCGTCGATGATTGCGGCGATTGGTAGACAATTGAAGCAGTCTGTGAATGTCTTCCATAATTTGATGTTGTACCGACGCTTGCATTCATCGTAAAATCCGTATATTCTGTTTATACTCGCGCATTCGTGATTACCACGTAGAAGAAAGAAATTTTCAGGATATTTGATCTTGTAGGCGAGAAGAAGACATATCGTCTCGAGAGACTGCTTTCCTCTGTCGACGTAGTCCCCTAGAAAGAGGTAATTCGCCTCGGGAGGAAATCCTCCGTATTCGAATAGCCGCAACAGGTCGGTGTACTGTCCGTGTATATCGCCGCATATTTTAAGCGGTGCCTCAAGTTCCAAGAGTATCGGTTGTTGCAGAAAAATTTCTCGGCTCTTCAGGCAGAGACCGCGGACCTCTGCTTCCGTCATTACCACCGTCTTTCCCGGTCGACATCCTCGAACTGTGTAAAAAAATGAATTAACACGTTAAATCGACGAGTGAATGAAAAAACATAAAAACAAAAAACTCAAAAAATAAAACGTTGCAAATATGAGCTTGATGAGTCGACGGCGAAAAGATGATTGCGTCAACTGCTTATTACAAAGCTTACGATTATACTATGTTACACAACTAGCACACCTCTACAACCAACATGTTCCTACGAGGCTTGAAGCCAGTAGCCAGCAGCAACAGCAGCAGCAGCAGCAGCAGCAGCAGTAGCAACAGCATCAGCAGCGGCATCGTCTCCGTCAATTTCATCACTTTCGGTAAACCGACTGTTTCCTCTCATGTAACGCCTTTTATTCAATTGATAAGAAAAATAATGAGGTACCAAGTGGTATACAGCAAGGACGTGGGAGACTATTGACTGTCGAGACAAAACGCACAAAATACAGGAAATATCTGGTCACGTTGGCATGGGATTTCAAACTCTGCAGCTCTCAGTACTCTATCTCTATCATTGATTTACTATTTATAGTCGTGTATGTAAAAGGCTTTAGAGCACGCTCGAATAATCTTCATGGTGGTTATTGGAAAAGTGCAGCTTTTCCAAGCTTTCGATATTTCAGTATAAGTCAGTGACGTTACTTCAATTAATAGATGATGAAATTTATAAAAAAAGAACGTGCTCCCAGCAGTTTCTATGGATTCACAGCTGCTTATCTGTAGAAGCACAGATTGCCTCCGGCTTAACGGCAGTCCTCTTTTCTCAATGATCACGTCGATTACCTTCTAGGATAATAAATACGAAACAAGACATAGATTAACATTTAATTTCATAAGCCAGGGTTGCAAAACTTGTGATGGTTTTTTCTACATTTTGTCGTTAATTTTGACGTTTCGAATCAAAATTAAAGTACATGAATTACACGTTGTATGAATATCTGAGCACTCATGTAATGTAAGCAAGTATGGTCAATATTCAATTGAAAATGCATTTGCAATATGTTTTAGTTCACATAACAGAGTAATTATACAAGCAATTACGAATATTTTTTTTTATACTCAGAAAAATAATTTGACATCATACATTTTTCAGAGCCTTATTATAACTCATTGTTAATAACCCTTGAAAAAGTGTTGCAAATATATTTTTATTTAAATATTGCGCATCCTTGGTAGTGAGCGATAAATAAAATTTGGATAGCGAATGAAACATTTATTAAAAAATGAAAATCTTTGATAGCTCGCAACCCTGGGTGGAGCATTGGCTGTGTAGGCAAATGAATGACTCTATTTTATTCTTTTTTTCAAAATAATTTTCAAGTACACACCAAAATTGCTGTAATCAAATTTTGTGGAAGTTTTTTCATGATAGTGATAAAAATATAGTTTTAAGTAATCATTCATTGCTACTGTCACCAATGAGGTTGAACAACATTAAAGATAAATATAAAACATTGCAATGCATGCCAATTATAAAACAACAAATGTAACCCTTATCGTTATGGTCTGAGAAGGAGGTATTATATTAAAAAATTGTAATATGGTACAAATAGGATAGTGAGGTGGCCAGACGAAGCATCCTGAAATGTTGTAGCCCACACAGATTATATACATGTAGTGTGTGCGAGTGTGATACATTGTAAGACTCCAGAAAATTCATAGTGCAGGTTTGAGAGGTGTTAGTAGTCGCAAAATCAAGAGAATAAAGATCTACGAGGAGAAAAAAGTTTCAGGTGGTTCGCAGCATACCAGAAAAATCAGACAAGAAAATATCCGCTAGTCTGCCTTTCTTCTGAACCTGTGGTTCATTCTGCGTTTGATATACTTTACCGCAGGACGTTCCGGTTAAGTAGCATGAGAGAGAAAAAAAAGAAAAAGTTGTTGTTTTTGCGTGTTTTTCTTTTCTAATCCTTTCTCTTCCAACTAGCGGAAAGTTGGAATGTTTTAACTGCCTACCGTATTGGCACCTTTTGTCTCTCTCTCTTCGCAGGCATCTTTATAGCAATGCAAAGTGGCACACTTGTAGAGTTGTCTGTCGAGTTGTCAATTCCAAAATGAAATGCGGACAGATACAAAGAACGTCTAAGCTCAAAAAGCTGATGCTTCGGAGTAACGTGCGAATACAGTTCAGCAGTGGGAAGTAAACAAAACGCGTTTTTATCAACCAACATACACAGAAAAAAACAAAAAATTTTCAATACATCGAGAATAAGTACGACGCGTGATTATAACGTCAAGCAAAACGTAAGTTTCTCGGGATTTCTTTAGGTGGCGAGAGAGAGAGCGAAGAGCCGAACGAGACTTCGTATTCGTACAATCGTCACTGCAATTAGCAACAATCACAATCGCAACAGTACGGACGTACGAAAAAAAGAAAAAAAAAAAAAAAAAAATGGAAACCGAAAAGACAGAAGAAGAGATACACAAAAAAAGAGAGTCGAAGAAATAGATAGATAGACAGCTACAGCGATGGGTTTCCAGTCTGCACTCCCGAAATATGTATACACTTGTGACGAGTGCAGGGAGAGAGATTATAGAGGCCTCAAGGTGTTTTTTATAAAACATGTTATTTATCGTTCGAACCGGGCAACACGCGTGTCGAACGAAAGCTCGGCTTTCGGTGTATCTCACGAGAGTCAAGTCGGTCCAGTGGTAAACACTTGCGACATACGTACCTTCGAGTAATCTCTGAATCAAGTTGTCGATGTTCAAGTCAACATCCGCCATTTTTTCTCACTTGCTTACACCAGTCGCGACTACTGCGGCCGTGATACTGGGTCAATGTTTGTAGATCGACTTCAGTCCCGCCGAGCGATATTCCGCTCCGATACTCACTTCCTGCGGCGATGCTATATCTCAATATATATATATGTTACATATATATGTATATATACCAACACCACTGTACTCCGGTTTAGCTCGTGCCGACTTCTGCCTGAGGTTCACACCTGTGAGCACGACACGACAGTCGGTTAATATATAAATATATAAATACCAGCTACGTGTGCGTATTGTTGCGATATATAGCTGTATAGATCACGACAGTGCAGGGGTAAAAGCTCTCTCTCCAGCGCAACACGTCAATATCTTCCGTTAGAACAAGTTTTGATTTTTTTGTTTAAATCATTAATGATCTATAACGACTGAACACGGACATAGGAGTTGACAAAAAAGGGTGGATGATTACAATATGCGTTTCGTTGTTTTCAGTGCTTGGAGGTCAGATCATTTTTGGTTCGTGAACTGAGGTTCCGTGTGATTGATGACTATATGTACGTCATCGAATATAGGTCTATTTGTTTCCACCGCAAATACAACCCGGGGCGCCAGCTAAGTGCTGCCGGGTTTGCGTTTATTTAACCGGATGTAAAAGTCTGACATCCATTACAATTTGGAAATTAGGTGAACTCAAGAATTATAGTAAAATCAATTATACCGTAGCGAATGCACCAAGAAATAAACGGAATATTACTCATGTTGAGTAAAGAAACAAGCACATCGAAATAATGAGAAAAATAAAGTAAAATAAAAATGAGAAATAATTTAATTTGATAGAAACACGTCGCGAAATGTTTTTTGTTATTCAATATAAATATCATGCGCGAGAAACGAATTAGTATTTGAATTTAAATGAAATCAATGAAACCTTCGTTGTAACTGAGGCGATATATTTTTAGAAACAGTCTGAGATTTTTCGTACTTATATATACTTTCGGATAAACTAATATAATCGATATAATTTGACATCGATTCTTCAGTTTAAAATCTAATTACAAAGCTGCAATTTAAGGACAATTGTAGATTTAATATTTTTGACTTATTAGATATTGAAGTCGATAAATTTAGGTATTCGAAGAATCAGATGTTCAAATTGAATTGTGAATTTTCTTAAATAACGCAGACATCCGATAAAAATAATTTTTGGTATTTAATTCGATACGTTTTTTAATAATATTTATCACCAACTACTAATTGCCCCAAATGACTTATTTGAAACTGCTACTTGGTTGGTTTTGCTGTAAAAAGGTTCATTTGAAAGTTCTAATTAATACTTTTTTCGAAAACACAGAATAAATCGAATACAGGACGTCACATCTAATACTGTTATTTAATGATCGTACAGTTGACTGTTCATGGCAGCAGTCGGAGTATTTTTATAATACAATACGTGTTACGCCTTGATAAATAAACTGCAAGTCGAACTTTTGGAAAGAGATGGTCGCTACATCGAAAATTCAACGTAATCTTGATCGAGGTTGAACAAATCGGAGCTGTTTTTCTGCATGTACTGCAAAAAGTCTTGGAAATGCGTCAACAACATCTGTACGCTCCGCTCATCGAGCGTTGTGTAGGACAACATGCCTCCGAGTTTCACTACGTTAAGAAAAAACAAAGTTTTGAGTATAATTTATTATATTAATGATATAAAAAATGGTATGCTTTGTAATAAAAAATTACCAAAGAGTCTAAGCAGATGAAAAGCTCCGTAAAGCTGACTGGGAAGACTGTCGGGATTTTCATTAACGATCTCTTCGTATTGCGTCCGTTCGCACTTGTAAAGCAGCTGGAGGCCCAAGGAGATATTAAAATACTCACGTATTCCTTTCGTTACTTCCAATGCGCTTTCCCTATGGCAAATCGAAGTAGTCGTGAGCCAGAGTTAAACGTGAAACGTTAGATTATGTAAATCTGAAAATAATTTTGGAGTACCTTGCGCTATCGTTGGTCGGCACTTTGCCCGTTCCTCCCTTCGATTCGACGTAATCATTTAGTATTTTGTCGACGGTGAATCTCAACGGTAGCGTAGGAAATTTATTTTGTTTTGTAACAGCCTCACATTCGTCTATGAGAAAACCCTTGAGTTCATCGGATATTTTTATCTTGAACTCGACTTTCGCAAGATAATCGTCCGAATCGCCGGCAGTTTCCAGACGGCTAGCGTGCAATTAGATTCAATTAGTTAACAATATTACGCGATACAAAGAGCGATATAGAAAGCAATCAACCGAACGGCAGAAATTCCTTCGATTACAGAATGTCAATACAAAACTGTTATAATTTATAAAATTATCAATATTAACTAATGATAATTATTAATAGTCAAACATTTATTAATAAGTTTTTAAAGTTACTATAATCATAGTTTGTGTAAAAGCAGAATTGTTATTGGATCAATTTATTATAAATGATTATAACATTATAAATTTTGTAAAAATAATTATAATGTTTGTGAAAATTAATTAGATCATTATTCGTTACTGTTAGAGAACGAATATATACTCGACTGAAGAATTCCGGTTGATTGCTCACATAAATACAAACCTACAAACTCACAAATAAAAATCAAATATAAAACATGACTCAATAAAAACATTACTACCACTAATATATACTGACCTCCTCTTTTTTCGTGTAGCTTCAGCCGAGCCTTCTTGCGACGAGGAAGGTGTTGGGGTTCCAACGGGAGTTTTGTTAATTCTACCTGGTGGTCTTTCCACCGGACCGACCGGTGTACTAGCCCTGCTGTCTGCATCTTTTTCTCTGCCTCCTTCGCTTCTCCTTCCTTGACTTTTGCTACTTGTTGAATTCTTTTTATTTCTGTGAGCAGGTTGCTGATTAGAGTGAGCTCTCTGTACCTCTCGCTGTTTCTGACAATTTGAATCATTGTATTTAAGGACTCGACTCTCCGGTACCCACTCGTCCCAACTGTGTAATACAAATGCAAGAAAAATCATAAATATATTGTTCTTTTATAACAAGTTTAAAATATTTACATTTATGGGCATTTCATACTTTTTATTCCAACCAGCATAGTGAATAAAATATTTTATCTGCTTTTCTTTTGTTATTGAAAACTTTAGGCACTTTGCCTCATAAATAAGTGGACCATGATAACAAAGTACTTTCTCACCTGTAAACAAAGTCTCTGTTATTTTTTTTTTGCCGATATATTCGTGGCGATAAGTCATAAATGTTTAATTTATTGGAAAGTATGTTAATATTATTATAAAGTAATATTTACCGTCCTGAAATTTGCACTTTGGCGGCATTTATCGGTCGTCTAACCCGACGATCCGTCAGGCTACTTCGCAACCCGGAAGCCGTTAATCAATAAAATTCTCAAAATCGATGCGATAATGACTACGAATTAATCGTCATAAGCCACAAAATTGTCATCATAACACTACCTGTGGAATAATAGCAGTCCGACACTTGAACGGCTTGAATAGTTCGGTTTGTTTATTTGTATTGTAGCCAAGCGTCATCAGGGAGAAAAGGGCGCCGATTACATGGGCTTTATATACTGGCGAGTAGTCGGCTTCTTTTTTTTTTTTCATGACAACAGTAAGTACCGACTCGCTGTCAGATACCTACAGTCGGACTTGTAGAAACACATCACTTTAGGTGTCACCCTCCGATTTTGACGTAACTCAACTGGTCGGAGCTTGAAAAAATAAGAGCCACGTATTTTTTTATCGGCGGAAAAACGGTTGCAAGCGGTGAAATCACTTTTCAAAGTTGTTTATGTGCAGCGGTAATAATGCAGTTTCACCTGGAAGGCGCCGACGGTTTTCAATGAAACGAAACCTAAAACGCGTCCACGAGCATAAAAATATGGTTTTTTCGTGTGCCACTCGAAAGGAGCGGATTTTCCCAGCGAGAAATCAGCACTTTTCTCCCCTGTAGCATAATGTACTATTATACTTTCGATATGTGTCATTTTATTTCGTTCACGTCTCATCCAAAAGTACTTAAACTATAGTTGAATAACACTTTTGTTGGCAATAAATTTGTGATTCACCTTTAAATCCTTCAGGGCTTGTCTCAAAGCGCAAAATCAATATGATTTTTATCTTTATTCACTTTTTCATCTGCATGATCAATTAGAGTTTTTGCAATTAAAATCATCTGAATTACCAACTAGATTGAGTTTGCTGCAAGAAAAAGGTTTGTTTGATAGGGAAATGAAAAAAAAAAACTCGCATATATGCTGGCATTTCTTCCATAGTAATGAACACAATACAAAAGAGATAATTTACCAGGTACATACAGATTAAGTGTATGCCTTCTTCTCATTAAAAACATAAATATTAAGTATTTAAAGCATGCTGGTATCAGCAAGTACATACTATCACAAAATAGTCGAGTAACACAGTATGTTGGCTAAAGTCTTCTGTAATTTTCACGATCTTGCGGGATACGTGGGCTCGAGACTAGAGTAGAGTATATAAAAGGTAAAATGGAAGCCAATGCAAGACACAGAGCAACGATCGGCCGATACCAGACCCACGCGAATCCTATTACCAGCAAACTTATCGACATCGAGACTGACATTGTTAGCGAGTCAATCGCTATTATGCCACATAAAAAGTTTGAGTTCAGGATCACCGTTTTGAGAATATTTGCGAGGCAGGTTGCCGCCAAAAAGAGTACAAGCCAGCCTAATCCCCTAAAATAAGATAAAAACACTGGATTAATTAAATGTCTTCATCTATATATTAAAAACTTGTGCTTTCTAGAGTGCGCACATTCTTCTTTGAGAGAAATTCACAGGCTTATCGTATCTGAGGTGTAAATTATTCGGTTAATTATTACAGACAAAAGAGCGTAATCGTTCAATTTGCGTGCCAAAACCGCTCTTGAGATATAGAGACTTGAATTTCGCAAGCCTGTACACTAAACTACTTTTCTCGATGTTTTAAACTATTTTAAGTACCCTAACATGTTAATCTCCATTTTTTAAAATAATTCACAGATTCATCCCAGAAAAATGAAAATATGCTTATTTACAAAGATAAAAGAAGTAATTTGCATATTGTTTCATCATTACTTTCGCAATGTCGTCTATGAAAAGTATGTGAAGCAATGTTCAATTATTTGTGAAATAGTAATCCATTTTTTTTAACTACCTGATAGTCCAAGTACGCCAATAATTGTGAACATGTTCCAAATGGAACATCTGATCGACGTCAATTCTGTGCTTTCTCTGCAGTAATATTTCTTCGCCTCGCGACGTTAGATACGGTACGATTATGCCCTTCTCCAGTTTTCCGACGACGGAATATGTGTCGCCAGCTTTTCCGGCATACGAGAACAAAATTCTGATATCACCGACCTGAAAATTAAAACGTGTATAAGAAATTAAAAACGAAAAACATTAACTTGAATTTAATCGAAAATTGTTATATACCCGTGGGTTCCACAGGTCAGCGCTGTGATAGTAAAGCCCAGAGTGCATCTTTATATCCCTTCGCTCCGGCCTCTCGTCGCTCGTAACGTCTATAAACTCGTTGAATTTCTTCTTTAATTCCGTGCCTAAGGTCGACGATCCTATTTTCACCTCCTCCGCTATTTGCACTTGACTCCTGATAAGCACTTCTTTGGGATTCTCGTGGCCGTTTCTTATGTAAAATTGATCTGAGTCTATGAGTTTGTCGCGCCATTCTGTCGTGTAGTAATAGTGCTTCTCGTCCTCCACGACTCCGCCGTAACTGGAACATGTATGACACAGACTGGTATTAATTACACGAGGGAGAAAACGCTTTTTAGCTGAACAAGCTAAAATAAAGTTTTTTTCTCGACTGTTGAACGAAACTTTTCAGTACGTCGGCAGGAAACTGCAATTTTCGCAAGTGATAGCTTGCGCTGAGGGTCAAGACCAAACGAGGATCAGGGTCAAACATTTATCAAGTTTCAGAGTTGTAAACTCCCATTATATCAAGAAGTTTTTCAATGCATTAAGCAGGTGTCTACATCTTATAGAAAAAAATCCAGCACATTTTTGGTATTTTTTTCTTGTGTGCAATTGTAAAACTTTTAATAACTTATTACAAAAGATAAATGTTTACCCTGCTGAATTAGCTAGGAATAGCTTATAAATGAAAAATCTGGAGAATTTGTGTTGATATTATTTGTCTAATTCTATTGATGTTGTACCTTCTTTCTTCCTCTATTTCAATCCACTGATAGATCTGTACTCTTCGTTTCAATTTGACACTGGCAACCACAACCCCATACTCGGGTTCTGTCAGTGGTTCTCCTATATTCAATGGCCCAGCAAGATGTATCAATCGCCCTTCGTATTCAGGTGGGATATTGTGTGGATTGGGAACCACAGCAACATTTTCCAAAGCCTCCGCTAATGAATGTGCAACTTTTGCAGCCCTGCCCTGTGATATCAGTGAGGAAATTCTTCATGAAAGAAAGATAATTACATATTCTAGCAAACAGGAAAATGTTTACAGGACAATCACCTCGTTCCAGAAGAGCAGACACATTCCTGCAGCAAATAACAGGGATCCTATGATGGCTGTGAGCCATGATTCTCTGAATTGTTCAGAAACAGAGGTCGGAACATTTAAAGGAACTTCATCCTGCCATTGAACTCTATCATTTTGCCTGTCAGTTTGGCCAGCGGCATCACCCGCTCCGTTATTCACTCGACGAGCTTGACCGTTCTATTTTCACATTTGCAAAATCTTTTTATAGTCATTACGTACACTGATATTTTCGTATATTATATTATTATATTAAAAGACACAATTTATGTATCATTGCAGTCTGTATATTTACTTACGTTAGTCCTATACATTTTTTGTGCGTATTTTTTCGTTTTTGTGATATTTCGGAGACCTGACGCATTATTAATGCTCTTCTAGCTATATAATGCCGTGACTATCCTGCCTTCATCTTCACACCCTTGACTAGGTGTACTTTAACAATGTATCGATGGAAACAGAATATAACTTACAATTGGCGTTTTAATTTTGGATGACGATAGAAAATTCGAACATTCTCTGTTAGTTGTTTTTATCCGTGAATTCGGAATGAGTTAGGAGCAGCTAAATTCGCCGCATCAGCTGACGATTACAGTTCTTCTCCTCGTCGTTCTCTCAATTCTCCCTCTCTCTCTCTATGTAGCTTATACGGTTCGTAAAATACGCGCTTGGCGTCGTGTACTGTGTAAGAGAGACATCTTGCAGAGACAATATGGAACTAATGATAAGGTTTCGCTGCTTCCATACACGTTCACGTAGCAGGTGAGCTGGCAAAGCCACGATACCCCACGCTGCTTTGTACGCAAAGCGCCCACACAAGCTTGTGAAGCCGCAGTCGTGTGGATTATTTCAAGATGGAAGGTGCGGCGGAAGATATCGTAGTTCAAGCGGCGGAGAATTTGACGAATAATGTTAATGCAACAAGCGGAAGAATTCCCGCTACGACCGAAGGAATGGCCGTGGCCTATGCCAGTCTCATAATAATGGCTGTTTTGCCAATTTTCTTTGGCAGTTATCGGTCTGTTAAGCACCATAAGGAACAGCAGGTTAGACGAGTATTTTGACATTATCAACTTCCGCATATGTTCGTCAATATTCGAAATTTTATCATCATTTTCATGGCTGGTTTTTTTTTCCTATTGTTACAACCATTTTCAAGGTACATACATTTTGTGCTGTACATTCATTTATAGTCTGAAAAATGATGCTAAGAGTTGTCAATTATTTTACAGAAATATTTTGAATCTTGCTGTGAAAAACCAGAGACAATGTCTCAAGTATGTTTATTCATAATTTGAGGTCCGGGAGCGTTTACATTGTTCTTTAATGGCACCTGTTTTTTTTTTCCTCACTTGTGTGGATGTTTGATTTTATAATGCACTTGTCTATCGTGTGAAATTAGTACTAAGCTTTCTTAATACTTTTACAGAAATATTTTGAAACAAGCGGTGAAAAGCCAGAAACAATGACGCACAAAGAGGCTGCCATGTTTCCAATCATTTCCAGCGCAGCGCTCTTTGGATTGTACATATTCTTTCAGGTAAACGTACAATGCAAGTTATTTGGTACGCAGCCCTAGAGTGATACCATATATTTGTTTTGCTTGTGTTCAGCCATCTTTTGGATGCACTTGCAGCTCATAATATAACTATAGGGATTAATTTTTTATGTGGCTCAATTTGTAAATGATTAAATTCCATGATTTTTTTAGGTTTTCTCAAAAGAATATGTAAACCTACTTCTAACAGGATACTTCTTCTGGCTCGGTGTTGTAGCGCTCTGCCATCTTACCAGGTATGCCATATAATTTTCAATTGTTCCTTAAGTCTTGTGACAAAACAAATCATCTTTTTTTTTCCCCACCAATCTAGCCCTGTACTCTCTTCTTTGGTGCCAGCAGCAATTCCAAAAACTCAATACCATATTCATTTTACCAAGGGAGAGGATGACAAAGCTGAGGACATAATTAATTACAAGTTCAATCTTCATGATATTGTGTGTTTTGGATGCTGCACGTTAGTGGGAGTTTGGTATCTTATGCAAAAAGTAGGTCAACCACAAACAGTATTGTAATTATTCTATTACTTGTGAATGCAATCTATATGTTCATATATTCCACAAATAAATTAAATTTTTTTTTTTTCACCTTGCCCGTGTTTAAAAGTACTACAACTCTGATTGTAAAATCAAACTGATGAATATAAATTAAGTTTAACGTTTTTGAAGGATCGAAGAATACAAGAACATGAACATTTTTTTTCAGCACTGGATTGCGAATAATCTTTTTGGCATCGCTTTTGCGATAAACGCCGTCGAGCTCCTCCACCTCAACAACATAGTGACCGGATGCATTTTGCTTTGCGGTCTTTTCGTATACGACATATTCTGGGTTTTCGGCACGGATGTTATGGTCACGGTTGCGAGATCTTTTGAGGCTCCCATAAAGCTAGTGTTTCCTCAGGATTTATTGGAAAAGGGTTTTTCGGCGAGCAACTACGCGATGTTGGGTCTTGGTGACATCGTAGTACCCGGAATCTTCATCGCTCTGCTCCTGAGGTTCGATCACAGCTTGGGAAGAAAGTCCAGCACGTACTTCTACTGGACGTTCTTCGCTTACTTCGTTGGCCTTCTCGCGACGATGTTTATCGTCCAAATGTTCGAACACGCGCAGCCCGCGCTTCTGTACTTGGTACCTGCCTGTCTCGGAACACCGCTGCTAGTGGCTCTTGCCAAGGGCGATCTCAAAAGGATTTTCTCGTGAGTTCTTTGCATTCTGTTGTTACATTTTTATAATATATTACTCATTGTTTTCAATAGATTGCTATAAAATTCAAGCAAGTATTTCCCGAATTTTCATGTTCAGCCAAATTGTACATCAATTTATCTAATGCCTTTTTAAAATATTTAATCCTTACGGACACACATACACACAAACTTTTCTAATTTATAATTTATCATATGTCAGATCACATTAGCGAAGACATCATGTTGAATGTGAATTTTCATTTTTTTTTTTTTCATTCCTAAACATTACCGAGATATGTAACAGCCGGATATATAAAAACCGGATGTAAATTGATTGCGTCATTCTCGACTTTACTGCGTACATACGGAACTTTATAATACGTAGATTAATAATTATGATAATACGGACTTTATACAATATGTGGTGAGGATTAATAATTAATTTGATGTGTTGTTCAATCGCCAGAAAAAAAATTAAGTTCAATAAAACATTGAAAACTAAATTTTTATATCACGTAAAGTAGATTCAATTTTAAAAAAAGCTTATCAACATTGAGTGAGTTTGAGTCATGAATAATAGATCTGATGGAATTCCAATTTTTATGATTTTCAGGTACGAAGACCATCCATCCGGTACCGAAGAAAAAACCGCTCAGACGCAAGTAGACGCGAAGAAGGATAAATAATTTTAGACGTCAAAAGGCGTTGCGAAAAAGAGTTCAAAAAGTATGTCGTGAGACAATTAAGATAAGAGTCTCGCGACAACACTCGTTCAATGCGGAAACTACGCGCTCCGCGAGTGCCAATAATCCTACCCCACAAGATCGGAGTACGTCCTCAGCGCAACAATAGGAAAGCAGATAAAGCACCGATCCTGCAATCAATACTGTAATCTATTTCATAAACGTCCCGGTACTTCTTTATCGTAACGTAGATTAGACATTTGGGTATCATGTTCCCTCCAAATTACTTTGTTTTATTTTTTAGTTTACATTTTGCTTGGTTACCACACTTTATATAATTTATAAAGAAAAGAAAAAAGAGCTCGACGCAGACACGCACTCGTGACGAGTGACTGTGTGGCTGCTGACAATACACGACAAAACGACATTTATTTAAATACAAAGTCATTCCAACTTTGACGACGGCCAAGTGCGTGAAACATGGAAAAAACATCGACTTGTTAGACGAAAAATACAGTCAACTTTTGCTTAGTATTTTTGAAATAATAATTCTTTTGAATAATCCCTTCGCTCCTACATTCAATCAAACAGATAAATCAAAACTATAGATAGTCCAAAAGATTTTGCATAGGTACTTGTTACTTTAAAACCTAAGAGAGGAATTCACTTGCAATTAAATCATGCGGAAACCGCTACCGGTGACTAAGGATGACTTATACATTTTCGAAAAATAAATTTCTGACTCGGGGGGATATAGTTTCAGTTCCTTAAATCTGGGTAATGTGCATATTGAATCACTAGGAGCGAAGGGATTTAATACGAAAACTCTCTTGATATCTCACGCTATTCTTCAGTCGGTAAATTATGTAAACGCACAATATGCAAACAATGTGTACGAGTAAGCCTCATCAATTACCAATTTTATGCTACATTATACTCAAATTGCATAAATCAGAGTATAGGAAAAAAATTGTCCTGTCTCCTCAATCGACATAAATTAATAAAGTTTTTCATCCATTTTATTTAATCTGCGCATTGTATAATATATATGGATTATTTAAAAAAAAAAAAAAAGAACGTTAAAACATTGCCTTGTCCCCTCATTGATTAATAAAGATTTTTTTTGGAGTAAAAAAATGCCTGTTCTTTTTCCTGACTTCGCTAAAATAACTTCAACTCGTGCGCGTAACGCAAGCGCGAAAATGCGCATTTTTAACCTCTGACGCGTGTACGCTGGCGCAATAGTTGCGCTACTCCATAGAGAGAAAAACTGTTGATTTCTGCCCAGCGGAAGCACCAATGAAAAACGTACTGCACTTGGGCACTCGTCACTGGTTTACAATAATGAATTTTTGCATCCTTGTTGCAAGCATGGAATATGGTTATTTTTTAGGGAAATCGAAAGAAAAAAAAACGTATTGTATGCTGCACGGCATGAGGTGTGATTTTCACCTCGGGGGTTTTCTATAACAAACTTCACCCCAGGTAAAGATCACGCACTTCTCTCCTTCGTACCATAACATACTATAAGACAGAATCGTGATGTGCAGATAAAATTAATTTTCTTTTTAACTTTGCGTCGAGTCGCTACCGCGACTCTTGATTTATACGAGGACCCAGGGATATAAGGGGTGAACAATCAATAGCTGATTGAACTCATGGAATACGTCACGAGTCTTATAATTCAAACGTTTATTCAAATGATTATCCTTATTTCTCAAACTTATACAAGCATGGCCAAATATTTTGCCCAATAAATTTATGCCTTTGCAGCATCTTCCACTGCAAGATTTTGCGCCGTTATCGGCGCCAGGTCGACGATCCCGTCTTTCGATACTTTCTGTACTTTGAAGTTTGGAAGATTGACAATTAGACGCTTGTGAATCTCGCGAACACACTTTTTCATCAGGATGTAAGCCTCCGCTTCGCTCATGTCTGCGATATAAAAAGATATAATGATACTCGAGTTAAGAAAACGTTGTTGCAATGAGTATTGTACAAAATTTTAGTTCACAGGGTGTGAAACTGAGGGTTTCAGGCACGTGAATCATGCGTAAAATCGTCTATTATCACACCGTGAGGTAAAAAAAAATTGCTTTTTTGCAATAAATCAAGATTGTAAATTTACATTATTTTATCTTATAAACATTAATCATATAATTGAATGAAATAGTTCGTATTTTGCAACGATTATATACAGCTTTACTAAAATCATGTCTATGTTTAAAAATAATTTATAAGAAATAAAAAATGCATGACATTTCATAGATTTTTTTTCATTAAAACTGAGTCATATGCTTAATGCATTGCAAAATAGAGGATCAACATAGAGCATTTTTCCTAACGAGCATCAATTAAATTTAATACAAAATTATCTGTTATTGCCATTGTTTACAAGTTTCCAAATCTTTTTATAAGCACTGCAATTTATAAAATATTAGTAATAAAAAATACTTGCAATAAATGCTGATTGTATATATACCAGTACAATTTGCATCAATAGATTAATGATGAGAGAACATATGAAAAGATATTGTTAGAAATCTCATTTTCCAATAGATATGTTGTTACATTTTTTTTGCAAAGATTCTTACTCTTGTTGTGATATCTATCCAAGATGGTAAGCGAGAAGAAGCCTCCATAGCCATGTGCTGCATAAGGTACTTTGACGCACGATGCCATGTAATCAATGAAAAAGAGTTGAGGTCCTGTTTCCTCGTCATGCCCAGCCATCAGAATATTAACAAAATAGGGGGTCCTTGTGCGCAGATAGTCTGCCAAATTTCTCCTGGTGAAGCTTGCAGCAGCCTTGGGCGAAAGTTCATAGCCGTTTCGCATTTTGTAAAGTTGAATGTTTTTGGCAATATATTCAGAGAATTGAGTGGTGTCGCCGGATTCACCGGACACGGCCATTACGAGTTTTTCCGAGATTTTGTGGATCTTATCCTCGTCTGAAGAATAAAAAAAAATGTAGAATCATTGCGAATGTGTGAGGTTACACCGGAACAATCGAAAATTTGAACATCTTAATTTGGTAAACTCACCGGTTTTCATCACCATGATAGATTGCGCGTTCGTCATGTCGGCTGCGACAAGCACGAAATCTTTAAATTGTATTCCGATCAAGCATTCCATCTTTGCGATGTTTTGTTGTACAAACGGCTAACGAAGAGTCACAGTACTCTAGAAATCTTGGTTATGTGTGCGATCGGCTTGCCTGGCTAAAACCGCCTGTCATTACAGTCAGCGGCACAAAAGCGCAAGGTGGTGGGGATATGCAACTTTGTAGGTTATAGCGTTGTTATAGCAGTCTAGCGATAACAATGGCCACTTATTCTCAGTCGGTGAAATAGAGTTCACGTTTGCCAGCTCTCAACACAAAAGATCATATAATTTATAGCGAAGACAGTTTCATAAATAAAAGGTATTACTGTTTGAGTTACGTTACATCTAGATGGATTCCAGTCCAGTGCGAATGCAACCGGCACCAGTCTTTCTTTCAATTATATATTGAGGTAAGTACCGCAAAATTTGAGATAATTAAAAGTAAACGATCGGCTCCCTAAAGGTTATCTTCGGGAGTTCTGATGTCGCTAAAATGAATGAATCTAAAGCGCACGATACCTGCAAAAGTTTATCAAAATGCATTTATGTTTGATTGCTTTTGTATTTGTAATAAAAAAAGTAGAATTGATTTCTTGTAGTTTTTGCAGTTCTTTAACTGCATCGCTTTGTTGCAATGTGTCTTTAAACTTGTCTGTAGATTTATGTGGAAATTCCTAGCAATTACGATATTTTAAATTACCGGAGAAGTAGCATCTTTTTTGCACAAGAACAAAGCATGTAACCGGTACTTTCTGAGGTACAATATGGGACTTGCGAACGATAGCGAAGGCCAAAATTCAATATCTTGAAGAAAAAAAAAGAAGGTTCTTTAAGTTGGATTTTCCGACTAAAAGTCGGATCTGCGAATTTTGAAATCAGAACCGACCAAAAGTGATTTTTCTAAAAATCATTGTAAAAGGCATGTAACCGGTACTTTTTGAGATACCGAGAGATAAAAAAATTGATGATTCTGAGCATGCTGTCATGAAAATCGCGAAAAAAAATTTTCCACGAAAACAAAGCTTCCTCTATGAAGAAGCAAAAATGCTAAAAATAACTTTTCAAACATCCGTTAATTTTTTTGCACGGTTGTTTAGGCGTTGATTTTCACCAATTCCTAATGTTGTTCTTGGGCAAAATACAACTGTAGATTGTAGCACAACCTATCTACCTATGTGTACACTGCAGGTGTGACCAATTCCTAAAGTTGTTCTTGTGCAAAATACAACTGAATCATGTCTTAGTCATTCCGTCAGTTGTCTTTTTGAAAAAATGAAATATCGTGATTTTCCGGGAAGATAAGGAAAGCGGTCGATAACAATTAGAATGTAGCGATTTTCTCCGCCAATTTTCGTTCTATCGAGATAAAAAACTGAGACAATTGTCTCCAATAATTGTGCGTATTAAATTACAATTCAATTCCTATTCGCGATGAGTTGACAAATTCGTTAGAAAAGTTACTTTTTTTTTTTAAATTTTTAAAATAATTGTTCTGAATACATATGATTTTTTCAAGAATTTTTTGACAATTTTGAAACTTCAGATTTCTTTTTCTCAAAAAGTTTTTCTTATGAAACTCTTCGTTTAATAATCTTAACCATTCCCTCATGTAATATGGAAACTTTTTACGAAAATATGTCCCAGATTCGCGGGTTCTCAACAATTTTTCAAAGGAAAAATGTAAAATCATCGACATAGAAACAAAACTAAATATAATTTTTTTTTATAATATAAACAAAATTTTTTAACTATTTCTTCAACGTACTTTCTATTCCCAGTAAAGCATTCAATATTCTTCGTATCTTCAATTGCGTGAGTTTTTTTTCAGACTTTCGTTTTGTTGCAAAGTCGTTAAATTCTAATAAAACTTTTCGTTCGAAATATATTGCACATACATTTTCAATATATCAAAGTTTCAAAGCTATAGGCCAAGTTGATGCCAGTGTCTATGTTTTTCAAGGCCGGATATTTCGGAACAACTTCGTCGACGAGAAGTAATGATACCAGACTCTTTAATATCATGCGGTTATCTCCAACTTTGTTGTGGCTGCTGCATCAATCGTTTGGTGAATCATTCGACCAAAACATTTTCATCATTTTTGCCGCAATTTGTAATTGCCTCGATTGGGGTTGCTGCGATTGGAGCACGATCTCTTCACGCCCTTCTTTACAACATGCTTTGGCGAAGTTATCGTACGTGCTTTATGAAATAATCTATAAACTGAACATGAAATGTAAATTTGTTAAATTTTTTATAACAAAAAGCTCGTCAAAATTGCAGCCATTGATCCCAGACTAATTGCCAAAGAATTGAAGAGAGTGGAATACGAAAAGAATGTCGTTGATTTAATTCTCAGTAGAGGAGGCATTGCCACTCTTGTTTATTCATTTTATTACCATTATGGATACTTTTCGACGGGCATGCTATTTGTCGTTTGCTTGACTACTGTTGAAGTATTTTTGGTTAAAGCAGAAACTGCAGTCACTGGAGAAGTAATTTTCGTTCAATTGCACAATACATTTAATTTCATAAAATGCCATTCGTTTTCTTACTTTCGTATGCTTAATTTTAACAGATTCCGGATTTCGGGAGCCGATTTTCTACCAATCATAGGGAACATCCTTATCCTCTGGCTGCCTTTTGGATTCTTTCCAATGAATTGTTTGGGTGATTACAAATATTTGTGCAAGTAGAGAAAAAAATATAGAGACAATTCTGGGTGATCGGGTAACAATCAAAGATTTTACTGCGACAAGTCAGATTCGTCGAAGCACTAAAAAAAAAAAAAAAATAATGACAGTACGATAAATTTGAAAGTGGCCGAGCAATCGCCGTGGTTAGGAAGCAGTAGTGCCTCCTTTGAGAATAGATAATTTTATGTTTCTCTTTGTTTTTCAAATAACTTTTGTCATTTTGTTGTTTTTATTCCAGACGGGCTGTAGAAAACCATTTCTTTCGTTTAGCTAATGTGCCATACAGTATAGCTATTTGGGCTTTTCCTCTAGAAGGATTTTATCAAGGATGGTCGATAATGAACTCCATTAACGATTACATGATGATATGCTACATTATTCTAATGACCGAAGGCCTCTGTACGTGAGCCATTGTCTCAAAATATACGTAAAGGATGCGACGATGCGTGGAGGAGAGGAAACACAATTTCAGCGTATGTTTAAAATTTATTTATTGCACGCAAAAAACAAATTTTTCCGCCCCAGCCAACCGCAGCAGGCGGCACTATGAGTATTATTTGCAATGAGCAGCGCCTTCAGAATTTCATTTTCACCGCATTTTTCGCACATAAACGCAACGATGCGTAATACAATTACGTGCGTGGTTCGCAGCATATGTTGTATAGTATTCAGTCATTCGAGAAACATTCACTCGCGCACTCGCGGTATTATATAATTTAATAGTCCGATATGGTATATCACATACGAAACGTGGAGAATTGTTTCACGTATAAGAAAGATACAGAGAGAGAGAAAAAGATGTAGAAAAAGCATAGTCTTCGCGTCGATTCGTCTTTACGAATATGCGAGACGATACGTTATGTATGAAAAACGAAAAGTTGCTTGGTACCTAATTTTCGCATTGATGACGCGTGAAAAGAAGAAGAAAATCCAAAATATTACATCTTGGAATTGACATCGCCAGCTCGCCAGCCAACTTGACTGACCGCTTGCAGTCTCAAACTATTTCGAGGACTTTCCTCAACCTCGTAGGCAGGATTAACGTGACCTATATCTTGACCAGCGAAAACGTCCTTAACAGAGATCTGACTGCTGCGTGTTGGTCGCGGCTGAATTCCAAGTGGATTTCCAGTCGCTCCATAAATATTGTTCGCACCAAGAGTTTGCATCTGGGATTTTCTTCTTTGCGCCATTATGCTGTTCCGGCGACCCTCAAACGCCTTGAACGCTTTCGTCGAACGACGAGTCGACATGTTGCGCGGTAAACCTAAACAATAAAAAAGTGGTTTTATTTTGTTTTAGTTGCTCAGGATTTTATAATTCACTACATTCGAACCGAATTATCATTTGGACACTAATATAAAACTCATCTTACAATGAACGTAGCATAATTGCTATATTGAACAAATATGTAATATTTCAAAACATCTCATTATTGGGGGAAGGAGTCAGATCCCAATTTCTGATATTTATTGATCAGATATCTCATTTGTTTATCTGTTGATGTTATTAAAAAATATATATCAATTTGAAGGCTGAAACAAAGATTTTTTTGCAAAAGCATCTAACTTTTGCAAAGGCTTTTTTTATACTTTTTCACCCTTTGCTGAGATAACTCGGAAGCCAAAAATTTCTAAACATTGCTCAATTGTACGTGAGAAGAATTCTTTGAATACAAATGTAGCGATTTCGAGATAAAGGTAAAATTGGAAAAATGCTACAGACTCGAGTGTTAATTTTTAAAAGTGTTTTCATAAAAAATTATAACTTCACTAATTTTACAAAAAGTTGCGTTCGTGCCGGAAGCGTTCTTTTTATGTACATGTATTTTTTTTATCAATGGAGAAAAAAGTTTTTTAAAAAGATGAAACTTTTTTTTGAGGCATTGTCACTTACCATTGTTCTCGGTCATGCTGAAGAATCGTTGTCGGAATGCAACATCAAGGGTGTTGATCGCCTGAGTCTTTCTGCGGCTCTTCTCCAAGTTACGGATCGTCTTTCGTCTGCCAGGACCGCTGCCGCTGCCTTCGTCATAATCACCTTCCATGCCGTCGAGACGTTGTAGGTCGCGAACGATTTCCACCGCATGTTTCGATAAAAGGGCCTCTTCCGAAAGGTCTTTAGGCTGTGAGAATATAAATTATGATTATTTACAGTTCCAGACAGAAAACGCTCAATATTAAAAAATGACAATTTGTTGTTTTCATTATTCCATTGATTATTAACGAAAAGGTTGAATGTTTGTGCCAAGTATTGATAGGTGACAATGTGGCTTTTCTAAAGATATGCATTACAAATATAGGTTTATCCAAATTTTTGTTTAATTCGAAAAGCCGTGAGACATTGTTAAGAACGATGAAATAATTGATTTTTTCGTTAATCAAGAGATGGGATGTGAGATAAATGATGAAATAAAATGTTTATCACCGATCGTTTTGAAAAAAGTGTTCTTGGTTAATGGAATCTAAAAGTATTTTGAATACAATTTAATTCGAATTTTGCTCTTCCCAAATAGGCTCAAAGCAAAGTTTTTACTCACCTTCTTGCAACAGTACCAGTCGAGGACAGAACTAGCGAGAATATGCGCCAAAGTGCCAAATCGATGGAACAACATAGCCGTAAACTGGATGACCAGAATAAGGGAAAAGAAGAAGACAAACACGAGACCTATAGGCTCGAGTTGCAAGTGACTTTTCGTAATGTGTACCTGCAAAAACCAGACAGATTGTCAGTAATTGATTCTGTAACGAAAATTTCCGTTAAGTCAATAAACATTTATCACAAACATGGACGCCTCATCGTTATTCGTACAATATTTACACGTAAATAACAGCAACGATTATCATTAAGTGTACGTTGAGTGAAGCGGCCGCGTGGTTAACCGACACGCATTAACGGTGCTCCAAAGTAAAAAAACCACCGTGTGTTGCCAGAGACCACGTAGTGCACCTCTTGGTTAGACACAAACACATTGGAAACCAAAAACAGTGAGGATTGTTTGGTCGCTCGTGCCCCGACGACCAGCCAAGTTTGCTGTTTGAGAACAGCACCAGTGAGATTAGTTTATTCAGTGTCGAACAAAGGATCGTGGATGGTTTTCAGGATCAACGCTTGACAGTGTTAAAAAAATAAATAAATAAAAAGTCGAGAAACTGCGTTGATATAAGTATATAAGCCAATTTTTTCCAGCACACTGAGAAAAAATATTAAAAATCCAACAAAATGGTATTTTTTTTTCTGGGCGAACAAGTGCACTTATAGTTCCAAATTTGTCAACTACCCATTACACTCGAAATTTATTTGTTTATTTACTTCATAAACGATTTAATATTAATGATTTTGTAAAGAATATTCTATACTCTATTATCCATATTGGTAATAAAAGAAATGAAGATTTTATTGCGGAAAGAATTTATTTTTCTGTATAGACGCGTTTTAAAGTGTCACAAAAAAATAAAAATCAATAGGTAACGAGATCATCAAATTGTGTACTTTATAGAATGTCTATACATTTTACTGATATGCTAAGAAGTCTGTCAAAAATAATTAATATTTAAACTGTTTATGGTGTACATAAACAAATAGTATTTAAAGGTAATGGGATGGTAAAAACTCTGTATAATTCACGTGTATAGGTATAATGACGGAATACACGGAAATTGTATTACGAATATTTTTCGTATATTCGCAATCACTATATAGTATCAATTTTTCATGAAAGTAATATATCGTAAGGCAGAGCTTACTATACTCATTTATTATATACATTATTCTCAGTGCAAAAAATTAATTTAACAAATTAATACCGAAATATTGATAAGAATAATTTTGATTGTGTTCATTTGTTTTTTTTAGAATTTGCATCTTAACGGGGAAAGCATACGGGAAGTCCCGATAGCCCTGAAGAGAATCCCACATTTTCGGACGCCGAGTAGAGGATTGAGGAATGATTATTCACAAGGACGTACTATTTATAGAGTAAATAGACAAAAAGAAGAAAAAAAAACGTGTCTGTGGAGCCGTGTGCTTAGGATAATAATTGCAGCCAGGCTCGGTGTGCCCTGGTTCTCACAGATTTCCAATCTGAAAGCAACTCAGATAGATGAAACTCGTCTACAGTTTATTTCAGTTTTCTCGGTGAAAAATAAGAAATCCCGGAGACGACAGGGCGCATCGTTCGAGTTGTTAGTTTCTCGGACTGCTTTGTAAATTTGTGAGACACAATGAAGAGTAAGAGCGGAAAGTGGGGATAGCGAGAGAAACAGAGAAGATACAAGAGAAAATACGAGGCCGGTGTGCCGGTACCTCTGAAGTTTCCTCAACGAAGGTGATGTTGGTCTTGACGCCGAGAGGCCACACAATGTGCAGCTGGTCTTTGTTCAACTGGAGTAAGAATACGATGAGAACGAACAGAGCATTGAACATTAAAAACGCGAATACACTCTTGTTTCGGAGCTCAATCAAGTCGGCGGCGATCCGAGCCTGTTACGATCGAGAGACAACAAAAAAAGAAAAATACGCAGTACATTAGTAAAATAGTAGAAAAGCTCCACCGATGATCCTGTACTTGTTCTTGACGAGAGACCCACAGGGTAAAAAAACGCATCATCTTCCCTCTCTTCGGTCGTTTACCCTGAAAAGCCGTTGAGAAGAATCAAGCACACGACATCGGCGGAGCGGTTTTTACCTCTTGCGAACTCTCGTCATAAGTGATGTTCGTCCTTATACCAAATGGCCACTTGATATGAAGCAAGTCTTTATTAAGCTGTAGCAGGAACACGATCAGGACGAAGAGGGCGTTCAGCATAAAGAACGCAAAGACACTCTGGTCACGTAGTTCCTTAAGGTCACTGGCGATTCTAGCCTGATTGTTACAGCATTAAAAACATTAATTTTTGGACAATCCTGCTGATTTGTGCTTCCACTTTAACGAGCTTAAGCTCATCCAAGCATAAATCAGCTAGAATATATTTTTAAATATATCATACATAAATGTTGCATGCATTTCAGATATATATTCCATTTGCATACACATCGGATGTAATCGACATTATATCCGAGATATAGAATATTTTGTCTCGAGATATCTGATATTTTTTAAATATATCTTGCATGTAATTTGTTTCCGCGAAGTTCGTGAGAAATGATAAGAAAATACGAAACAGGGTTCGCGATGACGAGTCGCTTTACGTTTGGGAGCGGCCGAAACGTATGTTTTACCTTTTCCGCCTTGTCTTCGTCGATAGGATACAAATACTTGTCGAGCAGATCCTTCCAGAATTGTTCTTCCTGAAGAGACAGTATGTCGACCTCTCCTTTCTTGAGGCCTTCGTCGCTGAGCCAATAAGGCCGAGAGAGGAAATTTCCCTCGCGAACGCCGTCGTTCTGCTGGCTAACTTCAGTCTCCGTCTCGCTACCGGCGTCCTCCTCCTCGCCGGGATCTTCGCCGATAGCACCGAGATGATCCGCACGCGAACCCACAGATGAGGCTCTTCTGCGTCCGGTGGTATGTCCATGAGGATCCACCGCTCTGTTGGTATCCAGAATGATTTTTTCAGTCAAATTTATTTTAGCAAATGCCACCTTGAGACTTTATCTAATTTCAAGAAAGAACGATCAACCTCTCAATCGTTTCCAGTCGTTTTCCAAGCTGCTCCAAAGACTCTGCAATTGCAACGAGTTGTTGTTTCTCGTCGGAAGGTTTTCCATGGGTGCAGAGCATGCACTTGAAGAGTCCAGCCAGAGAAATCTCGATGGACCCTTGATCGTCGTCGTTGGTACCAGCGCCGTTTTGCAGAAAGCCCAGTAGAGACTTTTGCTTCGCCTTTTTCTTAGCCTCTTCAGCTTCTTTCTTTTCTTGCTCAAGTTCCTGTTTCGCACACGAAACACTCGTTTAGATTCCGACATTCATGTCTTCCCTTACTTTTTCACACGCGCTATTTCTTTATTCGTTTCATTAATTATTTTATAACTTTTTTATAATGCCTTATTAGCAGTAGATTTTTTTAATTAATAAAAGTTTTTGTTGTCAAAGGTAATCTAAAATAGCCATGAAAATTAAATTAATGTAAAATGTAGTGGACTATTATTTCTTGCCGTTTTTAAATGAATTTTCGTATAAAACTGTCTGTTTTCCGCGTATTTATTATAACATTCAGATATTTTACTCTCACTGGGATAAAGCATTGAAAAGAATTTAATATAAAATAATTCATAGGAACGATAAATAAGTAAAATGAGTTAAGAAGTCACAATTCTGCTTAACTCGCCGCATTAGTAATAATTAGTACGATTAGTTAAGTATTTTAAGATACAAAGAAGCTGAATGCTGTGTTAACCATTCCTACAATGATATTTCGATATATATTTTTAGCAATAACACATACCTACTAAATATTTCTCTGAAATTTTTCAATGCAGCAGAATAAAAATTAAGCTCTGTTTTTAGCAGTTCCATTAGTAATACGTGCGATGTAATCAGAATTGTTTGAAAGCGCGTGTAAGTTAGATGAGATATGAGTTAGTAAGTGTATTTACCGCAGCGGTCTTCCTCACTCGTACTTCCCTTGTGCCCCATGTGATATCATTAAGATTGAAGAGCGAGTATATAATTAGTATACAGTACATCGAAGGTACGGTTACGTAGTAAATAACACCATACAACAGGCACCCGACTTCTCGGGGGTGTAATATACCCGCTATCACCAATTGTCCCGTAATCATGATGAGAAATAAGCTCGCTGGGGAGAAAACCCCGTCCTCTGCGACGTTTATCGCTATAGCCGTGATCACGGCTACCATCACCAGGGCATAGATAACGCTGATGACAGAGGCTACAAATATCTGTTGAAATATTGAACCTCTCGCGTCAAGTTAACCCTTTGTTACGACTATTGTAAAGGACCTCGAAAATGCGCGTTTGAATGCACGTCTCCAGTCACCATCACCACAGCAGAACAATTAGTCAGTAGCCCACGAGGAATTGCAAACAAACCTTCTTTGTTTTCTTCACTTGGACCTCCCTCGTACCCCACGATACAACGTTCAAATTGATGATGGAGTAGAGAATAAGAAGCAGGTACATAGAAGGAATCGACAGCAGGTAAATTATTCCAGGCACTATACACCAAAATTCTTGAGGATGTAAACAGGCTGCTATAATAAACGAACTTGTTGTGGATATCAAAAATATGGCGGAGGGCGAGCCTATACCGTCCTCGCCCAATTGTAGAGCTGTACCGACAATTACCGCCATCATAATCATCGCGTAAGCCGTCGATAGTATCTGAGCACAAAGAAGCTGAAAGGAAGAGAAAGGACGAACGTCACGGACATCACAAAACAACTATAAACACAACGGGAATTATACGGGAATGTGGAAGATACGAAGAAACAATAACAAAAATTGAAGAAATACATTTTTTAGGTCCGTAATTAATAGAATGAGGACTTACCTGTATATTGGCTTTGCACGTGAAACACACTAACATGAAAAAGAGAATCGGTACAATGTTGTAGTAGAAACTGGTCCAGTTGTCGATTTTAAAAGCCGCGACAAAGGCTCCCACCAACATAAGGAATATAGTTCCAGGGCCAAGAATCGTTCCACCTGTAATTGTAAAAGTAAATATTCAATGATAGTTAGTATTTCTGTGGGCATATGTGAGACAATAAATTCTCAGCGGCTTTAGTAACGGTGTAAGATTTTGTCGTTGAGATGTATCTGCTCAGATCGAGGCTCTAATTAATTCTTTAATATAAGGTAATAAAGAAACCTAGTTTAAACCGTTTCAAAGGAACTTAAATATGCAGTTACAGAGTTATACAGTTATTATTCAAAACATAATTAGTTTACGAACCCATAAGAAGAATCTGGTAGGAGATGTAAGGTAGAGATATGTTGTCATTGATTTTTATAGTTTTCTTGGCGTCCATTAGCAAATCCATAATATTGGCGATTGTCGAGGGCACCCATCGTCGACGTTGGTTGTAAAATTCGTTGAAACCTTCGGGTGCGTGTGTGTAAGCGTCACTCGCAGCAGAATATTCGACCTTGGTATATGTTTTTTTTATTAGTTTCAGTATTCATTTTTCGTATGTACGAAGTCCAATAAGTTATTACAGAAAGCAGGAGATGCTTATAGTAGAACGAAGTTTACCCGATATCCTCTCTGCAGTAGAAGCGTACAAAGCCAACGATCTTCGCCCTGATCGTATTGGACGTAGTGCCTCGCCTCGTCGGATCGGGTCGTGTATTTCTTCATAACGTTATCATCCATAAGAGCTTTGCCTCTGAAGAGAGAAAAGCAACCGGGGCTACAGAGTACACAACCAATCATATGTTCGGTAGCCTTTTGGAGCCAATGACCAATCGCATATTCGAACATCTGGTACCACACCATCGGACCTTGAAATAAAATTGCGTTAGCAGGATATTGCAACAAAACGGAATTATTCTGTATAGAAGAACTCTACCTGATCCCACAGGATGAATTCGACCACATGCAGCTCCGAGATTTTTGTTTTTCTTCATAAGATCGACCAGCAGCTTCACCGCAGCCGGCTGAAAATCAATGTCACCGTCCAAAGTCAAGAGATACGTGTTTTCGGCTATAACTTCTTTACGATCGACGCTTATTGGAAGTTCCATGAGACGATGTCCCAAAAGGTAGTACATGTACATCACCTGAAATCATAATCGTATGATTCTACTTAAAAAGGGAACCCTGCCAATAAATGGAAACCAGCAATTAATTAAAGTATTTAAATTTTTCATTTTTCAATTATCGGTACTTAATTATTGCAAGAATGATTGTTGTCGTAAACTTCTCCTGGCACATGTTAACCCAGCTTTAGTATTAATTTTTTGTATGGCTTTCTTTATGGGTAGGTTTACGTTTCTTAATATTTTAACAACATTTTTTAAATTGATGCTTACTTGACTCCATCGTTTTCTGTGACGAATTTTACTTTTGTCCTTTAAATGCGCTATCATCTTCGTTTTTCCTGGCAGGGTCCAAACCAATCTACCGCCGTATGGTGTGGGATATTTTTTCGCAGCACGGACATGCATTCGCGTTTGATGGACGTCGGACGCAGCCTCATCCAAAGTGGCCACTAGGAGCTTCACGAAGCGGTTCACCTGACACTCGTTTTCGTCGTGATCAGCCAATTCAAAAGCATCGTCGAAGAAGATGTGAGCTGAGAAAAGAAATAAAAGGTCATCCAATGTGTAACTAAAGCTGAAGCTAAAGACGAATGAGTTTTTGATGCTTACTCTCAAACTCGTAGTAATCGGGATCGACGACTTTGAGGTACTTCTGGGCTACGCGTCTCGCGCACTGATCCTCATCCAGACGCAATATGCTTTTCAAGAACTCTATCATCTCTTCTTTGTTCTCGTGCCACATGGTAGCACAAGCGTAGATTCTGGTCACGTGATCACTGCTCTTTACTGCTGACGGTGGTGTCGTGGATCCATCGGTTTGCTCGTATATCGTTTCGTAGTCGCCGTCGCCTTTTTCCCGCTCGATTTCTGCCAAATCCTAGAAGCACATATTATTAACATTTCTATGAATTTTTCATTGGCTTTAAAAAACTAATTGGTAAAAAAATCTTTCTCAACATTTCACTTATGTTTCTTTAAGTCGTACAACGTAATATAATTTTATCATAGGGGGAGAAAATGAATCATTCAAAAACTCACCTCGACTTTGACTTCTGGCTGGTCATCTCTTTTCCGATTGAGACCCATTGACTGATCAATGAGTAAAGAGTCGTACATAGGTATGACGAAGAGTTTTTCTGTAGCGGCGAGACGCTCGCACTTGGGCGTCCATATGTGTAGAGTAATCCACGTCTGGGAGAGAAGCCAGAGCAGCCAAACCCAAGCGTATTGTTTCGACACGAAGTCATTGAGGAAGTACAGGGGAGGTGACTCGTAAAAAAGATAGTCGGGTATCGTGCCGTGAAAGAAGCAAGGATCTCCATTGCGAATTCCGCAAGCAGCGATCAGCAGGGAAATGGAAACGGGGATGGTGAGACTCACGGGAAACGCGTAACTGAAGGGCTGGATGAGGATTTTACACGCAAATTTACCTGAAACAAAAACGTTTATAAATTCATTTTTGTAAAAACAAAAGCGATCTATACCGGCAAAACAGAAACTGACAACATGTATTGAATTCAACTCCAACATATTGTTTTGTTATTATCATATTTCGCCAACTATTCACTTAATTAATAAATACATACTACCAATAAGAATAAGTTTCTTACAATTAATTTTAATCAATAGAACTTATTTGCGTATTCTTGCTTTATCGAAATAAATTTTAGCCGAAAGGAACCGCAGTAACCATAGTGGCTGTTGTTAAATGGAACAGTGTTTTAGGAAAAAAAATGTTAATTGTAAAAGCGTAAGGACACTTATAGAAAATTTATAAAATAGAGCAAATGTCTGCGAAACCGTAGAAGGAAAATTTGTAAAATTGACCAAAGTTTTCTAAAAAATTAAAACTAAAAAAAAAAAAGAATTTCTCTTCTCTTCCAAGACTATGTTTGAAAGATATTTTCACATAACACAGTGCGTACAAGAAGTTTACTCATTACTTATTGGTACTTAGGAGAGGTTTATATTGCAAGATAAGATATTTGTAAATGTGATTTATTTACCGAATATGTAGGCGAAGTAGGCCCCGGATATCTGAAGCATGAGGACGTACATCGGCGTATTGAAGGCTGCATCAACACCTTCGGTGTCGCCATTCGGCAAAATATCTGAAAGATCGGGTATCGATCCTGCAGCCGATTGTCGGATGGACGTGACAATAATTTTGTGTTCACTGAAAGCCGGTCCAAGCATCGTGAATAGATGACCTACGGTTTCACCCTTTATGTGAAGTATCACCAGTGTACTAATGAAGAAAGCTATGATCTTCCAGAATGACACGAATAGGTAGGTGAAGTATCTTGTCAGCCGAAGTTCTTTCTTCACGCGACCAAGAGTCTTGACAAAACCTAGATATACCACGATTGTTTAAATACATTTCAGCAGTATATAAATAAAAAATCAAAGGAGAAACCGGGAATTTATTTTACATACCGATAGGACTTTGCATCGAAACATAATTTTCCCACCATCCACAAGAGACAAGAAAGAGCGTAGGAGGAATTAGCCATAACGACTGTTTTGAGCTATCCAGTAGAGGCCAAACGACAAATCCCGTGGCTTGAGCTGCTATTGCCGCAAGATCGACCAGAGCTAGGACGAATCTTCTCGACTCATCTTTCGTCTTGTTCCTTGAGAGCATTCCTACAGAAAAGTATATTACAGTTTAGCACAACTTCATCATAAAACGTCGTAGCATAAGAAGGTTATCGAAAATATCTATCTTTACAATCAAGGAAATTTATATAAAATTCTGCATTCGAGATAACTTTTTTTTCGTATGTTATCTCTTAACCCATCTGTTACTTCGTTATAGATACAACGTTATCTACACTCTAAAAAAAAGTCGAATTGCATTTACAGGGAAACGATACTTAATAAACTTGCAAGTGTTTCTAAAATAACTACAATGTAAAATATCTTTTGCTTCTAAATTAAATAGAAATAATTTGTTTAGTACAGAATTATTACTTTCAATCGTTTACCGATATTTTTAATCTTATTTCCTTGACGCAATTTGTCAATATGGATTTCATTTAATTGAAAATATGATTTTTGAGCTTAAAGAAGATTCATTTGAAAAAAATATAAAAGATAACTTTTATACCCTGTCGGTTAACTCAATCGCTCTTCGTAGGTTATTGTAGCTATTACAGCAAAAAGTTTTACATTTCAGCAGTGAACTCACCGAGAAAACCGGGTACGAAGCAAACGCAATTTGTCAACATGGCTCCCTTGACAACGTCGAGTTCCGGCAGAACAGCGAAGAACATTAGAGCAAGTCCGACTACGTGAAACGATTCCATAACGAATACGAGAAGAAAGTGCGAGGATGGTGGTTTCTTCCACGATTTGAAGATGCATATCCTCAAGCTCCGAATTAACGTACCAAATTCTGGTACAGCGAAGGCAATTATTATGCACCATATCCAGGCTATTCTTTCTTCTTCTGGCAAAGTAACGACAAATTGCTTGTCCCGACCTAAAAGTGATTAGACGTCGTAAATTTAATATCCATTATGGACAGTATCAGTATCATAAAAATCTGAAGAAATAGAAAGTCCGTGGGAACTCACCCAATTGTTTGTTACAATAAACGATCACACGATCAGCCCTGAGCTGCGAAGTCATAAAGAGAATCGTTCCCTTGGCGATTACTCCGCTTCCGAGTATGATTATGAAAACTGCGAGGTAGACGATAACTTTCGTTATTTGTACGGTGGTGTCGAGGCATTTTTGATTGGCCATCGAGCCTGAGTCTATTTTTTGCGGTGGATCTCTGAAGACGTCCCATCCTTTCGTCTCCACTAGCGTCCGTTGACTTTTAAATAAGACATAGTGTTTTATTGCTTGTAGATATTGCGTCAATGTTGACAAAGCCGAGATCTTACCTGCCACCGTACTCTTGTGTCAACGGAGTGGTGTCATCGTCTGAAAAGTCATCCGGGCCACCTCCGCCACCCGGAACGACGCCGTTTTGCTGCTGCATCTTTGACATTTCTCTTGATTTTCTCCCCCTGGAAATCGAAGATGGGGTGAGTATGAATTAAATAAATACTCATTCCTAAAGGCCCCATTATGAGTCCTAATGGTGTAAAAAAACATTACACCATTACGCTGAACCACCAAGAAATTACCGAATTTCATTACGGTTAAAGTTCGTACTATGATTGATCTAAATAATCATAATAATAACAATAATAATATATATTTTGACAAATACTCTCAGGAAAAGTATATTATTTTTTTGTAGGCACAGGACTAATTTATTCTTAAAATAAAAATATGTATGCTGATCTCGAGAATGCATATACCTGATTATCTTTATAATAATAAAGTACAAATTTTGCGCATCGGTTGGATAATGACGCTCACAAACACTCTTATACACTCTCACAGACAACTCTCGGGGACTTGGAATGAACAGGTCTTTTCTAGCAATCACGGTAACTGTCAAAGTGACCATAAAAATAACGTCCAATAGAAGTTGTTTTTTGCACAGAAGAAACATTCGGAAATGGTCCGAGTGACCTTCGAAATAACGAAACCAAAAGAATCCGATAATTACTTTTTCGTCGCTGAAACCAATAAGTTACTGTCAAAACAACCTTACTTCCTAAAGGTCATTATGATGATGGTAAGTTATTGGTTCCAGTGGCGAAAGAGTAACTATTAGATCTATTGGTTTGGTTATTCGAAGGTCATTTGGACTATTTCGGAAAGTTTTTTTTTTTTTGTACGAAAAACAACTTTTATTGAGCGTTATTTTTATGGTCACGCTGACAATTGTTTTTAGGAAAAATTAAAGTTACCGCGATTGCTAGGGTCAAAATACAATTTAAAAAGAAGTTTCTGCGAGCACGCGGGCTACTATAATCTGCTGCTGGTAGTATATGAAATAAATGTCTTGATTGCTTCTCGTCAAATTTGTGATATGACCGCTACAAAATAATAGTATATTCAAATCCTTATTCTAAAGTGTCAAATAAATAATTTTGCATTTGCTAAGGCGTTATTTATGGTGATTATTTGTTATTACTATTTTTTATATAGTTCCAGACTTACTTAGCTTAAAATATGATAATTAAAAAAAAATGTGTAACACACATGATGTACAAAAGGACTGGGTCGCAGGAGCAATACCAAGCTTTCCGGAGGCTGCGAGGCGTGTGTAAACGAGTTTCCAGTTTTTAGAGACTATGGAAATTTTAGTTTGCCATAAACCTTTAACCTTCAGCATTTAACATATTGAATAGCCGGTTTTTTATTACTTAATCTTCAAAACATTTTCCGTCTTTTTCATAGTCGATTCGATTTATTCACACTAAATACAAACAATATGCACCTTATCTTTGTGAAACCAGAAATACAACTATTCGCATAGTAAGTTAGTGCCCACGAATCTAAATTCATTTGTTTGACTCGTTGCGATAATGGACGTTTTCCGCCGCAGGCTTTGCGTGTTTAAAAGCGCCATTTTCACAACTTCTAAAGTAAAATTTTGTGCGATACTTTGTCAGAAAAATGTCTAATGCAATTGCATCATAACATACTATTTTGTGTCCCACAATTTGTGAAATATCAACTTTCCTTAAACTTCAAATCTACAAAATGTATTAGATTCCACATAGACAACTTATTATCACCGAATCTTCATCATCTTGCGCCAATTATTCATTGTGAACATAATTCAATGAAACAAATTTCACGCTAGCATTCACACTGAATGTAGTATTTAATTAGAGCGTGTTAATATGAATTAATTCAATTCTTCAGCACATGCTTTGTTGGTACTTCAAACTTCAAACCTACACAATGTATTACATTCCACATAATGCAATTTATTATCACGCAATCTTTATCAGCTTGTACAAATTTTTCATGTTGAACATAATTCGATCAAAGAAATTTCACACTGAATGTAATATCGAATTAGGGCGTGTTAATGTGAATTAATTTAATTTTTCAACACATGCTTTGTTGGTATGTCGGTCATCGATGTATCCGTTGTCGAGTCATTAATTACAGAAGGCAAAGTTGATATGCAAACTAATAACGCCTGTAACGGTACTTCATGCCTCTATTCGTCCTTAGAGTTGGGCGGAGCGGGAGTTCCACGTGTATAACTAATTATATCATACAGGTAGAAGTGAACGCGCTGCTCGATGAAGCTGAATGATCGAAAGAGAAAGCGTGATCGTGGAGCTCAGGATAAAAAGATTGGGGGAAGCCTTTGACCGCGATTAGTCGCTCGAAGACGAACACTTGGATTTCGTTCCATATGGTCGATGATTCGATCCGGAGGATAGAGACTGTTTGCCACTGGCGAGTATCTTTGTTCATAAGAGATCCGGTGGGGGACGTTTTTACTGGTCCCTCGGTCTCTTGGAAAGTGAAAGGAACGAAACGAGGTAGATAACGTAGCAAGGACGTCCACTGCAGCTCTGCGCAGCGTGTCGGTAACCGCCCTCGAGGTCCGTCACGCTGTTCTCACCCTGTCTCCCCACCCCACCTCACCCCACCCACCCACCCAGCATATCTATCCAGCTCCTTCGACCGAATGCACCAGCACGTCGTTCTCTATTTTTTTTTTTTACCTCTTCGCCTTCCTTTTTCCTTACATTTATTCCCGTTTCGTTTGGCAATCGGTGGAATGACCGAAAACGAGAGAAATACATTCCGTAGTCAGGTCTCGAAACTGACGGGAAATGCTTTGTACAGTTCGGAGCAAAGACACGTTTCGTGGACTTTCAAATGCATTTCGTTTATGTGGCACATTATTCATACAACTCTTTTTTTTAGGATACTATTGTATTTCTTCGCAGCAATTTCGATATTCTATTTGTAATGTATATTTTCCATAGGAATTTAAATCTCAAACGAATCGAATTAAAAAATAAAAATGATTTTTATATAGATCTAACACAGAAGAAAATAATGTAAACATAATGGGCGTACCGGTTTTTGCAAGTAGCAAACCTGTTTTGTTGACTTTATGAAAATTCTTTGTATTACATGTCGTTTTTAAATTTAATTTGGAAATTAACGAAATGATTTTGTTAATTTTGTAAATGTACAAATATTTTTTCGTTAAATCTACCACTTGCGGAATATTTACCCCTTCAGGTAAATTTACGAATTTTGGAACATTTAACGGCGCAGTCTCAATTACGGACTTGATATTCAAATTTGTATTTTCTCTTACTTCAAACTCGTACTTGTTGCTAAATTAGAACCAATACGTTACCAAAAAAATTTTTTAATATAAAGAATATACTCTTGTATAAAAATTGAATATCTAGTGAAATAAAAATACATAATATTTTCCAATAATTTTCGTGCTTGTTTTGTCAAACTAGACATAGACGAAACTTTTTTTTTTGTGGGATTAATAAAAAGTTTCAGTTGACGTAAAAAAAAATAACTTAATGTTGAAAGTACAACATTTTCTATTGACTTTTTTACTGTGTAACTGAATTAACTATTATTTTCTGGTTACCTTTTATTTTATAATTAATTATTCGAAAATGAGCTTTAGAAATAATAAGAGTATTGACAAATAGGCTGTTTGTCTTTACTCACTTTTATTAAGTAATTAATACCGAATGAATGCAATACGGAGAAAAAAGGAGTATTTCAAGGTGACAAGAGTACCGAGTCAGTCGCTGTGGAATACGAGTACATAGGGTTTGTCTCTTTCGTCCCTTTCGATATTCCGTAGAGTGGTGAGACGGCTTTTGCTTACCGAGCACGAAAGAGAACGTACTGTCGTGGCTACGCATCGTGTTAGGTACCGGAGATACCCACGACATACCGCATACTATATTCTTGTACTGACCAAGGCTGAGGACAGCCTGCGGCTCCGAAAGAAGCCATGCGACTTTATGGGAGTCTCTCGCCCATAGCTTTCTCGCAGCATTTGCATTTCCTATTGGCTTATCGCCTTATTTCCCATTTCTATTCTTCTCTTTTCGCAATAAATTATTTGTTTTTTTTTTATTTCAATCCCATTGAAATTCGCTTTTATTGACGCGTTATACAGCACAATTTATATTACTTGACCATTAACGATTTCTCTCGGCCGCCTTCGAATTGTTTGAGTGAAAGAAAATAAACTATTTGTTATCTTGATGCAAGTCTGACATACACGAATTCCTTTCTTACACAATACCGCGATCGGCCCTGTTACTTGATTTCTACAAGAAGGTTGACCGGTATAAATTCTTCTCGCTCGGATATATTCGATACGCACGGCTCTCTGACTTCAATTTGCTTTCTTTGCCGAACCGACTGTCAGCTCTTAAGGAAGCTCGATCTTTTAAGGTCAACGAGAGATAGACTTTATGCATTCTTTGAACAATCTTTTCACGAGACAGTTTTTTCAAATATGAAGCAAAATTAATGAATATCTATTAAATACAGAAAAACGTTCATAATTATTCATATACATGAAGAAATATGTATCTCAAATAGTTTTTTTTTAATAAAGTTTTTCGGCTATACGAGACGATTTTTTTCATAAACAAGTAATTCTCTTTTGTAAACAATGCCTATTATTACACGCTGCTCATTTTTCAAAACAAGAAATTATTTAATTATTTTTAGACTATTATCATAGATCTTTCCCGACTCACACAATATAAGAAATTCTTTTCACATTACTTGAACTATAACTTAAATTAAATTCACTATTAATCAGAATAAAGAAAGAAAGAAAAATAAAAGAAAAGAAAATGAGCAAATACTCTCTTTTATCTATAATCTTAACTACCGTATTTTACATATCAATACCATGTAAAATGCAACAACGCTTGGTTTTTAGAGTGTCGATTTGGGTCTACCTCAATATATGCATCAAATACTGATAAATAAATTGCGCTATTTCACGAATTTTGGCACTATTTCGTTTTTAGAGCTCGCTGCAGTCTCCTTAAAGCCATTGTCCTTGTGTCCTACGTGCCAGCAGCCGTTCCCTCTTGCGACTTCCTGATCGCCACGATACCCTCGAAGCGATTCAACGAGTCGCCAGTTGTTGCAGACTGGTCAAGAAAAACAGAGGCGTGCCCGTTGTTCGTATGCACCTATGGAGACCATAAAGTACGCAGCGAATGCGAATAGCTACAAATGACGTGGCAAGAAGAATTTAATATTGCAAAATAATGAAACCGCGCGAAGCATTTCTCCCGGAATCATATAATAGACTCGTAGCTGTCCATTAGTTCTGACGGATATGGAATTGGCTATGTTTGTATCGTGAGAGAATCCACAGACGGCAGAGAGAGAGAAATATTTTACAAAGGAAGTATATACACGTTGTTAATGGTTAATCCGGATTCTTCATCGTGTCGAGGCCGTGAATTGCCCGTTCGTCCTCGTTCATTCTGGATCCGCTCTCATCTCCCTTGTGATAAATATCACTTTCTGAATTATGGCGAGCGAATGAGATCGCGGTGGTAGCTTGAGTTCCTATAATCTAATAGGTTTATCGACCGTGAAAAGAGTGATTGCGAGTAAAAGGCTTTTATCGCGAGAAGCTAAAGCTTATCTCTTTAATGCACCTATATCACGTTATGACAAAAAATATTTCTCATTTTTGCTTATGGATGTTTACATAGATTCTCATAATCCGCTATCAAGGTGACGAGGAAATCGAGAGATTTCAAAGATTCCGAACGCAAGTTACTTTTACGAATTGTATAGATATCTCGCGTTGTATTGAAATGAAACATTATTGGAGTTGTTAATAAAGATACTATCGCAATTATAGTTGTAAATGTAAACTGAATTTATTGTTTCGTGAGTAAATTCAAATTGACTAACTTTGATCGATTGGTCATTACGATTCTACAGTTCATACGTTTTTTTTTTTCAACTTTCTCCTAATGTAGTGCCAAGGTCTCATAAGATTGAACGTTTTCTGCTAATTACAAATTGATCATTCTGAGAAATATATTTTAAAAATAATGGTTTATTCTTTGCCAAAAGCACAATTGTGTTCCTATCACTGTATTTATTAAATTCGACACATCTATCTAAAATTGTGAAAGTAAAACATGTCAATAGCTTTAGTCTGAAGCTAAATATTGATACTAATAAGTTACGAGTACAAATAAATGATGAACAATGAATAAATAAATGTAATTAAAACGCAACTGATTGAAAAATAGTCCAACTCTCCTATTGCGTCGCTAGGCTTGGATCGAGCAAGTTGCCCGACTAAAGCTACTCGCTCGAAACTTTCTTGCGCTCGCCAAATAAGTCTAACGAAACTCGAGTTCCCTGCATTCTTATTACACTCGAAGACCGGTCTAGTTTTGAATTCCGTTATGCGTGAGACTCGTTTTTCTTTGGACTGGTGTTACTCACGGCGGTAGTAGATAGATGGACAGCGCAACTCCCTGCCAAGTCAATCTATAGGGACAATCAATTTCGCAACGATATTGTTCAGCCTCGCGTTCCGTGAATGAGGTCTGTATTGTTACAGCCGTACCCACTAGTGTCCGAGATTCTAGGCTCGAAACTCTATAATACAAAACTCGCGTTGCACTCGTTAACCATCTAAGGAAACGAATGACAGTAGTTATCCTCCTCAGGCATCCCTTATTATTATGATTATGTAGTGACATTATGTAGTTCCGACTTATTGTACCGCGCTTATATATATATATATATTTTTTTTTTCAATCAAATTTCATCAATCGGTAGACCTTTCTCGAGACGGCAAATAGTTTTGTAACTAGCCTCTGGCTATGCCTTTCTAAAACCGGCTAAATTATACTCTCCCTGCCGAACGGACAGTCGTCGAAAGCAAATTGGTAGCCCCCGCTTACTTTCGGTAGAACCATGTAGTGATTAGAATTTCGTCGACACTTAAACTATTCAAGATATTTCGAGAATTAATATATCTGTCTGGGAAGTTTTTTTTGTACAAAAGTGCATATTAAATTTAATATACGAAATAATATAAAAGACCTTGTATATAAAAACATGTTTTTTCAACGTGTTTATTATACGGTATATAAATTGTACTTCATATTTGCATTTTGCATTTAATATACACAGCCTCTGCACAAAATCTTGCCACAGAGATACATGAATCTTCGTCAAGAAACAAAAAAAAAAAAAAACCACTTTTTAAATGCAAGATACTTCGTTAGCGAAACTCGAAATTCGTCCTTACATTTTTGGACCCTCTATTTAAGTTTATTCTCCTACTGAGATCGCTTGGCACTGACTAATACCGCGTTCCCATTATCGATTTTGAAATAGGTCTTTAGGTATGAGTGAATACCTGCTGCGTCCTATCGACGCTCGAATCATTCTCGCTTTCTTCCGAATTAATTCACTGAATCACTAATTCCGTACCCGCCGAAATACCACGTGGATCACTGTCGCTCGCTGAAGAGAATCTCACATTTAGGAATTGGGGATATTCACACTTTCTTCTTTTTACATTTTTCTTTACTTTAAAAAAAGTTTTCTGTACAAATACATGCTGTCATGATAATACGCTTGTGTACTTCCTTAACACTTAAATAACGCTCAGAGCTTCTCACCATCCACACAATTATCTTCACAATTGCATACACAATTTTTTAGTTGGCATTGCGAAGAAAATACATTCTATCAATATAATTCGCACACGATAGTTTTGTAAAAAAGTTTTTTCAAATCTTGTACTTCCGCCCACATAATCATTTTCACAAATGAATGAAAACAGACTATTTTGTTATTACGAAACATCGAATTCATAAAAATAACAATAGCTGCGGTTTCAACCACACGGTGACATTACAATTTGAACAAAGACGTATTAATTTGTTACATCAATTACAACATATTGTTGCAATCGATATTAAAAGATACGGTAGCGTCTCGACGTCAAATATTTTAAAAATCCATAAATAATGCGCTCCAAAACAGGAGTGATAAAATCAGACTTTAACAATTTCGGAAATCGTACGATTTTCAGAGTAAATGTACTCAGTAATAAAAAATGATTGTTCTTCGATTTCCGCAACGTTTTATTAACGAAGTCAACGTCCTACGGTATTTTAATCGTGACGTATGGAGCATAACGGTTAAATCAAACTTAGTATTTGCCCTGGATTGGTATCGCATAGAATCTTAATTCCCGTGGCTGACTGGCACGAAAACCGAGTTGGCTTACCTGCTGTTACTACTGTTATGCTTTCTCTCTTTCTAACTGGCGCTCCAAGACTCCCGCGGCCAGGTATTCACGAGCGATTTAACGGGTCATCGCGGCTGATTTCTCGTCTCCTCTTCCTCCGCTTAATTTTCTTTTTATTTTTTTTAATTTCCTCGTATGATCCAATTGACGCAATATCACTGTTTAATCACTCCGAAAACACACATAATAGTTGAATAAAAATAAAAAAAAATGAAAAAAAAAAAAAAAAAAAATAACGACTACAAACTATAATACCGCTGACAAATAATGAAAAATAAGATCGTTCAGCGCGCGAGAGGCCGCGTTTCGCCTGGTCGAAGGTATATCAAACTGGCAGTCACCAGCAGCAGCAGCAGCAGCAGCAGCAGCAGCAACAGGAGCGGAGGTGAAAGCCGTGGAGGAGGAGGACAGCGTTACCGCGCGACTGTCCGATCCAAGTCGAGTACAGAAGAGAAGGCGAATGGTCTTCCCCCCCGCGCGCGATACACGCTCTCTCGTATATCCCGTACCCAACGCGTACCCACGTTACTTTCACAAGAGTCTCTGGCCGTAGCGGAGCCCAGTTCGTTGTGCTTCTTGAGCCTCGCGAGAGCCATGCCGGACTCACGTATCCTACGCGCTCCCGCCACTCGGCGCCCCCGAACCACCAACACCAACGATTCTCACATCGGTAGGGTCTCAGGAACGTGACGTCAGGTGAAAAATCCACTCCCTATCTTTCTCTATCGCGTTGGTGGGGAAAAGACAGAGGGAGGTCGGAGACTCGGCCTCTCCTATGACTACGAGGGTCGTCGATCCGAGGTATTCGATCCTTGCCCAAGGTCATCCGCAATCCTTGAGGAAGGATCCGGATCTAGAGGTTCGAATGAGAGAATCCTCGGAAATTGCGAAAATTCGCGGCCCTGGTGTATCGATGACGGAAAAACACTAACGCAACAGCGAATATGATAATGAAAACTTATGAAGCACTTTTGAGAGACCGATTTTAGAAGAATTAACGTTTCACCAGTTTTCACCATTCTAATTATAATTTGCCGTAAAGGTAGCTTTGTTCACACTCTCGACCAGAAGAAACAAGTTATGAGTAAGTCAATCATCCTGCGTTTCGGTGCGTTGCCGACCCGAGGTTTTCGATCTATCCTTAAGATGATCCTTGAGAAACGACCCGGATCTCGAAATCTGGTCAAGAGTATCTCCAGAAATGTAAAAATCCTGTAAGATCCTGTGTATCAAAAAGTGTATCTATACAGAAACACACTAATAGAGTCGCCAAAATAATAATGACAACTTTTCAAGAAATATTGAATAGTTCTCGGAGAACTGGTCATTCACTAATTTTTACTTTCTTTTGCGCGCGATTCCAATAATCTTATGATGTGTTTACAGTGAAGGTCGCTTCATACAATTTGTCAATGAAATTTCAATGATTTTGTATTTATAAAAAATAAGAATGAACAAATGTCCGCAATGAATTCGTGAATTTAGCTCGGGGTTTTTTTTAAACAATCGACTCACGACCGGGTCACACAAAACTCATGATCATTTCGAGACCGATGACGATGCAATTAGCGGTGACTCAAGACCGTTTGGAATTTATGAGGAAAGATCCGGATTCCGAGATTCTTCGGAAGAAATTGTCGAGAATGCGAAAAAAAAAAAAACGCGTGGCATATACTCCCGCAAGCGAATCTGATATACCCTTAACTCAATTTGTCGACCCTAAAGCCTTTGCATTCAAGATCTATCAAAACCTGATATTGTGGCTTTAACAAAATAAACAACTTTGCAATTCATTTCTCAGGTTATTTCGGTCCATAGAATCAATTAAATTATATTCAATCTCGAGATCCTTACGATCGACAACAAAGTGCTAAAACAAGCTTATGTTGGAGATTTGGAACGAATAATAAGTTGATAAAATCGTTATTAATCACGGAAGACTTTGCCGTTAAATATTGATTAAAAAAATGTCACGATAGTTTAAAGATCCGTCAAATTCTACTGACGATCCTTGGACAAATTCAAGGACTCGCCGCTATCGTTATTCATCTGGGGCTGCTGCTTCTTCATGGTAGTCATGTCAAGCATAGCGCCAAAATCGGGTCTGACGCTGGATATTGAGAGCTCCTCAGCTGTCGTAAAGTCAGTAGTTGGCCTAGTTGGTTTCGGTACTTCCGTAGGTCCTTCCATGGACGATTTTTTCCGATCCATCGTCAAATCCTCTGATCTTCCAGTGTCCGTTGATTGCATGCTAATGTAATTAGTCTGCATGGGTATGGGTGAGTCGTTTGATCCAAATTCGTTTCCCTTTCGCTCGTTGCATATCGTGATATCCTTTGGCGAGCATTTCGCTAAGGGACCGAATAAATTTGCCATATTTCGAGCATACGCCGAGGAGGACGCTTTCGTGAATTCGCTGAGCGAGAAACCCGAAAGTTTTGCCAAATCAGCCGGCGAAAAACTCGTTAATTTGCTGAGATCAGGAAATCCGGTGATTTGTTGCGATAGATCGGCGAGTGGAAAATCGGCAGGTAAAGTCGAACGCATTTTGCTCAGTGCATCGGTGGACAAAGGAGTCGCGAGCTTGGTGAAGTCGGTTGGTGTATTTTCGTAATCCATTTTCGCGTTTTTAACCGATACGGTGAGTTCTCCAGATCGGAAAGTCGGGATGATTTCCGGACGGTTTAATTTTCCGTGCGGAGAACGTGAGTCCTTCATTTGCATGGGATTGTTCGATGTTACGTCGCCGCCGTCCTTTTTGTTGCAATTATCGCGAGTGGAGGTCGAGGGTTGTATGCCAAAGGACTTGGAAACTGATGTTACAATAGCATTATCGGGTTTAAAATTAACGGGGGCGAGGAAGACGTTGTTAGGACCGAGTCCACTTGGCGCTTGGGCCAACGATTCTGGCAAACCGAGCTGAGGAAATTGAACTGTTACGAAACCCTCGGAAGGTGGATCATTGTTTTCCATACCTGGGCAAATCATTTCTCTGATTATCTCCCAATAAGAGCCGTTAGCGCGATTGTGGCCAGGCAATTTTGAGGCGAGGGAATTCTGCAACACATAACAAAATTGTGCTATTCATTTAACTGTTTTTTAAATACTCAATTTGAGTTTATATTTTGTTATTTTTTACCTTCAAACGATCGAGATATGTTGTTGTACTGTTGAAATTTGTTCGGAAATCAATGCCGCCCTCGCTTCTGTAGTAGTCTATGCATTTTTTCTGCAACATATCATAAATATCGGTAGTTAGTAGTGCGGCAATTACATTGTAGAATTTAAATAAGTAAATGATTAAGGTCGCTATGTTAAAGATATTTTCTTTCTTTGCTTGTATCTTTTCCGAATGTCTGATGATCATCTCTTTTTATATTGCCCGGAAGACATTTTCTCGTGAATGTAATGAAAGTATGAAGTTTTTGAGTTACATACAGATGCCATTACTTTTCTTATAAGCGCCAGGCTTATAACTTAAATTGTCATGGTCGAGTTTAATTTGATGATGGGTTACCTATTCTAGTTTCCACATATATAACGTTGAATATCAAAATTGAAATTTACTAAAAGATCAGCTTGACATAAATACCTTAAGGAAGACGGAGGAGTATTATTGTAGTTTTTTCTTTTTACAAACTGCACATTCACAGCCGTGATTCTATGAGAATCACGGTTGACAACATATTAAATAGCCGGAAACTTAAAAAAAAAAGTCCGATATAATTCACAGATGTTCCTTGAGGATTTAGTTATAAATAAAAATGATAATATATTTTTGGCATCGTTGTAGTCGCCCAGAGTGAGTAGACCTTTCAAAAATACCTCATAGTCAACATGCTAATACAGCGAACGACGCATTTATACGGTTTTATGGCGAAACCGTTAGATGACAAATCAGTAATCTGTGAAACTTACAATCTCATCGAGTCCGTCCTGAGAGATAAACGGTTCCTGTGCAAGGGTATAACTCAGAAGCATTGGACGAGGATACTCGTGTGGACGATTTTCCGGCGGTGGCATCGACCAGAAAACATTGAAGTTAGATTCGTAACAATTACCGTCCGCATTATAAGGCGCTGCAATAAACAAGTGTTAAATAATATCTTCTCTGTGAATCATATATATTAATAAGAATATATTTATTATACAAATGGACTTTATATATTCGTATAGTATATTTCACAGGGGATTTACTAAATTTGTAAATAAATAAGTAGAGATTTTCAGCTTACAGCATATCAAGCCAACGCAAGGGGTGTATCCATTATCACTGGGGCCTTTCATTCTTATTTGATAATCCAATTGAGAATCAACATCGCGCAAGCTCGGAGAAGCGTGAGATCGCGGATGGGAATGGTACCAGCCAACTAATTTTACTCTTTGCCACTCCATGGCTTTTGAAATTTCAGCTTCGACCATATTTGCCGAAGTTTTGTCCTTTCCCGCATACCGACAGGGAAATGCGCTCGTTATCGCCAAATCTGTAAAAATTAAATTGCATTACACATTTAATAAAAATGAATAATATCAATTCCTCTGTAAAAAAAAGTTGATGCTGTGTATAGTATCCAAATACATTGTTAATAGTAGAAGAAAAAATAATTTCAGATAACATATGGAAACCATTATATTCAAAAGAAAATATATTTGTACTATGATTATTAGATCTTGTTTCTTGTAATCGGTAACTAAATATGATAGCTGTAATGAATGAAATATCATTCTCTTTGCCCTAATCTTAAATTTATGTTTCAGGAATAAAGAATTTATCATTGAAATTATTCTCACTATGTGCATTTATATCCCAGTGACCTCCCAGATAGCCACAAACTTCCTTGTCCGTCAGATGACAGTGAAGATCAACAACCACAGCGGCACTTGTGGCTATCGAGACCAAGAATGGCTGAATTTTTCCAAGAGTACTAAACGATGTTAATTCAACCATTGTACTCATATCCCTACGAACAAGTAAAAATTTGAGTAACACAAGATGTAACGCTGCTGTCAGTTGAGTTGGGTGTGAAATTTCTAACTCACATTGCATGACTTCGTATACCCAGATTCGCGTGCTTCACAGGAACTCTGACGACAGCCGATGGGTTATTAGTTTGCAACCCTCCAAAAGCGTCGTCGACAGTTTCACTGGCGGCGTCCGCTGTATCCACTTTCGGCCCCTATAAACATCGACAAATACTCGAATAAACATAGCAATGTTATACACATTAATATAGCGTGCGGTAAATAATGCACCATTATCATCTACTTACCGGAAACATCGCCAAACTCATAACAAATTATACTAGCGAATTAATTAAATTGTTCAAAAGTATCGTGTCGCGGTTTTTATTGTCACAACAATACCGTAATTGTGTCAGGGACGCCACAAAGCGTCAACTTAACCTCTTCGGCATTAGCGGGCTGCGTTAGAGACTTTTTTGACAGCCATTGAATGTAGCAACGGTTTGGTATTTCGAGTATCGATATCGAATATCGATACTCAAGACACGTACCGTATAGCGATAATGTGGAGGGGGAAATGCTTCATGCACGGTGAAATTGACCGCATACCGTTTTCTTCTTCTACTACCAAGTTCATAGAGACTCACAAGTACTAGACTGGCGAAAGAGAATTTGTGTAAGTAAATACGTGTATTTGGGGCTAACCGGAAATAAATATCAATATCACGTCGGATAGTTTGGAATTTTATCGACAAATTTGTTCTCTGTACAATATCTTGATTGTATAAGGAAAAATCACAAGCGCGTATGATTTTTTCTACGACGACAATAGTATAACGCAGCTATAATAGGTTTGTTCTTTGTTTTTATTTAATTCTCGTTAGTTACAATTATTCCTGCTAAAACTTGTCTATACTGATTTGAAGTCGCAAGGGATAATGTATAATCTCCCAGAGATATATCTTCAAATGAGCTATACATAACTTCTGTGATGATACATACATGTATTAAATTCCGTTCAAGTTCTCTAGGCTATCGTCTATATAATTTATTTTTAGCAGGGAAGTGCAAATGGAAGTTTGTAAAGCGGGTTTTTAAAATTTAAATCGCTGTTTCCGATTAGCCCCAAACTATTTGCACCAATCGAAGAACGTTGCCGGTTCCGCCAGGCTCCTACTCGAGGGGCTCTGTTGATTTCCGAGCAGAAACGTTAATAAAGTCGGTCAGTTTCACTGTGCGACGCGGCCGCGTAGAATTCGTCTTCGACCAACATGGCGTCCGGTCAATAGACGAAGCTGCTGCTGGAGTCAGAGCTTCGTTCGAGCTGGTGGGTGGTATGTTACACCTATGTTAGGTAGGCCGGAATTGTGGCTCCGCGTTCTCGTGATTTTTTTGTTGGATCTCGGTCCCCCCACGTCACAGTGTTAACGGTGAATCGGTGTACGATGTGCGAAATGAGCCTGTGCCGGGTTTTTCGAGGAGCGAGAAAGCCCCGAGCCTCCCACCAACGAGATTAACATGTGATCTAATCGCGGTGCGATAAACGCGTGCGTTTAAACCTGTCAAGATCGTGCGTGAGTCAATTCGGAGTCAGATATACAAAATGGCTTCGGGCGACAATGTGGACGTGATTGAAGTCGTCGAGACCACCTTCGGAGGACCCGCCCGAAGCTCGGCCGCTCCCTCGAGAACCGATGACTCTGGGGATGAAGATGGTAGGCCATACTTTTCGTTATATTTCTTAGGATTCTACGGAATTTAATCCATAACCTATACCAGTCGGAGAGGGGTGAATGAGAGAGACGGAACGACATGTCTCCTCGTTCTTGGGGCGGGCGTCGATCCACCTCCTTTTATTGTTTTTTTTTTTTGTCGCTGTTATAAAAAAAATCTCAAAAGAAAAGGGAATGTATGCCAAACACATGTCGCAAAAGATTTATTTCTCGATTAAAAAGAAAGTTGACTCATTAATGAGTTTGACGCGAAAGCACCGTATATCCGGGTGTGAACTTTGACAGCTGACGCGACAGACCCTTCCCCCCCCCCCATGATTCATAATTCTTGGAATATTTGCAAGCAACGCCGCACGCTAATTCTAGTAATAGAAATGATGGTTATGGTGATGATGTTTTACAATGATGCAAGCATTATTATTGATTCAGCATAACACTCAATGAATGCTTCACTCTGAATTCAAAGCAGCACAATTGAATGGTCTCTGAGTAATTCGAGGCTTATTGTATCCTTTCAGATAAATCAACTGGAGAAAAAGTTACAGCCTTTGATGTAAGTAAACATTTTTTTTTATATATATATTTTTTTACAAATTACTCATTTACACATGTTTTTTCATATACACTTCACATGTTTTGTGTAGTTAAAAAAAAATATTGATCCGAATTGTCCATAATTGAGTGAAGGAAACCAGCAACCATAGAAGAAAAATTGTGCCTACAATTCATAATAAAATTCTGCATTTGCTATGTAATTTTCATTTTTGTTTTCATTCTTTTTATCTTTAAATGAAAGTCCAAAATGCTGACTAATGAATAAAATAGTTCATTTTTACTATCTGTGACTCAATCAAAGATATTGCCGTATTTCTCAAATATTTGTCTTTACATTCCTTATCTCATTCCCTCTTTGCTAATCAAGAGTGGCACAGAAACTGCTGGTAATATCAAATTGTCATCTATGTCAGAGTTACGACGATGTCAAGTGGCTGGTTGTAATCTTAGGCAGATAGAAGATGCAGATCCTTGTGTGCTAATTCCAATCGCTTCTGTAATTATCTTTATTGAATTCAGGAATTCCAATTTGCATAAACTAACAATCAATTATCGTTATACCGTAGACATCGACCACTCAACATGGCAGCGGAGGGCCAAAAACGCCGGTGGGCGTTTCGAGAAACAAATCCGAGCGAGAAAGGAAGCTTGGACATCGGAGAGTCGGAGTGGGAGGAGAAATCACATACAAAAAGGTAAATGCACAGTCCTTACCAATGAGACCTTGTACTCTGTGTTCATTGAACCATTCAGGCACATGGAGGCTGATAAGTTAGTCTAATTTCTTGTAAATGTATAGCACCTGGTGTGAAATGTGTAGAACAAACAATTATAATGCATTACAATGATAATGTTTACCTACAGCAGCTGTAGGAAAAATTCAATGGAACAAAGATCTATATTCGCTTTTGGATCTCTTTTAGCAGGGTGTTAATTGCTATTTCAAATAATTGGAGCACTATAAATAAAGTAGCTCTTGAAGTTGCTTCATTCTTTGAATTCTGGTGATCAGAGCTGAGCCAGTTTTTGGCTCTTGCTAGTTTTCCACAGATGTTTGGTAGTTGGTATAAAAATGGGGTATCAGGTGGAAAAGATTGCCAAGATGACATGGATTATTTTAGAATCAGAATTAATAAAATATCTGGAATGGGTATGAAGTGTTTAGCTAATTTTAGTTTTCCATACGTTACTTCCAATGAAATTTCAGTATGAATTTTAAATACTTAATTTTGTATTTGTTGCACAGATCCAAACGACCCAAATTATGGGTTCTATTCAATTGGGAATACAACATGCTGTTGGCGGCCTCGCGAGCAAACCAGAGAGGGATCTTCTCATGCAGGATTTTATGACAGTGGAAACAACGAATTTTCCAAGCGAGGGCTCCAACCACACGCCTGCACATCACTTTTCCGAGTTCAAATTCAAGAACTATGCACCAATAGCATTTCGATACTTTAGGGACTTGTTTGGCATACAGCCAGATGATTTTTTGGTAAGTTTCGATCGTCAAATCGAAAATGAATGCTAATTTCTTACAGTGGTTTATGCAAATATTAAGGCAAAATTGACAATACATGAAGGTTACTTTGTATTTCATGATGTGTCCTTGACACAGACACATTAATAGTAATGGATTTGCAAAAACACCACTGCCGTCAATTAATGGATTAAGGGAAGGGACTCGAGTCACAATTAATTATATTCTATTTATTTGTAGTCTACACTCTTTTATAAGAACCGGCTGGCCAAAAATTCACAGATAATTCTCGTTTCTTTCGGCATGAGTTCCGTTTTGTTCCTTATTCTAAAAATTAGAAAAATTATAATTTATTTAAGAATTTCTTTTTTCATCACTATAGAAAACTGTAGCATTTTCGTAATTTTTATTCTGTCTAAACTCATGCTGGAAGGATTTATCTCTTACATTAAAATTATCTCTCAAAAAATCTTTTTTGAAGAGGATAACAGTAACTGGAAAAAAAAAAAATCACTGATTTTGACCAAATTCTTCCCTATTTAAAGTTATCATAAAAAAGTTGTAAAAATGCAGCACTCTGTAAACAGCAACATAACGATGAACCATTAAGCTTTATTTTTTTTTTCGTGTTAATTAAATTTAATTCCGTTTCTTTCAGATGTCTATGTGTAGTTCGCCACTGCGGGAATTATCGAATCCCGGAGCTAGCGGAAGTATCTTTTATTTAACAAATGATGACGAATTTATCATAAAGACTGTACAGCATAAAGAGGGAGAGTTCTTGCAAACTCTTTTGCCTGGATATTATATGGTGTGTATCATAAAATCTGAGAGCTTATCATAATTCAAATCTGTGAATTAACAATTCTAATTTTTTTTTTTAATTTGTAGAATTTAAATCAGAACCCGAGGACACTATTACCCAAGTTCTTTGGTCTGTACTGCTACCGTTGCAATAGTAAGAATGTTAGATTGGTAGCCATGAACAATCTTTTGCCGTCGGCAGTAAAACTACACGAGAAGTATGACCTGAAGGGGTCGACGTATAAGAGAAAAGTACGTAAAAATAATCTTGAGTAAAATATCTAAATAGTGTTTCGAAAGCGCGTGAAATTAACACGAAATGCATTTTGTTTTCTACAGGCCTCGAAAGCCGAGCGATCCAAATCATCTCCGACCTTTAAAGATTTGGATTTTATGGAATTTCATCCGGAGGGCATTTTTCTCGAAGCTGACGTTTATGTGCGTATGGTGAGAACAATGCAAACAGACTGTCGAGTTCTCGAGAGTTTTAAGATAATGGATTACTCACTACTCGTGGGTATTCACAATCTCGATCAGGCGGCGAGGGAAAAAAGCGTAAGTACATCGTGAGCACTAAAATCATTAAATAATTCGCCAGCGTATCGATTATTCGATGCAGGGAATCGACGAAAGTGTTCAATTTGGTTATTTAGCTTGATTTTCTGCGATTAGGAACAAAGGTTATCGGCGAGCGCCGAGGAAGAACCAGGAGAACCCGGTTACGAAAGTAGCGGTTTCGTTCATGCGGAACGCGACAGAGAACAAGATGACAGAGTGGGAGCAGCCGCGTTGAATCGCTCGAGAAGCATAAATCGGCAAAGGCTTGTGGCTCATAGTACGGCAATGGAAAGCATTCAGGCTGAGAGCGAGCCGATAGACGTGGAAGGAGATGTTCGGTAAGTAATCTTGCGCCTCGTAACCCATACGACAGTTCGCCCACTATTTAATTATTGTTTATTTCAAAATTATTAGTAAAACTAATTGGTAAATCAAACAAATAAAAAAATTGCAAAATTTATCATAAAATTGAAGGGATGAGGGCATTGTATTAAAATTGTATTAAGAACATCGCGTGAAAAAGAATCTACAATTAATTTCGATCGTAATCTACTGACCCTGTAAAAAAACCCTTGTTCCGAATATTAGCAAAAATTTCCTTTGTTTTTTTTATTACCTTTTGGGATAATTCAATGACGTAATCCTTTGACAATTCTTCATTTTGTGACCTTGAGTTTGCCTTACATGTTTAACCGACCGTTGCGAATTGTACACACTAGTTTTTTGTTTAACCGATAAAAACATTAAACTCTTTTTCTCCTGAAATTGGTAAATCCCGCTTCCTTATTGGATGATGACTAAAGATTTTTTGAGCCTCTAGTGCTTGAAAAAATCTCACCCATACGATGTCAAAGTCACGGCTATTTTATTTGCAGAGATCGAGGGGGCATTCCTGCCAGGAATGCTCGTGGAGAGCGACTTTTACTCTTCCTCGGTATAATCGACATACTGCAAAGCTATAGACTCAAGAAGAAGCTAGAACATACGTGGAAGTCCATGATACACGATGGGGTAAGATACTATCCTAATCCTCCAGAAGTCCGGTTGAATAATTCGAACTCACATCGTATATAGATAGATATTCGAAGAAATTCTACATTACATACTTTTGCATTTATTTTTAATTTGTTTAAAATACCTTGCAACCATCTAAGTTACGCTTGTAAATAAATATCGATCGTCTGGGGTCGCTTTGGCCTCACCGGACTGCTGCCGGATTAAACGGAATAGAATTCCGGAAATCTCGACATGTGTCGATCCAATTGGTTGACAAGGACTGCGAAATGATTGTATGTACGACGCTTAAATTTACAGGATACAGTGTCCGTACATCGTCCAGGCTTTTATGCTCAGCGCTTCCAGGACTTTATGACCAAGACCGTATTCAAGAAGATTCCCTCACGTAAGTACCATCCAAATCAACCTCTCCTAACAAATTTGACTTCGATGCTAGCACTAAACAAAGCCCATTCCTGAATCCTTCTTCTCCTTTTAACCCCGATAGTATCTACTAGCGACATCGATGATGATAAAAATGAAAAATTATTGTCCTGTTGCGTACGCGCGAATAACGTACATTACTCGATACGGTTTCGCGTTGCGTAGCATTTAACTAAAGAGTCTTGAGAATTCCGTCAATCAATGTTTTCCGATAGTACTCAGTATTAAATTGGGTAAACAGGTCAATGAATAAGCACTCAAATTACACGGATTATTTCCGCTGTGACACATACATCTGTATTTTCGATAGTTTTTTTAATTAAAGTGTTTAAACGCTAAAAATAAAGCACCGATGTGATCCTTCAATTTGCCTGTCATTTTGGGGTCATTTGTATCATTTTTTTTATCAGGCCATAGGATATGTAAAGGGTGTTTCTTTCATCAAAGTATACGCACATCAACATTTTTTTCGTACATGTGCTTAAAAATGAACTTTAGTAAAAATCTGCTTGACGATCGTGAAAAGGTTAATTCGGATATGGTCGTCTTCAATATTAATTACTCTTTCATGCCTTCGAAAAAGGAATACTAAGATAATTTAATATAATTAAAAAATTATTCATTCATATTTTCTGACACGGATAATCCTAATGAAAAAAAAGTCAAAAGTTTATGTTTCGAAACCTCCCAAAATAAGCAACAATCAACCATTGCAGATTGTCTTTGCGAGTTACGAAATGTTACAAAATGACATTGAGAAGTTGAAAGCGCGTAAAAAAATGATTTTTGTTTTGATTAAATATCTGAAAATTACCCAACAAGTATGGTGTTACGTGTTGGCTCATTGGCGCGTTTACCCTCACCGCAGTATAGTGTAAAATTGAAAATCGAAGAAAAAAGATCTGCCGAAGGTCTTTAGGATAGGAAAGAGATCTTAAAGTACACACACATATATGTATATATATATATATATATATATCAATCACGAAGAAAAACAAAGCTTCGAATCGATGCGTACAATTAGGCTAAAGTTACTGGAAGAAAGTCGTGAACGCATAAACGGCGCGTCCGCTACCTTGTTGTTTAAGGTGGACGATTCTATAACTGTTATAGAGCAGTAAGCCGTAAGCTAGAATTAATATTCGTTAGTAATACCGTTGCCATTACGAGAGGACGTTATTCTCGTTCATCATGATCTCGAGGTATTTAACGAAGCATGTAGCCTGCCAATGTCTCATTCGATTTACGGTCGAGTCCGACTATGCTCAATTTTAAAAGCTCGAAATTCGAGTTCACGCTCAAATTTCTGAATTACATTGTATTCGTATTTTTTTTTCGAACGTACTTAAGCACGAGGGAGAATATCGCGATTTCATGCGATTATTTATTATCGTTCCGTCATATGCCCGTCGTCTGTCACCTCGTAGTACTCAATTTATTATCACTCATACTAATTATACTTTTTTGCAAGTTCGTTTAGTTTTTTTTACTTTTATTACACCTTCTTAATTTGGTTTTTGTTTTCCGTTGCCACATCACATAAACCGCTATTTTTCAATATAATTTACAAAAGAATTTTAACAGAACAAAAAGAGCGAATATACGCATACGATTGGTGTCCACAGTTACAGCTGAGTATTTTCCTAAAAGCAATAATCATACACATCACCGAATCATGCACAATACGTAATGCTCTTGAAACAAAAAAAAAAACAAAAAAACAAAAAAAAAAAAAAATAAAGAGCTCATTCATACAATCAATTCCTGTAACAAATGTAATAATGTAGAATGTATATTTTCGCCAATTTAAATCGGTGCTTATCGTCACTATCGACACCACCGAAAGTATTCCAGGCAGGCAGAAAGCGAGAACAAAGGAATGCAGTAGAACGCACGAAATCCGGTTTTTCTTATTTCCGACGCCGAAACCTCAACCAAACGTGTTGAAGGCAACGTTATGAATATTTGGGACTTTCACAAGTCCGCAGGCTATATTTTGTGCGTTCTATGCTAAACAAAAGTAGATGAAATTAGTGCTTAACTTGTTAATCGTTGTGTACGAAGCTAGAGATTAGAATACAAATGGAGCGAAATGCCAGTATTTCTCGTGATTTTGCAGTAAAGGAGAAGAAAGACAAAGCATTCGAATCAGTGAGAATGCAAGTGAGAGAGAGAGAGAGAGAGCGAATGCCAAGGTGTGACTAATATAGAAAGAGAGAGAGAGTGTGAGAGAGAGAAAGAAAGGTAGAGAGTAAGAGAAATTTAGAAGTAGCGTATTTTTTTATTGTGCAAATATTCAGCTAGTGACTGGATGTGGACACCAATGTAAATATTTTAATATTTTACAATAAACACTTTCGCTATTTACAACTTCATTTCATTTACAAGCCTGTCCACACTCTAATTTCTGACTCGTAACTACTCTTTAATATCCCAGCACTTTGAAGAAAAAAAATTCCGTATCACAGTAATACAATACAACTCGACACGTTCAACTGTAACTAATGTGACATTCGTTGGTTCGAGATCCCCTTAGTAATTTCTAACGATCAATCATGCTTCGGTAAAACATATGGAAAATAACGTGAATAGCATCTCGTTTCATTTTGTGATTGTCCTAATCAAAATTCATGGAGCTCGATTCAATGCCACTATTTGTTAGATCAAAATTCTTGCTCCTTATCGATTACATAGCGCTATTTCGAGTCGATTCGACCGATCCTTCGACATTCGGTGTAACAATGTTGGGTATTATTGCGTTAGCTAAATGTCAATGTTTCTGTGTCCGTGCACTTCTTTCGTGTCGACTCCTTGACCTGACCTGCTACCGATCGAATCTCGAAAATCGAATACCAAAAGTGGACCTGCCTGAGATTAAGGGGAATCATCGCAAATTCCGTAACCTCGTCACCAGCTACATAGGTAACTCCGTCTGTCTGTCTGTCTCTATATTTTGTGTCCGTTTGTCCATTCGTCAAAGGATTGTGTGTCTTAGGCTTATTCGTTTTTTCTGCCTCCTTTCACCATAACACGGCTCATTGCGACCTGACCAGTAAATTATTATTCTAAACTCAATTTGCTTTACGTTCATAACTAAATCAATTTTTTTTTATTCATAAAAAAAAAAACTATTACAAATAACTATGTCATACGGAACTTTCATCCATTGCAACATTTTAATGGCAATTTATGGCGTTTTCGAGAACTAGCGAGACAATTGTGTAGTTAGTGTATAGTTGTCTTACTTGGCTTCATCCCGATAATTGGACACAGTGTGCACTCGGTGCATCATTTTTTTTACATTCTTGACGTCGAGATATTGCTGCGTGCCTTAATGAATATACTATTTTCATCGAGGTATTGCTTCAATGATAGAAAATTGGTATATTATACAAGGGAGGAAGAGGATGATTTTCCGATTTCGCTTTTAAAAAAGTCGCATTGTCTTGTGTGCAAGAAAGGTGTCAAATCGTATTATTAACCAATGACTAAACCACATCCGCACTACGGTTTTTATTACTCCCGCCGGAAGTAAATAACCGTTTTTCTCTATGTTGATAATAAACGATTTTGCGCTTGTGTTGAACGCATGAAGTATGGTTATTTTAGCGATGTCGGTAAGAAAATTAATTTCAATAACAATATTCATTTCATGTATAATTTAAACAAATGTTTACTGGTATTGTACAGGACGCAATGGCCGCTGATTATTTTCCCGCATCTCGCTACTGAATTTCCCCTGCTAATCCACATGCCGTATAAAAATCCGTTGCGCTCGGTTGTGTACTCATTTACCGTCGTTACCATCCGGTCGCACGTTTTGGTAGTTGTTTTTTTAATTGACCACACGCACCGAAGAAGAACCCGGAAGCAATTTATCACCGTCTAACATTATTTAGAAACGAAAAAAATTGACCACTAGTTTCTTCGGTCGAACTTTCGTTACTAGAACTGATGCCCAAACATTTTGTTTCTTTCACCTGATTCTGAAATCATGGAATATATGTTTTGTTCTTTCCTAGCGAAAAAAAAAAAAAAAAAAAAAAAATAATACCCTAGGTACGATCGTTTATTTGATTAGCGATTCGCGCCGGTACGTAAAGCCCGCGGGCTTAGTCAAGAAGAAACTATGGCATCATTAAATTTGTGTTGCAGCTCTGAAACATTCCCCGTCGAAGAGAAAAAGCATATCGCGACCGCTGAGGCCCCTCGAGGGTGACTTCGATTCCACTGGTAAGTTGCACTTTATATTTCTATCACCTATAACCAAGCGATCGCGAAATAATCGATGCTTATTATATATCCCAACTGCAATTATTCTTCTATTATCGTCTTACGTCCAGCGATCGAAATATATTATGTTAAATCGCGTAAGAAGCCAAAAACAAAGTATAATCTTTAAGTATCCGCGAATATGCTATCAAAACGTCGTCCCTACATTATTAATCCGAATCCCATTCCATTTTCTTCAAAGGCAAACACTACGAGAAAAATTGCAGACGTAAATGTGTCGTAACCGTTGTACCTGTCTCGATGACGTCTGCCGTTCCTTCTTCCCAATGTGGCACGACGGAGCACCCAGCTTGATAGGTCTCCATTGCAGCATCGGCCAACCCTAATCAGTACATTATATACGTGCGCGTCATTTTCCCAACTCCAATGCACACACAAATTCATAATGACATTTTTGCACCTTATATCGAAACCGCGAACTTGGTGACTCGGAACTCCTCAGAGTTTGAAATTATTTCGCGGAAGATGCATTTTTTTTTCATACTTATACGTGGCTTTATTGGCAATACGGTAATGGTATGGTGTTGTATGGCGATTTAGCGGTGACGGCGAGCGGAGGTACTGCAATGCATGCTACATCACCCACGAAGCTCGGTGAGTCTCATCCTACACTCATTATCTCCTTTTCTTTGTCACTTCCCCCCCTTTGCAAATATCCTTCGTGAAAGCGATTGATCTATTTAAATCAAAGTAAATTATTTATTTATTGAACCGTTTTGGGACATTTGTTTGAAATATTGACATATTTCGTCCTAGATAAAATTACAATATTGACCAAGCGCTGTGCTGATACGAGAAAGGGATCATCGCTGATTGCTTTTCACCACGGTCTATACTCAAGCTATCTGAGAACGTGCGAAATTTAATTACGAGTGAATTTCCCGCGTTATCAGTGCTCGTAAAACAAAGATTATCTGTACGGATTCGTTTGTTCAACGATTGCCTGATTATGAAGCATATAAAGCATGTGTATCCATTTCGGCGAATGATAACATTCCCAAAACCCGTAAAGGTATTGTTGAAGTAGCGAATCCGGGATGTGTGCGATGCGAGTCGGTATTTTCTCATTTTTGGATCTCTCTATGTTCTTTGCTGATAAAAATATCGTGTGAAAAAGTTCTTGGGATTGATTATAACGTTGTGTTCTTCAGCTCTGTTAAGAATAAAATGGAGCTTTAGTCTCGTGGAAAAATGAAAAACGTACGATTCTCATCAACGCGCATCGCACAATTTTCTCATGCTTGAGTCTCTCTCTCTCTCTCTCTCTTTCCCCGTTCATAAATAATCCAACCCTAGCGAATTTCTCGCTTGTAAACCCTCGTGTCGTTGCGATAAAACGACACACGCAACGCGACAACTAACATGAGTGACGCACGCTCGATTAGCAAGCCCCACCGGGATAGAGACGGTGGTGAGTAGCAGCGGAAACGTCGTGACTAATTCAACGAGCTCGGTGCCGATCGCAACATCGACGCCGGTGAATCTACCAACATCAGGAGCTGGAGGTGCAGTCGTATCGGTAGCGCCGCCGCCCCTCTCCGTGGGTGTCACCGCAGTGGACGGATCGATTCGCACGAGCTACCCCGCAGTTCTGAAGGGAAGAAGCGGCGCCAGTCCCCCGAATCCGAATCTCGTGCCATCGGGAAAAGTGCCCCCGCCGGTGCCTCCGCGGGGCAGCGGCGGAAGATCCAACAGGGCCGAAGATCAGCGTGGAAATGCCTCATCATCCTCGTCAACTTCCGGCCGAGGTGAAGCCAATCTCGCGTATAAATTGCATGAGTCCACGAGGCCGGTTTCGCCCCTCGCGAAGACATTTGAACACGCCAGTGGCGAACCTCCTCGTCCCGTACCAACGCCGTTGCATGCCATTTTTCCCCAACGTCCTGTACGTCCCGAACAACGTCTCGCGACTCTCGACGAAAATCTCCGACGAGATCTGCATGCTAATACAATTCCTTTACGAAGCTCGACGACGAGCTCCAGTGTCGCAGGTAAGGCGACCATTCAGAGCGGTGGATTCTTACCGATTCCTCAGCAAACTTACCAGCAGCAGCAGCAGCAGCAGCAGAGTTTTTACCGAGATCGACGTTATAGAGAAGAGGAGGAAGACGAGTTTGTGAGTGTCGAGAAGTATGAGGATAATTACATCATCCGCACAAGTCCCAGTCCATTCAGACCCGAAAGAGGCAGATATCGCTTTGCAAAACCGTCGGAAAGTGGTTCTGCGGATCTTCCTATTCAACCGCGAAACAGTGTTCCTCTTAATCATACGCCTGCAATGGGACCGAAAGAGCGCTCCACCGCCGAGCGGTATGCTGAGAGTATGAATAAGTTTACGTATTTCATTAATCCCGGTGGATCGTCCTACAAAATGTCGCGAAAGGACAAGAAGCACTCTGAGACGTACGCCGAGCGAATTCGAAGGCAACAGGACGAGGCACTGTTGGCATCCGGCGGAAGGATAAAGTTAGGAATTATCAAAAATAATCCTGAAATATTTATACAACCCGCAAGTTTAATTACGCCTGTGATAAGAACGAAAGAGCTTCGTGAAGAAAACAGACGAGAAATTGATATTGCGACTAGTCCGGATGGAAGGAAGAAGAAAACAACGCCCAGACCTTCGTTCCGCAAGCAAATTTTCACGACAGCTCCCAAATGCAGTCGCGCTTATCTCCTCAGATCTGAGAAAAAAACTTCTACGATTCGACGAGCCAATGCGGATTACCTGCGGCATGCTGATAGAAACACGGTCGTATCGCATTTAAATGACAGCGAGATTGTCGAGCGAAGGGAAATTTCTGTCGAATTTTACGGAGAACGATCGGTTCGACAAGCAGAGTCGGACTCATCTCTGTTGGCTCCTCGTGCTGCTATTTCGAGTAAATCATTGGCGTCGAGAGACTACAGATACTCGACGAGAAGAAGAGCCAGCATGAAAGTTTTAACGCCGAATATTCGTATGGAAAATAAGAGACATCCGGAGACACTGAAAACTTATCTCTCGGATCACGAGTACAAAGATTATCTGACCGAAACGTCGAGTCGCGAAGAACTGGCACTAGCTCCGCCGAATACTTCCTTTTTGCATGGCTACGCAAGCACTCGCTCGTACAAATGATCATTTTCGACATTACATCACTTTCACTATATTATTATTGTTACTTTCATCATACTCCCTTAGATAGATTAAAATTATTTACCTTGTGCGTATTGAGGCAACATCATTGCCTACCGTTTTCCCGCCTCGTCCTGGGAATAATAGCGTCGAACTGTCTGAGAAATTGTTAGACTATTCTGTGTTACGTAGATAACGATTTTCGTGTAAAATAGATTGCACCTATGCGAAATCGTGTGCGTTCAAGTACAAAGTTTTGATGTTCATTGATTACTAACGTCCTGCACGTCGTGTCGTTTGTAATGAGTCTCCTACACGAAAACTGTTTGATTAATGTTGTGTGTTATGGATGCACAGCTGGAAATAAATATAAAATCAACGATTTTTCGGTGAGAATTCCCTTTACAGATCATTTGAATTAGATTACATGTTCATGTGCTAAGTTGCGTATTGTTGAATGCTTCTTTTAAATAAAAAAATCGTTAGTGAAATATTTCCAACTGTGCCGGCCGGCCTCACGATGGTTATGTTTCCGAATAATCGATTCAATTACTTTGTGTGAATATCGAGGGAAATTTATCGTTTGTCTCTAAAACTTTGCGTAGAATCCTCCCAGATCCCAGTCGCTAGATAATTCGCTCTATGTGTGCTTCTTTGAGACGCGTTATGAAAATCACAAAGACAACTTCAAGTTTCTTCTACATCTTCACTTCTTTCGGTAAAACGCAAAAGCCCGTGCCTCCCTTAATCCCGTGACGTGTCTTGTATTTATTCGCGAGTTATTTCTGGTATTAGCACGTTTATTTCATTTTTTAAATGTATTTCGCAACGATGTAGTCTATAAATTGTAGTCTATTAAATGAAAGATTATTACTATATACCGAAAGGAAAGAAGAGGATTAGGGCTAATGCTAGTGCGCTTTTTGTAGGTGGCACCCTTCCTTCAACCTGCTCCACCCCGCCCCCGCCCTTTGACGATGCAGTGCGATCGAACGACCAGACTCTGGCCTCGGGAGGTGGTCATCAAGGCACCACTTCGATCCTCTCCACCGGTCACTCCAAGCACAACAGGACCGTTCATCACGTCACCCTTACCAAGACTTATCACGACTCCGTCAGGTAAGCCTAAATGGCAAACAATTAATTCTTTACACAATTTACTAATTTCCATTCAACAGCCCAATCAAAGTTTCCCTCCATACCTCCCTGCACTACGATGTAGATTGTTGATCAATAAGAAAATTCATGTACGGAAATAAGCAATTGATTTGATTAAAAGAACAAGTATTATTGCCTTGATACATTTGCTATCGGTGTAGTATCTAAATTAAAACTTGCTATAAGATTTCTCCTTGGTATATTTCATAGCTTAAATTTATCCGTGCATCTAAATTAACGTAATTTATATTAGGACGAGCATTAGTTTAAAAAATCGATACTTAAGATTCTTGGACTTGAATAATTCGAGGTTCGATCACTGTGCAAGCTTTGTTTCGAAATATCAAGGTTATAACATTTAAGAAAATTTTACGTCGATTGTGCAAAGACCGAATTGCTCGAATCGCAAATTGCTTATCTAGTGCACGATCGAATCAATAAATTCATTCGATGATGCACTAAGTTTTTGAATTCCCGAATCTCACTCGATGAATAATGAAGTTCTGCTTGTAGCATATCGGACGTTCACTTGGAGAGTAGCGGAAGTGGAAGTGGGAGTGGTGGGAGAGAAACAAAGTCATCGCTGAGCGTAGAGAGCGGCGGTAGTAGTCGGGGAGGAGGTGGGCTGACGTGGACCCCACCGACGGGCAGTGCCGAAGGTTCGACGCCCACATGGACCGAAGGAACGCCATCCTTTACCGAGAGTTCCAGCAGCGGTGACATAGGTAAGTTTCTGTACGCGATGAACCTCTACTATCAGCCGTGAAGAGCTCCGGATTGAGAGACGGAAAAAAAGGAGCTCCCATCCGCGCCAAGAACCGTCGCAGATCGACTCGTCCAATTGCTTCGAATCATACGACTAATTATCCACAATAACTTCCATTCGTCGAGTTACTGCCGACAGACTGATACAATTCGACCGAATTTACAAGAGTTGCCTTCGAAAAAAAAAAACGAACAAAAGCATTTTCCATGGAGATTTTACTAGCCGAGTAGTAGTAATGTCAGCGAAAGACAGTAGCCGAGTTAAGTAGAGATCTAACTCTCAGTCCCGAAAGAAGTCAGTGCCTCAAGCTAATATCCTTGTCTATATGTTGTAGATTATCTTTCAAGGTTGTCCTCGGTCACTGTTGCGAGGATGCGAACTTAAATCGTCGCTACGATTGTCAAATAACGAGGCCAAAGACGGTTGTTATTCCTCGCGCTAAAGGATTCGCCGGCGACAATTTTTGTTGCTGTTGACAAACCGGCGAATTCTTTCGTGACTACGACAAGGGTCAACGTACAAATTTCTGGTAGTAACGACAAGGGATTTTATTCTCAGAGATTGCATAGGATTTGTTCGAGTTTTATTTCCTTTTTTAATTAGCCGAAAGCAATGATAATGTGGAACGAAGCTGTGCTCTTATACGTATAGCCCTGTTTAGCCAAAACGAAAGAAGCGACGAATGTCAAGCACGTCTATTGCTGCTACGACAATAAATTCGTAATTGCGTACACTCAGAATAAACACATCTCGTTCACTCGTCATTCAACCCTGTCAACACTCAATGCCCCATTTCTCTATGCTACTAAATATCTAAGTCTACAGTCGCTTAGGACCGGCGAACATGGAGATAAGTTCATATCTCTATCTCTTTTCTCTTTTTATTATTCTTTCGACAAATATTCTCTTCACATATTATCTTATACCTTTGTACACGCTTATATTCACGTGAGCACGAGTCATCATTGCACACAAATATACCTATGCTTTTCCCACTATTCGAAAATTGGCCAATTCGAATATCCTCGTTAGGCGAGCGGTTTATACCGCTAATAAAGATGTCAAGAAAAATCGAAGACGGGTAAATTATTATTAATATTGCAGCCGATAGTTGCTCTTTCTTGCTTCTTTTTCACTTGGTTTAACTTTGAAAAAAATATTTGCGTGATTTTTCGGTAAAAAGGCTCTCTTGGTTATATGGCTAATCTAAATAAACTGAACTTGAGGAATTTTCGTCACAACTACCATTACAAGAGGCCCTTTGTGTGTTAAAAGCTGATCTCATTTTTCGAAAATTAAATTAACTTATTTTTTATTGTAGCTCGATCAAATTTACAATAGATATAATAGAATTAGTAACATAAGCGATGTTTCTGGAAAAGAACGGTTTGTAACAACTTTTGGGACGTTTAGAACGAAAAAGTAGTAATTAAAGAGCAGCTGATCGGTAGCAGTTTAGGCAGCTCTCGCTACATTGAAATACGCATACTTGCATGATTTAATCATCATCGTATATAATAATTTACTTTAATCAAATATCAACAAGACATATTATCAATTTATTCGACAATTTAATTAATCAATTATCGATTGATATTTATTAGAGTGACGAACAGCGGCTGCAACGGCATGTGCAAACTTTGAATGGAATCCAGTATACAAAATATTGCAAATGAACGGTAAAATAATAGCCGAAGAATGCCTGTTTCAAAGTAGAGAGCGTTTACTAATGAGTTTAGATGAATGCATATAGGGTAATCCGCTCGCCTGCGTAATTTCTTCCAAACTTTTCATATAATTGATATAAAACACTTGCACACCAAGGAGCAAGCGAAACGATGTCCGTCGAGCTCTTTGAGAGGGGAATAAAGATTTTCACGGTGATTTTTAGGTTTCCCGAGTACACCAGTGCGAGGAAGTCACAGAGGCGAAGACGGAGGAAAGATAGCGGCAACGGTCGAAGAAGCTCTCGCCAGTCTCACCACTGAAATGGTAAGTTGGCCATGATGGCGTCCGAACTTTGTCTTCGGTCGGACGTCGCCAGACCGCTCACAAAAGTCTGAAATAACACACCTCAACTGCAGTACTCAACAACGCTTGTCTCTGTCCGTTTTGCTGCGACCTATCTTATGCCTCTCACTGTTACTCTATATCTGTCTTATTCTAACCGGTACCACCGTCTGAAAGCTTCTTGTATTTATATAAATCAGGAGATACTGCAGCGAGAGTGAGAATGACACTCCTCGGGTCTTGTGTCCCCTTCACCGAACCACGCGAACTTGTCATGGTGAGCGCTACGTTAACGTTCTCAACGAAAAAACACGAAAAGTTGATCCAAAACAAAACAAAATAAGCACTTTGAGAACGAAGAACGGATTTGTAACCGTCGAAATGAGGCTGAGCGGTCCGATACTCAACAATTTGTTATTCCGGCTTATCGACGTCGGAAATCAATGATAAAGCTTAATTTTGTTTTTCTGCGAGATCGTTTGCGGGATTCATCCCCTTCTCGTGATATATTCGATTGTCGCAACGTGTTTCACATTATTTTAGTGTCTCGTTATTTTTCATTCCGTAACAACAGATACTTAACGATTACTAAATCCACGATGCCTCGTTTAAGGTAGTTCTTGCGTGAAAAAAAATATGGGTGAACGTTTTCTTGGGTCAACTCGAAACATTATGATTATCATTTTATCATAAGGCTCGAAATATTCTTAATATTTTTTTCTGATAAAATTAACACGGAATAGGGAAGTAACGGAGTCTATGTGTTGATATTTTTGTAATCAATTATTCGTTGAGACGAAATAGCGACAAAAGGTTGTTCAAGAGAATTAGGACTGAGCTGTTGCTGTAGTTTCGTATCCTAAAAAGAAAATACTTGTATGTTTTGAAGTAAATGTCGAGTTAGGCGGTTACTTAGCACATGAGTAACGCGAGAACTATCTTAAGAAATCAGGGGTTGATTAAAAAAGTAATGACGTATCTTTGATTACACATATTATAGGCGTGTATACTCTTACGAAAGCTTAGCAACGTATTATGGTCGAAGGCCGAGTCGAATTAGGGACGAGAATAAAGAAATAGGGCATTTTAAATTTGGACAATATGTCGTGGCCTAAGGCTTACTTGAGATACGAGCTTAGCTGCGGGCCAAATCATGAACAAAAAACAAAAAAACGTGAACAAAAAAGGTATACGATTTCGTAGACCTGTAAATGTGAGTAAAATTGAACGAAACAAAGATAAAAGAAGAAGAAGAAGGAAACAAAAAACGAAGATGTAAATAATTAGTTCGTCTAGCTAAAGAAGTCTTGCAAAAAAACTTGAGTATCTTTTATTACGAATAATGTTAGCTAGCTGTGAATGTAAATGTGTCTCCTATGTGTCTCACGTTCTCTGACCCTGTCTCTGTAACTATACATATATACATACATACATATACATATATAAATACGATAAATAATAACGAGTCGCGTGTATGATATTAAGGGGCGAGAAATGATCAGAAAAACTCAGTGCCGTTCGACATAACTAAGTATTCGACAAACGCGTACTCAAAAAGTTCAACGCGTAATTAATGTAGTTGTCGGGGTTTACGAGAAGTTCGATTCTCGTCAAATAGTTGAAGTTGAAGCATTGGGCGTCACTGGGAACGTTTTGAAAGGCCAAAATGTTGTTCAACTATACAAATATATAAGTCCATATATATTGCATATATATATATGTATACATACTGTTAAATTGTCAATGCTTAAGACCGTAAATAGCGGGTTATAGCAGAGACCAGCTCTTTCGGGTGGTAATATTGCTTCTGAACAAATTTACGGAGTTGCGACGTTTATTTGGGAGAAATGTAACATTATTTTCCGTTTTCATCTTCTTTTTTTTTTGCGGCAGTACTTATAGCGTTTGTCTTTTCGAATGTAAAAAAAATGGCACATACTGATGTTACAGGTCTAAATCATTAGGATTGATTTTAGATTCTGCGAATTTCACTCGTGGCTAACACCGGCATGAATCCTTTCCCGAATTTTTCCGAGCTCGAATGTTGACGGTTTTGTTTTGGTTGTCATTCCCTGTGTCGCGCTTAAATCCGAGAGCCCCACCCGTCCGTGCTACGTCAGTGCCGTTGAATTCTGCTTAACACGCAATTGATATTGAGAGAAGAATCAGGTGAAGATAGTTTTTGACATTTTCGTACAATCCTTCTTTTCTTTCAATATTCAATAAGACTTGTCTATAAAAAATTTCTATCATATGTAATTTCTTAGTCTGGAGGTTGGGACAATATGCGTTATTTACATAGACAATAATTAAGTTAGGGCACTCCACACTAATAATTTCTGTAAAAGGTTAATATCCATTAGATAACTTGGAGGATGGAGATTGTATTACAGCATGTTTCTGTAATATAGTAGGACATTAATGGTAATGAAAAATTTGCTGATTACCGTTCATTTTTTAAAAAGTATTGTTTCGTTTTATGTTATTTTATTATTTTTTTTTAAGACATCTACAATTCGCGCCTTTTAATGTGAATAGGCTCTTTCAGGAAAGACGCTTCACAAATTCTTTTAAGAAACAGAATTAGCTGTTTCGCGTTAAAATTAGTAAAGATTACGTATTAATCTTGACAAAAAGTGAAGAAAAATGTAGTGCTTAGGAAATTGATCTTAATCAGTTCATATTTAAATACATTCACGGTTATGAATGTGTTTCTTAATTATGGACACATGCTGTAATACATCGTTCACACCGGTCAATTACACCTGTAGAACTTTGTAAAAACGACAACAGATATTTCATACGGATTTTACTAGTGTGAAGGGTTCTAACCTTTTGATAGAATATCCTACCCTAAAAGATAAACGAATTAATTTTCTGTTTAAAATGCACATTGTACAATTCTTAAGCTAAAAGTCAATATTACTGTAAAAACTCGATGAAACTTCACTTGGCTCTTCCCTAAATGAGAAGTATGATAAAATATAATTTGCGAATGCGAACGATGCAGAGTCGAGGAAGCTACGGAGTGACGGATCGATTGGACCAAAGAGTAACGGTGTTGACTCGACGCACCGAAAACGGGTTAACGACGAGAAGGACTTCTGATCGCGTAGCGATAACGAAAACAGCCCGAGAAATTCTTAGAATTCGATTTCTTCAACCCTGACGAACTCGTTGCCTCGATTTGGAAAGGATTCATGGTCTTGGTCTATGACATCGATTTGGAGTGAAGCCTCTATGAAAAAGAAAGAAACAAACAAAAGTCGTTATGTTGCCAGTAGACGAGATGTCAATACGATAAACAAACGACCCAGAAGTCTACGACAGTCGCCGACATATCTTATCACTTCGAAGTTCGCGTCCTAATCGTTTATCAATGAATTACGGAGGAATTGATAGAGGCGGCAAATGTTTTATCTATTTTGTACTAACACTAAAAATCGCTAGATGTGTATCCCAGAGCTGCGGGTATGATTAGTGTTCGGTTTAGTTTAGTTACGGGGGAGGGAGAAATCAGAAACTCACAGCCAAATAGTGTCGAGCGAATAATCTCCAAAATGTCGTTTAGAAGCAAAAAAAAACAAAAATGACCATATTCGCTCGCCTATAAGGCATCAAATACGTAGTCATCACAAACGTAATTTAAAGTTAATTATCTTTTATTGTGCAAACGCTTCTAATGTCAGAGACCTCAAGTAATACCTGCATAAATATCAGTCTACCGTTACGTAAAGAGGAAAAACGATAAGGGCAACAAATGTGCAAACTTTGAATCACGAAGCGGCCTAATTATTTTAAGCCGGTAAAGTAAAAATACTCGTCTGGGCGCAGAAGCAAAGTTCTTCACGTTATTTCCGTTCTGATCCAAGAAAATTCTGCCTCTCTTTGTCGATTCGTTTTTTCGTTGTCAACCGCAATACTGTAGACGGCGAAAGGAAGGTGATGTACTTATTATAGAGCTCATAAATAACCGCGAACCTTGCTTGCAATATCCGAGTGAAGCGCTTGCATTTAACGAGCCGAGAGAAGCCTTTAGAGAGCTTCGATCGGGGAAGAATGGATCTTGTAGAGGGACTGTGTGTGTTACAAGCGCAGCCGGCGGTTCCTCAACGTGGCTTTTTTTTTTCACCGGCATTATACTGCATAATGATGTTTATTAACTGTTTTACTTAAGTGATTAATCGAATGATCATTGTCACGAATGAATTGTCGCTTCAGCGAAATATTTGGCAATACAAGTACTGATATTATTTAAATAAAGCATTATTATTATTAGAATGGTGACTGTTTTTGTGTCATTGGGATTTGGTGGTACCGTGTTTACGTATTCTTTCCACAGCACAACGAAAGAAAACTGAATATCAAAAATACGAAAAATCCTATCCGCTGATCCGTAAAAAAAAATCCCTCCAATTTCCTCGCAAAACGCACGTAGAATGACTTATTTTTTTTTTTTTTCTTTTTTTTTCACGTTGACACATAGTTCACGTGTGACTTTTGCAGCAACCGTTGAACACTCTTGCGAAGCACCCACGGTCAATTTTTATTTTTATCTTTGTTTATCGAATTTTTTCTTACCCTGATTTTTTTTAATTTCCACCCTTTCAGACCCACCTCTAGCGCGGAAGCGGACTTTACTAAGTAAACCGAACGAAAGAAAAAGAAAATCTAGCGGGAGATATAACCGGAGATGCGAACAAATGTGTTTTGCCAGTCATTAGAGTCGGGAGGACACACGAATTAGGAACTCGTATACCGTGCATCACGGTCTTGAGTGAGTTCGCCTGGAACTTCCTTTGTATATCGAAAGTCAAGAGGTGCAGTGGATCTTTGGGGAAAAGAAAAAGAAAAAAAAAAAAAAAGAAAAAACGTAAGATATCGGGCCAAGATCGTTCGCTTCTGGACCCACGTATTTTTTAGAATTACAAATAGCAACTAATAATGTTCCTGTGAAAACAATTAACGTTCTCTCTGTCACACTCACGCATATGAACTGAAGTGTTAGTCTTATTTAATTTTGAGTGATCGGATAGCGGAACCACCAAGTGGCTTCATCCGCACCGAAGCAGTCGTAGATTCATTTATTTATTTATTAATCTCGCATAATAGAGTTTTTGAGGCACGAGTGAAATTCTTTTGAATTTACCGTTATAATTATTGCGGAGGTGTCAGCGATCGGGTCTAGTCAAATGAGCGCTAAAAACTAATGAATAATACGCTGATCTGATTTCAATATGTTTACAAACACTGTTATGCATTATTTAGCTGAATGTATTTTAAGAAAGTCGAAGCGATATATATTAGTAGAATAAATGGTAAAAAAAAAAAAAGTTTCATTTGTTGAAAAAGTTCAGGTGATGAGTTGATGAACTCATCAGGTTGCATTCTGCTTGAATGGCAAGAACTATTGGAGATTGGAATTTAAAAACGCTGCCACTTATTCAAGCTAAACTGAACGAAATAATCCGCAGGAATTAATACAATTCTGTGTATCTTTTCGGAAATCATAGGTGCAGGTCACCGGGAATTAACGTGATTGAGCGCTGAGGATTTGCGGAAACGATTTATGAAATGTATCACTCATTTGACTAGTTTTTACTGCTTTAATCGATAGTCTTGGTATACAGTACAGTGCTGAATTGATTAGACTGAACCGCTGTAGCCTTCTTACGTAGGAGTAAAGCATTGTCTCCGTGTCAGTGCCACTTAAAAGGCTTCGAGCCATTGGGCGCCGGATTGTCTTTCCTCTCTCTGGGTGTAAAACAGAAAGCAGGACAAGCCAGCATTGTATTCGTCACGCAAAGGGCTTCGTATCGATTGGTTCGATAGTTATCGCTATTAGCTTAAATCGTGTGATAAAAGCGTGTTAAATAGGTGTCTCGAATAATTGCATTTCTTCTTTGACGTTTCTGCCGTTACTGTGTATCAGTTCAACGATAGAACGTTACGAAATAACGAACAATATATATGTGTATATATATAAAAAACGCTCGTACGTTCGATGCGGTAAAACGTCGAAGGACTTCGTCGTGCAGCTTACTGTCTGAATAAATAGAGTATTACAACAAGACAAAAGGATCTCTATTAATTTTCCTCTTTTTTTTTCATGTATAAATGTTTGTACTTGGAAAATATTTAAAAAATATATACTCGCTCTACAGTTCTACGCAAGGAATCTTACATGCTATACGATAAGCGATTGTAATAATAAATTATTGTTGCGTGCTATTTATCACGACGAAAGATAATATTGTACCCATGAATTAGCCTAATCTGCTTGGCGGCGGAACAGGTAGGGTCAATTATTAGACAACATGATCTTGTGAATCCATGGGATGAAGGCAGAAACGCGCGTGTAGACAGAGGGAGCATTTCTACCACCACATGGAAAGAGTCCCCAGGATACGATGCCAACCACTTCCGCTTGGTCAAGACGGTTCACTATCACCAGAGGTCCACCGGAATCGCCCTGAATAATAATAATATTGTTTAATATTGAATAATATTCGTTTTCTTTATGCGCACCACGAAACCAATGGATTCCAGGCAACTATAAGTCACAATTATCAATATTTAGTCTGCGATTCTCTAAATTACGTCACTATACCTAATTATTACTTACATTTAACCCTTAAACTGCCGACGTAGCAGCATATTTGCTACATTAGAGGAATAGCCGTTTTTCTAAACATATTTTTACACTTAAATTGGGAAAATAATGGCATTGTATTAGCAATGTATCCTACATTTTCGTTTAATGAAAGAAAACCGCTTTTTCAAATGAAAAGATAAAAAGACTTCATTTTTTTTAAAGCCCCATCTTTTCACTATTTTGGTTTAAAATAGTATCCTACATTTAACAGAAATTACAATACGACATTTGCAATGAGAAATGGATTAATTAAAGTAATCATAAAAATAGTTGCAGGGACAAGTAATTAGTAGTTGTCGGTTAAGAGAACGGGATCGAGTTAAGATCAATCATATTCATTGATGGATATCTCACAATTAGATTGGCTTCTAATATTGTATGAAAAATATGTGCTGAGTGACAAAAACCATTTAACAAAAAACAAATCTGACTTCTCTGGACCATGTACAATCTTATTAGTTTGTTTTAAAATTCTGTACACTGTTATAAGTAAACTTGTATGACTAATATTCTCAAATATATTTCACAAATATATTGAAAAAGAAGCTAAAGTTGTAGCTTTTGTAGCTGTTGTATGTAACACGAGCAGTGAAATAAGTGAGATAACCACCAACAATGAATATAATTAAATCTGAGCTCTCTTTCGTCTCTTAATAGTATCATCAGGATTACCGCCGTTATTTCATTGTACTATCATCAAGTGCTTTTTATATACTACTAGTGATACTATTAGGGGAGGATTAGAGCCAGGCAATACTAACCTTGCAGGCTGATAAAGTACCGTTCAACGGTCCTGTGCAGATGTTGGTTGGATGCAAAGGATTTCGACCTTCATGACGAAGAACATCGTCTAGCGCTGTTTTACAGACATTATAATCGAGTATCGGTAGAATCGCTGACTGAAGGATTTCCGGATTGTGCGGTGCTCGGGTTCTTCCAATGCTACCCCAACCAGTTAGTATGGCTATTCCCTCCGGCATCGTTTCTGGATAAGGAAGAACGACCGTTGCGACAAAAGGATTCAGGTCAAAGGGCTCCTCGACCTTCATCAACGCGATGTCGTAAGGTGCCACCGTTCTGAAATTACAATTTTATAATTCATAAAATAAAAAATGTCTGCGTAAAAAAAAGCTATTGAAAATTTAAGCAATAAATAATTGTCATGACAGAGTAATGATTACCGGCAATAAAAAAAATTATAAAACCGTCGGCAAGCGTTTAAACATATGATTTTCACGAAGCGAAGATTAAGTAAATAATTGTTTTTGTGAAAAGTATTTTCTACCTAGTGTACATGTATATAATATATATTTTCAATGTATTCGCGTCTTTCGCAAATACCAGTAAATTTTTTGTTCGGCTTCGGGCGGTCTTGTATGAGCACGATATTAATTCAGATTTCCGGGGTCCGCTTTAGTTTGATTCTTAATATTAGTTATCTTCAGATCTAATATCGCACTCATTTGATCAATTATAATGAAAATAAAGTATAATATGAAATTTAATATTAGTTATCTTCAGATCTAATATCGCACTCAGTTGATCAATTATAATGAAAATAAAATATAATACGAAATTGATTCGAAGAGATATTCACCCGGAATATTTCGGATAAACGAAGGTTTTCTCGACCAGTCGACTTTGTTCGGTTTCCTCTAGCACACCCAGCTTGTGCTTGCCAGCCAGTATAAGATATTGTCCTGGAGTTTTCGACGGTGATAGGGTTTTGCAGTGTCCAGCGGTGAGGATCCAACCAGCGTGAAGCAAACTACCACCGCACACGTGCCTCGGCAGTAATTTTCGGGAAGGATCTCCCCAATGAATCGAAACTTGCCACGGATGAGTGCCTTTTTCTGCGTCCTTTCCCCCGACAATCCTCGTCGGTCTGCTTGCCAACAATGACAACTCGAAACGATCCTCGATCGCAGAACATACCACACTGGCAGCTATGACTAAACTAATTCTTGTATACATCTTCAACGTTTTCAAGGTTCCGAGACAAATTGTCTTTCGATCGAGAAAATCTACAGATCTTCGTACACCGCGTTCGGACAGAATGCCTGATTTTGCTGGCCAACGATCAAGGTGAGAGCCAATACCGGACGTCGTATCGGACACTGCCAAAGAAAACCTGATTCCTCGTGGATCCGGTGCGATCAGTTTTACTAAGAGCCAAATACGTTGCGCGTTTGTTTTTCTCCTGGTGAAAGTCATACGACGTTATCAAACATTCATGTTCGATGTCAGTTCTATGAGATCTTTGGGAGTGAAGAAATTTAAAAAAAAAACGTTTATGGGCTTCCTCATATTCTTCTTAATTACAGTTTAATTTCCATTTCATTTTGTACGATCGAATTTTGTCGATCTATCTACGAATATTTCGGTCGTCAATGTTAATTAAAGAAAAATAGAATTCACGAGCATAACGTATAAGTTTATCGGAAATAAGACGATTTATATTTATTTCCCGACTCTTGATGTTATCCCTACTGACATTGTTATTCGGCGATTTTTTAATATGCACATACTCATAAAACATGGCTAGTGTCGATTACTTATTGTTACAGTAATTCCTGGTATGCAAGGCTTAAGGATTACATAAAACTTACGTAGTTAAAGTTAATTGATAGCTTTATTGATTTCATAAATCTACAAATGCCAAGAATAAATTCAAATGAACGGCGTTATGGAGTACTAATGGTAGAAGAAAATCGATGTGCTTAATGATTCTCCATTGTCGAATGGATCCAGTCGATGAAGTTAGCGACTCCGGTATGTACAGAGGGTGCACCTTTAGTGCCACAAGGAAGAACGACCCAGGATGAGAGTCCGATAACTTCGTAAACTCCAGAAGCGTTCTTCGCGATCAAAGGACCGCCAGAGTCACCCTATTGAACATACACATGCATCAGAATAACCGCACGCGGAAAAATGATATTTCATGCCACTCGGTGCGAGAAGTGCCTGCTTCTCACACACTTCGCTTCGCGTGCCAGAGATTGCACTTCTCGTACTACAGTGATACGAAGTTCTATACGAAACTTGTGCGAGAAACGTGTTCTCAACTCGTGCTGTAAAATCGGGCTCGGGACAAAAAGTTTGATCACACTCGTATCGTAATATATATATTACGATACTACAATAAGAAGTTATAATAGTATATACTATAAAATTATTTATTAATGGGACTTACGTCGCAGGCAGACACGTCACCGGTCAAAGATCCGGTGCAAACGTTGGTCTCGTGTAACGGTGAGAACCCTACGATATCCATCAGCGTAGATTCACAGGTGGCGAAGTCAACGATGGGAAGTTGAGCTTTCTTGAGAATACGTGGTACAATATGGCTACCATCCGAGCCCCATCCGGAGAGTATGCTCATTCCACTGTGTTTCGAGCCAGCCTTCGGCAGACTTATCACATTGACAGCCTCATTCAACTTCAGGGGAGTCTTTAATTTCAGTAGGGCGATGTCGTAGGGTGCAACACCACTAAAAATCAATCGTGCAAAGAGTCATTAAAAAAGTAAACATTGAAAATTAATTTTTCTCACAACTTCCAATAGCAAGTTGCTTTCAATTTGTAAAATATAATTGGGTTTTTGAAACTTTAGATTTTATTTTGTTTTAGTTTATCAAATGTAACTTTATGTAAAATAAAAAATTGCAAAAGGCTTTACATAAATATTTGATTCTTTAAATAAATATTTGTCTAATTTAATTTCATTCAAATTTTGCAAAATTCTCGTGATATACTGACCCAACATAGCTTTCATGAATATAGAAAGATGCAACATCGATAATCTGTTCGGTAGGTTCGGTGACGTAGATGTCATGCTTTCCAGCCTTGACGATGAAACTATTGTAGCCAGATTTATAAGGCGGACAGTGTCCGGCTGTTAGAATCCACTGGCTGTCGATTATGACACCGCCGCAGGTATGAATGATTGGACTCTCATCAGGATACGTATAATGCAGCAAAACTTGATGAGGGAACTCTCCCTTTTTCGCATCAACTCCGTTGACAATTCGATTGCTGAGACCGGATTTTGACTCTGGGAAGCCAATGTATGGCTTCACTGCACATAAGATCATTTATTAGGAACCACAAATCACGACCGTAGTAAGTTGTGCGGCCTTTGCCTTTTATGAATAAAATCGAAAAATTCACACAAACTGGACAAGTACGTTAGGGAAGGAAAGGGACTGCAAAACAAGCCTGCAAGCCTTTTTCGCTTTTCGGAAAGCTACCTCTAAGAGCAAGTATGTTAAACAATTTTGGCTTCCTCGTAGAGGAAGCTTTGTAAAAAGCGAAATGGCCATTCTTTGTGCGATGATTATTGTGCTTACAAAGAAATCTGCACACACACACACGTACATTCTTTCTAAACCACTTTTCTCGACGTTTTGGACCATTCTGAGTGTCCCGATATGAAAATCTCGAAAAAAAAAAAATTCACGAAAAGAAAGCGTCCTCTATGACGAAGCAAAACGGCAAAACGAACTGCTTTTTTTCTGTTCATGCTAGGGATCCGTTTGTGGTTGCGGAAACTAAAGAAAGGACTAAACTTTTTATGCGAAATAAAATTATTTTCTGTGTTGCATTTAAATAAACGGTTTTATTTTAGTCCTTTAAACCGATTATAAGTATGCACTTATTATGATTGTCTTTTACAAGTATAGGAAAAGTCTAAACATGAGTGAATATTAGACACTTATATGGTTGCATCTGAAATTACGAAAATAAAAATAAGTTCAGTTGATTTTCACGGAAATCGATTGTTTTCATTGCTCTATATCCAAAATATATAGAAAATTTATGGCTCGCAATAAATTTTGCAACTTTTCATCTTGACGAATATATAAAGTACGTTCATCGCACTCCTAAATCGAATATGAACTTTGGTTAAAATTCACCCCTCATTTGTAGCATAGTTTTTAACGTCTTTACGAGACCTAGGAATATATTGAGGAAGAATTTAATTTCCGAAAATAAATTGAATATACGATTAATAACTCTCACTAGTGTTACAAATTCTTATCTATTGTAGAAGGTGTATTTTGCATATTAAATTGATTACTTACCGGCGTAAGCCGCCACCACTAGAACGCTGAAGACGATCAGTAGTTTCGGTGACATCTTTTCTGTGTTTGATTACTTTTTCGTTTTGTAATCTTCCTTTTATACCGACAAACATTGATCAAGTCTCGATAGGTTCGAATATAATATCTGAAAACTACTGATTGCGTTGCCCGATACTTGCCAAGTGTTTCTCTGATTTTTTCTATATTCAACAGAAGTTCCCTTATCTTCCGAACAATGTAATCCAGCGTGAATCATCAGTTGTTTCCGCTGAAATGTAAAAGATGAGGAGGAAAATAAGAAGAAATGGGGCACGGAAAAAAGGCTTGATTAGAACGATCGAGCGTTTGATTAAATATGCGCCAGCCGATCTAATTGGTTAGATCAACCAAGCTGCTGATTACGCAAAACAATTTATTAGCTGTATCACAATCAGCTTGGTTCTGCTGTCCAATAACTTGGTTCGTTTGGTTGGTTTAACGTAATTGGTTGGTTTAATTAAACCTTTTTTCCGTGTATATGTAAAAAATGAAAACGTTATTGTCCTCAGGTCGGATTAAAGCAACATCTTTTCAGACCTCCTTGCAAAAAAATTGGTATCATTCCTCATTTGCGGCTGAGTATGTTTTTTTTTAAGGTAATTAAAAAACCATTATCGCACTAAAAATGATTTAGATTTTTATTAGTCAGCAGAAATTGTTTTATCTCACAAATAATCTAATGTAGCGACAAGACTCCATTTTTTCGCTGAGCCTAAAAAGATAAGATTGAAGGAATCATGGCCACTGGAAACTGTTTCTAGTATGTCCAAGTACAGAAGCATTTTTTAAATGAAGAAATCTGGTAACACCGTCATGATAGATTCATTTGCATGTAGATATTATAAAATAAAAATGAATCAAATTAATTCAATCACAATTCATTCATTAAATGTTTCTCCCATGAACTAATATGTTTTTTTTTTGAGAAAATTTAGACATTTATGCCGAAAAAAAGATTTATTAAATAATTTATTGCTTCCCTCTGTATTAGTTAAACATAATGCAATATTCACGATTGAACGGAAATCGAAAAACTAATTAATTCATATTAATTCAAAAGATAATTTTGGGATTTTAATATTTGGCAGATCTTTACTTTCGATACATCAAATATAATCCACCATCCTCTTAAGATGATATGTTACTGCTTGGTCGATAACAGAAACGAAAAGCGCCGATTTGTACCTCGTGTGAATGTTAATAATATTTTACCAATACTGTTTTTAACTAGCTACGTTAGTGCACACCGCATCTACACGAATTGTGGAATATCGACTGCAGTTTTAGCATTAAGGGTCCACTTCTTTTTAGAAGCTTATGAAGGTATAGGGTACGATATATATATCAGTACAGTCAGTAAAAATCTAAATACATTAGACTCCCGCGCTTGTGTGGCAATCTGCGGGCGCCCATCGCTCCTGTGCGAAAAGTGGGGGTAAGTTGACGAACATGATCGGTAAAGAAGTAGCCTACCGCGGCGAGATGGCCAAACACGGGAGTATACTGTAAGCGCGACGTAAACCTCTGATTGTTACGGGTCACCTATAACATTTATTCTTCTTTTTTACATTTTTTTCGTTTTTCAATTTTGTACACTTGTAAAAGAGAATCTGTATTATTATCAGTTGTTAATAAGTTATATTCTTCCAGCATGAGTTTTTCATATTTTAAACTTGATGAATTTATAATTTATTCGAATTTTTTAATCACTATTCAAGCACAAACCAATCTTAATCATTTATTAAACCGCTCGACTCATACTGGATGAATTTATTTTGCAGATTTTCTCATAAAAGTGTGCACTGTTTAAAACCCAAAAAAATTTATATTTGTGGGCGACTCATAATCGCGAGATGCTTCGCTGTGTTGACTAATGTTGCGTTTGCCGAAGATCGACCAAATTTTTGGTCACTGCATCTAAAAAAATTGTTTGTTCGATAATTATTCGCATGGTTTGACCAATAAACTATATTTGAGGCAACCAACATTTGCTACTTTTGTTCATCAAACTATGTATTCTTTTACCGTGATGTTTTCTCACCTAAAGAAACATTCTTCGCTTCCGGGGTTATTAACAGCACATATTAGTTCGTATAACCACAGCAGGCAAATGCTTGAAATATACAACAATGAATATTACTAATTTTCTCGTAACGCCCGCTCGTAGTCTCTCAAGGATGCAAGAATAAAACGTAAGTAGTAAGAATTCATAGACAGTTTTATTGATACGAAAAAGATCGAAACTTTACAAAGGGCTCGAAACAGAATTGATTGTTGTGTCGGTGATAGAAAATCAATGTTTTTAGTGCTTCTGGATTGTGGATTGGATCCAGTCAATGAAGGAGGCAACATCGGTGTACACGGATGGTGCCCCTGTGGTACCGCAAGGCATTATACCCCAGGACACAACGCCGATGACTTCGGAAACTCCAGCAGCGTTCTTCGCGATCAGAGGGCCGCCGGAATCACCCTGTATATCGAATACAATTGTCAGAATACGTGTCAAAAAGTGTTTTCAATTATAATTGTGGAGGGTGGGTTTGAGACTTACACTGCAGGCAGAGACTCCACCGGTCAAGGGTCCAGTGCACAGGTTGGTCGCGTGCAATGGGGACGGTCCTACAATAGACTCTAGCGCAGATTTGCAGGTGGCGAGATCAACAATGGGAAGATCAGCTTTCTGAAGAATAGAAGGCAGATTGGTGCCCGAAGCAGAAATCGAACCCCATCCAGAGAGTACGCTGTTTCCTTTGGCTATAGTTCCAGCCTGTGGCAGACTTATTACGCTGATGGCCTTGTCCAACTTCAGAGGCGACTTTAGCTTCAGAAGAGCAATATCGTAGGGAGCAACGTTACTGTAAAAAAATCGTATAATCGATTCAATGAAAGATCGCACGGAAAAAACGGCTTCGTTGGGCCAACTAACTATTTCATTAGTTGAGTGAAAATTTGTTGCCACAACCATCCGGTTGGTCGGTGTAACGACCTGATATTAGTCACATTTACTACCATTCCGACTTAGTTGACTTAAATAGGTCACACAACGAATTTTATTCGTGTTCCAACTAAGTATTCAAATTGAGTTATGGTAGTAACGCAAGTGTGGTATAATTGATGGCCCTCTAAGCAGACGACTCGACACATTTCTTAGCGCACGTGTTTGTTTCCGTTATTGTAATTGTTTAATCACAATTAAACAATTTAGGGGCCAACGACACTTAAGATTCATAACACCGTCACACACAAAACATAGAATTTATAGTTCCCGAACTTTTACAGTTTGCCGGTGTCACAACTTGTTTAACACGAGTGAAAGGTAAGCCAGTGGGCTGGCTCACAATTGCGAACGATTGAGTTCCGAAGCACAAGATGACAAAAAAAAAAAAGAAACTTTGGAAAAGTTCATGTGGCGTCAGCGGAAATGCAACCTCTTGAACAATTAATCTAAGATTCGAGAAAAAAAAAGAGTCATAAGACACTTACCCAACGTAGCTCTCATGAACGTAGCTTGCGGAAACCTCGATAGACTGTTCAGTCGATTCTGATTGCTTCAAATGATGCTTTCCTGCCTTGACGAGAAAACTTCCGTAGGAAGGTACAGCAAGAACACAATGTCCGGCAGTAAGAACCCACTGGCTGTTAATTATAGTACCACCGCAGAAATGGCTGTGTGAGGCTAGTGGAGGCATACCCCACTGTAGGGAAACTTGATGGGGAAACTCGCCCTTCGTCGCCTCAACGCCGCCGACAATGCGACCGAGACCGCCGAGTGTCGGCATGCCAAACCCAAGACGTGGATCCACTGAAAATCATACAATTGTTTATAAAACTACAAATCATGAATGACAACAATGAAGACAGCTAACCTTCATCGAGTTTTCTCTATTGAAACATTATTTATAATTTATAAATAAGTTTGTTCTTTTCTTTATACTGTTTTTGATAAATGAATTTCATACGTTAAATTGTCGACTTACCGGCCTGAGCCGCAACCACCAGAGCGCTGACGACGATGAGGAACTTAGGAGACATGTTTCCCGGGTTTGATGATCCGTTCGTCTCGTCGGGCTCGCTTTATACTCTCACCTACATCGAGAGCATCGCGATATCGGCGGATAACACATGGCGACGAAATTCTTGTCATCTCAGTATCCGGATTATTCTTTCGGACGTGCGACGATAAGGACCGATTAGGTGTCGAAGCGTTTTACTGCGCAATTACGCCGATTTGCGGACAATCTGATACAGCGCGATGTTAAGTTTATTTTTGCTGCTGGGATTAAAAAGGCAAGGGTTTGAACGGGGCAATAGTGGTCACTGGAGCCTATTACGAGAGAAAAAAAAAGTTTTATAAATAAACATATGGGATAACGGTCATATTTCAACTGCAAAGTATTTAAATGCATTGAGCTGAAATTGCCGAATAACATCACTGTACGTACTGATTCGGGAAAATTTGTTAATTAAAATAAGAAAAAAAAATGGCACAACTTTGGCGCTTGCGATCAATTTACTTTATAATTTTTTAAAATGTTTTTATTGCATTGGCTGAATTTTACAATAAACTACTGGACTTGTATAATAAAAACTCGCTGATCTTCATTTTTCGGATGAAAATGGTCCATTTCAGCCCAGCCGGAGTAATGAAAATCGTACTGCACATGCATACTCATATTTGGTTAAAAATTACCAGACGTACCGTTTTTGTTACAAGACCGGAATGTCGTTATTTTTTAGCGTTATTGGGAAAAAAACGTATCTTATGCTAGACGATAGCATGATTTTCACGTATGGTGATTTTTGTCTTCGCTTCGCTCGGACAACGAACTTTTGCCCTCGGCAAAAATCGCGTCCTTCCCTCCCTTGTAGCATAATATACTATTCACATATTTATAATTTGCAAAAAATTTTTTGTTTGAAGCAAATTAAGCCCACGAACGCTAACATTTTTCTACTATTTTGACTAGAAAAATGTCTTAAGTTAAAATTTATAATTATAAAGTTAATTAAGTTTCATTTCTTCTCACAGTATTTTGTTGTACTTTGTGACGGTACTGTATTTCATAAGATTTAAATGCAAAATTCCTTAAGCAACAGTATCATTGAAAATAAAAAAAAATTGTAATTGTAATGTTTTTGGTTCATCTTAAGAATTGAAGTTAATTAATTTATGTTGAATATTATTATCAAATTAAGATAAAAGTGTGATTATTTTTCCAGTTCTGAATCCTCATCAAAGAGAATAGATACTGTATGCCAGATTTAACGCTGGCAAAGTGACCATCATTGTCTCCGCTTCCCATTAATGATTTCTATCAGCAAGGGATATAGATTTCGCTCACACACGATCTCTATTTCTTTAAGCAATGCTAGATCTACATCATTGATAGCTCATTATCAACGTACTTCCCGGCGCTATCGTAGACAATCGGGCGTTATCGGTCTATTGAAAATTTAAGCTGAGTTGTGACGGACACTGGGAGAAGCATATCGTTGATTTAACGATTTCACATGATAAAACGAATATAGAGAGGCTTGCAATGGTTTATGGTTGAAGCGATGATAATATGGTTCAATAAACGATACTTGCAAGGTTATTGGAAAGAAACGTTGAAATCGTATATGCATCGAAACGGCATATTTGAAAGCATTATCATTTTGATGATTGATACTATAATTATATTTGCTATAATCATAAAATATAGAAAATATAATTATACATATGTTTTTTATATTATCAGATTTTTCTCTCAGTGTAGGAACGTCGAAAATGAAAACTGTAAATCAAATTTCATCGAAATAAGTGGATAGATGCGTTTCGGCGCAGAAATTCATAAGGATAATTCAGCTGTCTTTCTCGTACTGAAGACGATGTGATACCCCGCGTAAAAAGGAGAGTATCAAAATAACATCGAAGGTAAAAAGCTCAAGTATGGTCTATTGGACTGAATAGTACTCAAGAATATTAGATCGAATTATTAATTTTGAATGGGATCAAGATCGATATCTTTATGACTTTCGGAGTCCAGGTCGATATTTCCATAGCCCCAACAATTTTAGATGTTCATATGGATATCTTCAAGGTTTTCGGAGTCCAGATCGACTGCTTTATAGCTTTTAGCTGTCCAGGAACATTTCTTTACAGTTTTCGACGTGGTGATGTCCTCAAGAAAATCGAGACAAGTCGAGGCGCATGGTGATAATAACCCTCGTATCGAACAATTGACATATGTGTGTGAATCCAATCACGATATACGGGATATTCAGATTGTATCGTCAAATGCGTCGAGATCTTCGGTGGCATCGCGAGAATTTGACTGAATGGATATAAGATCATTTGATAAATTCGATAATGAAGGAAAGCAAAAAATACAAAGACGGCACCCAAAAGCCAAATGAAAAGAAAAATTATGATTTTTATGTGAATGAAAACTTGGAAAAATTGGATTCGAAGAATCGAAGCCTCAAAAAATAATAAAAATGAAAATGAAAGAAATTACAAACGCGAGCAACTCCTTTCAGAACCCCCAATTTCAAGTAAAAGTAAACTGCAAGCTTGTTTATATATTGTATACATCGGCAATATAATAGACACGCAATACAATCGACTATAAGACGAACTTTGAGTCAATTCTCGAGACGAGGCAAGGCAATTTTAACAAAAGGTAAACGCAATATATATAATTCGAGAAAGTATCTTGACTGAGCTCTGTCAAACGAGGAAGTGAGAATTTGAACCTCGCGCGGCATCGCTATATTTTACAGAAAAAAATGCAGTTTTTTCTCGGTAATCACGGTGAAAAGGTTTGTAATCGATATTTTCTGTGGTAGAATGTGCTCAGAAAATTTTACTTTTCACCATACCACTTATTTATTTATTTATTGACTTTGGTAGATATAGCCCAATGATTTTACATTTTGAGACTAAGTAAATAATACAAAATTCGTGTCCTTAAATACAGTTTTAGGAGAGAGTAGTTTTTTAGACTGTGATTAGTCGGATATAAGTCCGTCCGTACACTTCTCTGCGTTAGCAGTCTCTCTGAAGCCGTCACGAAGCTCACAGTAGGCAAATAAACTGCTCTATTTGATAACAAAATTCGCATCGGAGAAAAAAAAATTGTTAAATTAAGAAAATCAAAACCTTATAAAATTTTTGACGATTCAACCAATCTTAACGAAAATCAATAGGGATCACCGGCGTATGAAATCTCACATTCATACCAATTTCGAGCTCAATATCTTGAAAATTAAAAGAGTTATCGCGTAGACATTTTTGAAAAAATTCAAAACCGCGTAAAATTTTAACGATCAGGAGGATTTTAACAAAAATTAGTATGAACGATGAGGATCGTGACCCCTCTATCTATGGTGTAAATTTCAACTCGATATCTCCGGGCGTTCCCGAGTTATAAAGGTTTACATTTTTCGAGCAAGTAACATACCTACACACACACTCACATACAGAATTTTTTTCCAAACCACTTTTCTCGACGTTTTGGACCATTCTGAGTGTACTGATATGAAAATCTGGGATATATTTTTTTTTTTTTCACGAAAACAAAGTTTCATCAATGAGGAAGCAATATTACAAATCCGTTGGTGGACCATGCATATCGATAACGTATCTATCGTTTTTAATCCATAGAAACGAAAACTATATAATAACAACGATTCAATTTTGATAAATTGATCAAAGTCCGAATAGATATAGAGACGATACATGCGATAAAATCCCATTCACATTTCATCGATCTCTCAATTGAAGCTTCTCCCTCATCTGCGCCGGAATTGCAGATCGTTTGCCCCTACGTGAAACTTCCAGGCCTCAACAAAATCCACCAGATTCTTCTGCCCTCCTTGCAAGTTCTCGTCATAAAATAATAACGTCTATCAAACTGCAAATCAATACTATTGTTTTTAATTAACCCCATCTCTAAGAAAGGCGTTTAACTACTCGTGCCGAAATTGGTCTTTTATTTATATTCAGGATTCAGGTCATTTTATGTATATAATGAGACAAAAAATTAGAAGAAAGGTTTATTTATGAATATTAAATAACATTTATTGTCGATCAGATATTTATACGATAATCGAGTATTTGTGGATTTAGAGAGTGGAGAGCCTCCATGGTTTTCGGTGCTTTGAGGATTACTTCCATCGCTATGCGGATTCAAAGGATTTCAGTCGCGATTTACGAGACGTTAAGCTTCTGTTGGATCCAGTTGATATAAGATGACACGCGCGTGTACACCGACGGAGTTCCAGCGGAACCACAAGGGTACATTCCCCATGAAACGATGCCCACCTGCTCGGGTACGCCTTCGTCGTTGTATTGGACGAGGGGGCCACCGGAGTCACCCTGTAGTTACAAAAAATCACAAGGATTAGTAAAATTGTTTCAATAAGATGCTTAAATGAATAAGAAATCACTCGTTAAGCCTCGAAGTTGCTGAATTTGTTCTATTAAGCATTAAGTTTGATCCGACTGTACTTATATCGTAGATGTTGTTAATGAGTTTTTCTATTGAGAACTGCTCGCAAATACATTTTTTTAAATTCGCATCCTATTTGGGCATCTTTATCTGTTCACAATCAAATTTATCATTGGAGCATACATATATTTTGTGTGCAGTTTTCCGTGTAAGCTCTTCACTTCAAACGTTTCGATTTTGGAAAGCAAACTTCTGCTTAAAGTAATTGTAAACTCAGACGTTTAGTGGCTCGACGAAAAGCAAATTGAGACGTGGAAAATGTAAATTGGTTAAAAACTAAAAAATCGAATTTGTATTTTATGCAAACTCAGGAAACATTATATAAAACATCCAGGATGTTCCGGAGACGCGAATTTTTTCAAGAACTCTTACTTTGACAATTCATGCTAAAGTGTCAAGCTGTAGAAGCCACACGAATTTCTTTATTTTTTCGAGCAAAAAGGATTTAAAGCTTTTAACTCTCCTACTGTAATAAGGTACTATATAAATAAAATTGTACTTACGGAGCAAGCGGAAATTGAACCACCCAGAGGTCCAGTGCAGACTTGAGTGTCAAAGATTTGACCATTACCAGGCAATTGGCGGAAAGTCTCAGCGCAGGTTTGGGTGTCGACGATGGGAACCTTAGCGGTCTGGAGCACGGTCGGCAGAACGGGCAACCACTTCTTTGAGATGGAACCCCATCCAGAGAGAACGGCTTCACCAGAATGGATTTTGCCACTCTCTGGGAGTTTCACAGCAGAAACCTTGTCGTTCAAGACCAGAGGAGTCTTGAGCTGCAGGAGAGCAATGTCGTGTTGGGCAACACCTCTGCAAAAAAATGTCATAGATTATTTCAAAGATATTATTTCAAAGTCATTGAATTCTAGCAAAAGTTAATTACAACAGTGGATTGAAGTAAAAAAAAAAAGAATTTTCGAATGAACTAAATCGGAGTATACTCTTGTTCAAACGAATGTTTCGTTAGGACAACCAAATATTTAGTTTCTTCGATAATTATTATATTCACTTGTCTAAAATATATTTGTGGTAACCAAAATATTTGTTATACCAACTAAAAACTCGTTTGAACGAGGGTGCATCCCGATTAAATTGACTCAAACATTTTTCTTTCTCACTGTAAATCTAATAAAGAATATTAGGGAGATTCAAGAGCTTCGGACTAGAAAAGAAAGAAGAAAAAAGGAAGGTGGTTTTTGAATGGAACGTTGTTTGATAACTTACCCGGGATAGCTGTGGTGAACAATCTTAAGAGCCACATCGGAAAACTGTTGTCCAAGTTCTTGCTCATTAATAACGTGTTTGCCTACTAAAACGGCCAAGCGACCGATCTTGGGAATTTCAGTGACGCAGTGTCCAGCTGTCAATATCCATTTTTCGCTGATGATCGAGCCACCGCACACGTGTCTGTACTTAAGGATCGGTGGAATACCCCAGACTACGGAAGCCTGGTATGGGAATTGGTGGGGAGCAGCGTTTTCACCATCGGTGATACGCTCGTTCATCGCCACGCATCCTGGTACACGGAAAACAAGGTAAAATTATAAAAATTACATGTATGTAATTTTGCAATTCATTTTATGGTGAATATTTTCCGAAAGATTTGCTCACCCTGGGCGACGAGTAGCGCTGCTAACACGTACTGGAACAACATTGTCGAATGAGTTCTATGCCCAACGCAGATCTACGTCTCTTTATATACTTTAGGCTCTGGCCAATATCTATCTCGATAAAAATGGTATTTCGAACGAAAGTTTAATGGATAAGATCAGACGTGAGTTTAAAAGTTACGAGATGTATGTCATATTTCTCATTATTGTTACCCAAGATGTGATTAAAAAATCTTTGAACTTTGCTTCCCTGCATATATTCGCTGTAGACGATTATCATACAATCTTGAGCGCGTAACGTTGATATACTGTCATCGGTTGATTGCTAATACGTAAATTAAATCTTTATTCATCACGCTAATATTCGACGGCTATTTAAAGCTATGTAGACTTGAGATGGATTTCAAAAACTTTTACCACTTTTTATTAAATAAACTTATTTTCTACCAGCACAATCGGAAAACCTCAAACCTCTTTTCCCCACATAGGATTAAAAAGGATTAATTTCAGTATCTTCTCTAATGTTAACAACGATAAAAAATAGTATATTACGATACAAATGCGGAAAAACGTTTTCAGGAAAAGGTTTTTTCAACGAAAATTTGATAAAATTTAAGATTTTATAAAATACACGTAAAACGTCCATTATCTCACTGAGTGAAGTAAATCGTTTTAGTCAACTGGGTTATCTTGGAGATTCTGTAATTTTTCTTAATGGTCACAGGAAGGGTCAGCTATCAATAATGCAGTTGGATCAACGTTGCTAATTTCTATGCAATACACGATATTTACTAATTAAATCTAATGAGGTATACAATGAGGTACAGGCAACGGGACACGTTGATAAATAAATAATAAACTACATTTTTTTATGCACAATCATAATACAAGATTTTTGTCATGGATCTCATAATCCACTACAACAAATACTAAAATAAATAGATAAATAATTCTTACGAACTACAAGATTTTGTCACTCGTGCGAACAATGAGTGAGCCAATAAATACTACATCATTTATTGGCTAGACTAACTACCGTCTATTCGAAGACTTTTTCTTATCGGATTGCCATATATTTTTGTAGCGTGGGTTGTTTCTTTTTTCTCTCTAAACACTTATCAAAACTAATGATATCAACATTTCGTCGATGCGATAGAGTAGTGACATAAAAATCTATCGCACCGCTGGTATTGCACACGTTTGAGCAGCGAATTAATCGTACTGGCAGGGTTTTAACGGCTGAAGAAACGTCGTTGCGAGTTTGCGAAAACGATCGCTCTAGCGATTCCCTTCGTTACGGTTACGTGTCGTCACTTGATACAGAAAAAGAGACTTGACATAATTGGCTGAACTTTTGCAAGAATGCTGCTGCAAATTCGGGATGTGGACAAACGCGATATCTCAGGTACCCGCGGCGGTAACTAAACGTGCGATTGTTCGAATCCCAGCCCAAGTTTCTCTCGCTGTTGGCACTATCTGCGTTGCTGGCAGCAGGAAACCGTAGGTTCCGCGATCCCGAAGCTCCAGGGTGTAGGAGTATTTTATTCCAGCTACTCCCTTTGCCCAATCATCCGAAGCCCCTGTAATCAATGGAAATTCATTTTTTAACATTATTTTCTAATCAGTTGTGGAGTAAAGCTTATGCACAATAGATTATTCCAATCAATTATAGATACAAGGGTATTAAAAAAAAGGCATAAATTTCATTAATTTTAGCCCGTTTCTCATATTTTTTTCCCCGATATTCTCTATACGATATAAGAAAATTAATGTTTCTTTTTTCTTCAGAAATATAGAAATCTTTTTTTCCGTTAAAGACTGCAACTTATTTGACGTTAAAAAACTAATATGAAAAATATTGAAAATTCTCATTTCTCCCGCCAGGCAAAAATGAAACGTTTTACTCCCTATTTATTATTGATTTATTGTTATGATTTATACCTGAAGTTGGATACAAAAGGTCAGCTGAAGGTCCGACTTTATAACTCGTTCCATAAACTTTGCCTAACGCTTTAGCTCCCTTTTTCGCGACATTCGCGAGAACTGCATAATCATCAGCTCGACTGTGGGTGTAACCCCAGGGAACCAGCCACATTTGCGAGTACGAGTGTAGCGTCAAATATAATCTGGTGAACATACAATTATCTGATATTGATGATGCTAAACAAGTTGTCAATATATATTAAAGTGTCGATGGATTGGGCAATTGAGAGATACCTGATACTTTCTCGATTTTCCATTATATAATCGGACATAGCTTTTGTTTCGGGCTCCGAAAAAGCGTAAGGACCGGCGTAAGTTTCGTGACAAGGATCGCCACTCATACCTCCCTCTTTATCTTCGCCCCAGTGATAACCGAAATTTCGATTAGGGTCAACGCCGTCGCATCTCGCCCACAGCCACTTTGTGTAGTGCGAAACCAGATAAAACAAACCCGCTGGTGTGTACCTGTTGTAAATGTAATAACAATTGTAAGCACAATATTTTTATTATTCAACTAATGAGACGTAACTGGGATACAGTGTGTAAATTTTTTCTTGACTAGTAATATTATGTTTCTCCGAAGAATCATTTATAGTTGTAATATTATTAATGCACTCGGTCGAAATCTTTTAAACAAATGTAAAATATTATTCGAGACAATAACAATGAAATTTCCGGTATAAAATGATAATCATCTAGATAAATTTTATTTGTGGAAATTTATTTGTTGCAGAATATAAGTTACCCGAGCATTCTCGTAACTGTTTTGTATCTTTTTTTTAAGTGTCGTATGCTGCACGGAAAAAAAAAAAACAAAAATTTCGCTTCCGGTGACTTCAAACAAACTTCACCTACGACGAAAGTCACGTACTTCCTCATTTATAGCATAATATATTATGCTATATAATGGGACTTTGCTGACAAAATGCACTTAAAAAAATAATATCTGTCAAAATTTACATACCAAGACTTAAATATTACATATACTTTTTGAAAATAATCTGCTCAGAAAAATAAAATTAGTTAAATATAAATCCTGTAATCTACATAATTTTAATGTAATACAACAAGTGCCACACTGAGACCCACTGCGGCAGGGAAATACAGAAATCAATATAATAGTAAATATATAGTTTTTGTTAAAGTGTACGAAGTGGCGCATTTTAATTAATGCAGCAGTACCTTGCGTCGTTATCGTTATCGGCCTGACGGCTACGAGTCTTGCGCCAAAGTCGGTCACCGACGTGGCTAAATTCGTAGCCATCGGGATTGGCAACCGGCAGGATCATCCAGTCAGTATTGTCGAGTAGTTTCGAGTACGTCGTGTTTTTTTCCACAAGCTGACTCAAAATGTAGGTCGCTACGGCTGTACCGATCCATTCTCTTGCGTGCATGCCTGCGAACAAGTAAGCCCTTTATTTTTCTCACACAACTGGTGACCAACACGTACGCTTCGATGCATTACTTTTGTTGCGTCCAAGAATTAATAGTAAACACGTTATTCCGGAAATCCCGGTTGCTGGTTAAACGACCGTATAGCTTCTCACGGATGCGAGGCACAATTTTTTTAGATTTAAGAGATTTTGAAACCCTCGTTAAAGTTTTGTTCTGACTAGAGTTCAGAAAAAGTAATAACTTAAAAAACGCGAAATTGTTATAATTCACCACATATCCACCGTATAGAAACAAAGTAAACTCAAATATAATATTATTTATTTCTCGTTAATTTAGCGACCAAAACTTATTTTATATTCCTTACACACGGTGAAAAAAGCTTAGTTAGATCAATCAAGGCGCTTGGTTATATTTGCGCCTACTAAGTTATTGGTTAGACCAACCAAGTTATTGGTTACACCAACTAAATCATCTTGGTTAGTCAATCAATAACTTGGTTGATTAACAAATAAGTTGATTGGTCTAACGAATAACTAAGTTTTTGGTGCATATCTTTGGGAGAGGCGAATGATCCGCTCTTATACCAGGGTGCGATCTATATGGTGCTGATGCTTCTCTTGCGCTATAAGGACCCATATTACGAGTATCGCCTTGTCTTAAGATAAGGCTAGATATTGACTTTTCAACTTAAAATATTTAGCACATTTTTCTCGAACCCAAATTTTTGGCAGATAGTCGTTGGAAAAGTTAAAAATTCCAGATTGCAAAATAATAATCTGGGTCATTGACAAAAATTTTCCACGTTTTTCACCTGGTTCTTACTCATGTTTGCGGATCTCTTCGCGACGTGTTATCTCGGTGATGAGCCTCGTCTTGAACCCATATGGGAAGCAATGAAAAAGTAACAAACCGACCGGGTTGTTCGGTTGAAATATAATTGTGACAAACGTTCTAGACACATTTATCAGATCGCGAGACAACAGACGGCGGGATAATAATGAGTCGAGTACGTTTTTTTTTTATTATATTCACGTAGGGTTGTGGGTCAAGACCGTTTGCCACCGGTTCTTTTGTACCGGGGTTTCCAACCGTAACCATGAAGATCATAAATCGGTACGCGCTACTTTCGTTGTGCGTCAAGAGTTTATGTAAATCTCCGGGCCAAGTGAATTCACGACAAATCCGCACAATTATTTTTCGACCTCATCGCTAATTCAAGATTCTTGATTCCGAATTTCTCCACTTCATATGATAGAAGTCTCGAAAATGTCCATGCGCAGAAAATTAATCGAGAAATCCCGAAGAATGTGAATAAATATTGAGAAATTCATGAGGCAAAATATTCTTTTGAAAATTCACGCAATAAAACAGAGTTTTGGTAATTTATTAATGTAAAAAAAAAATCGAATTTTCTCATACCTGCATCGATCCAAACTGTTGGTTTTTTCGTTCCGTCTTTCGCCGGACCACTCGAAACTTTGACGACTTTAAGAGGCTGTCCCTCGTAACTGCGGCCAATGGTTTCAAGTTCAACCAGATTTGGATACCTGAATGCCAAGTACTCAAGAAATTTGAGTATCTCTGAAACAAATTTGAAATATTTTGGGTCATGTGACAATGTTAGGATGAAAATATGACCACCACTGACAACCAGTGCACTAAATAGATTATTTACCCCCAAAACGGTGATAACGTTTCCAGGTCATCGAATGGCCTTGATTACTGACCAGATCATCGCGTTGTTCTTTAGACATCTTCGGATTCTGATATGCTATGGTTTTCTGTCCATTAGACGACAAAAGGCATTAAAAAAAAGATTGACACGTATTGCAGTGCACACGATGATCGACCGATTGATAGCATACCTGAAGATCGGGAATCAGAACTGTGAAGTTGATTCGCTTTTCTCGTAAGAAATCTTTCACGTCTGCAACGACGTCCGGTGAGATCAACATGTCGGTTGACCTAGATCATATTGAGAACATTTTTTAACAAACATCCACTATTCTCGATATCAATTGTATAAATAATGTATACTGGAAAAAATGTATTTTGTATACATAATATGTATATATTGTATCGAATACAATTGGCTTGCATTTTGACGAAATTAATAAAATATTTCCTTGCTAAGTTATTAATAAAATTTTCAATCTGAAATAGAATTATATTAGGAATGAAAGGACGATTTTAATTAAACGAATATGTTTTTTCCCGATTTCGCTAAAATAACCTCATTGCGTGCACAAAATCGCTCATTTTTCTCCTTTATTCGTATGCATGTTTAATCCAGTTTCATTACTCACTACGGAGGAAAACATTTCTGCCCGGTGAAAGTAATGAAAACCGTACTCTGCACATGCGTACTCGTTATTGGTTAAAAATATACTATTTTTCATCCGTGCTGAAAAAGAAAGTTCTTCTCTTGGTAAAAAATATTCTTATTTGGTAATGACTCATACCCAGTAATTCCAACGACAGACAACATTTTTAATAAGTGGACCATTAAAATGGTCGACTTATTAAAAAGGCTCGCAGACCTCACGGTCTCCGATCGGATTATAACCTCAGGATATGATAGTGTATTCTACGTGTTGTTAATTTTTGTCCGAACCCAGAATACTATATAACCTGAAGTTACAATCCGATCGAATAGCACAAGTTCCATAAGTGTGTCGGGTATTCAAAGAATCATCCATATTAAAAAACACATCATATTTCATCACCGACCTAATTCTCATGATCACGAAAGAACTAGCACGGTGCTCTTAGGGGGCTCTGCCCCAGAGTACGCAATAAGCTACATCAAACTCAAACTAGCTTAACAAATTATATAAAGTTATATGCAACATCACCTGTTGCTCATTGGTTGAGTCCAAAACTTAACGTCATCACCTTCAGAGTCTCTCATGTCTAGTAAGTCTCTAATTTGACTTTTCGTGACAGGAGTTGTCCTGATCAATTGATGACCCTTGTAACTGACTCTAGTCGGCCGCGATTTGCTGTTCGGCGAGTCGCCGATCACGTTATTCACGATCGTCGTAAGCCCTCCAGTGACTACACCCACCACCGATTCCAATAAACCGGTGAAGGAAAATTCTCGATTACTCGGTGACCATAACGAGTACCAAGACGACTGTTGTTGTCGAACGGATCCTTTTTCTATGTCGCTCACATGGTCCGAAATTCTCGACACGGCACCCAAACTTTTATTACTCAATACCGGACTCCTGAAAAATATTTCATCACTGTGAAGGTAACTTCAAATTCTTGGTCATAATTAGTGCTTTTCAAATATTCATAATTCAATTTGCAATTTCTCTTTTATGTTTCAGATTTAATTGTTTTATATTTTCACTTGTGTTTATGTGAGTAGTGTAAAAATAAACTCTGCGGTGAAAGAAATGATGCTTTTCATTAGAATGTACAACCATTCAAGATATTCTACGAAATAATTAATAATTATCAATTATGAAAAAAAATATTATTCTATTAAAATAATAATGAATAATTCGGCGTATTCTTTTATAACGACTTAAAATATTATGTAGTTGTAATAATTTACAACCATTTAGTTTGAAAAGCATCGAAAGTCTCCAAATAAAATTCAATAAATAATTAATCCAAATCACAATAATCGTTATTAAGATATAGCTAATACTTCTTTACCACACAATTCGGTAGATCAACACTTATTTTCGTACCAATATATGCTGTAAGTTACTATGAGTTATAAATAATTTAGGATTTGAAAAATTAATCAAAGGACGCATATCGAGTGACAAATATTATCGTCTGATGCAACTGCTGACCACAATTTCTGCATGCGATAACCGTAAGCGGAAAGTAGATCGGTTCAGGAATAAACGTTATCGAGTGCATCAGGACATTATATTGGTTTTCCCCAGTTCATGTCACCGTAAAAAAAAAAGAGGAAAACAGTGTCTAAAGAAAGAAGGTGATCAAGACAAGTGGCTACGACAAGAAGATATCAACGTGATCCACTTATCAAGCACTTGGAGATGGGTGGAAAGATAAACGAGGCCAGTCTGAGATACTCCGTCGTCGCACGTTGTATACTATTTTGAGTGCAATAGTGCAAACCTGTTGTAATCTGGTATCTTCGAGTATTCACGTTCATGATAACTTAATCCGTCTTCTGTGCCATCACCGTTAGATAACGATTTTTCACCGAATGGACTTCCGATTACAAACGATTGAAAGGACAATAAAACAATGAAACACCGAGTAAATCGCACAAGAAATTGGCGAGGTGCGTTTGATGCTGTGGTTTTCGCCATGGTCTCGAAGATCGCGTCTCCGCGGTCAAGAGGAAGGATACGACCGTGACGAAAGTCCCGAGCTAACTGACTGACCTTCCCAGATCCCTACTCTTCGACACGTGTGGCTCATTCCATCCCGCGAGGACCGACCAAGGTGAAAAACCTCGGTTTTACTGTCATGCCCCATAAGATTCATCCGGTCCCGTCTTTCACCTGGTACCCACGAGGCCTTTCCGGAACCATTCGTTCTGCTCCACTCATCGTTATCGCAGCTACAGTTTACCACGTCTCGCTGACAATTCTCATATCATTTTCTCGATTTCGACATCGAGTTTTTATATAGTTTTTATAGTTATTTTAATAACCATTGTGAACGGAAAAAGGGGACAGTACTCGGATTTTTTGTACTTAAATTTACGGTAAGAATGTAGGAAAGAAAGTTTTGAGTGTAAGTACTTTCCTTATGTAGAAATAAAAATATTTTAATGTTTATTCAAGGAATGACGGTATTTGACATTTTTTTTAAATCCTATTTTTTAATAATTGTCTCAAGATTGTTGTCACGATTTTTTTTTTCATTTATGAAATGTAATGTTGTGTAATTATACTTTAATTGATCAATTGAAAAAATGTGAAAAGTGTTTGCAACAATATTATGTAAAATCGGATTTAAATAAATTATTGTGAAACTTTTACGACGTATCGAATCTACACAAAAATAATCATAAAATATCGATCGGACATTAATAGTATCCAAAAACGATTACGTTGATTTTCAGGCGGATTGAGCCTTCAGAATTTCAGTCAATAAATTGTAGAAATATTTAATTTAGGCAACGGGATTATTATGGGCGCACTTTGTGTGCAAATAAAAGTGCTTTTAAAATTGTGTTTCTTTTGATAAAAATCTTGATGAAAATTTGGTATGATATATTTTATAAAAACGATATTCCTGAGGGCCGTTTGTGGAATGTAACGGTTTGTCAAAAACAAGCCAAGGTGAGCTCATCGAGCTCATCGCTCGATCGAGTTTAGGTGGAGGACTTGTGTATACTATAGGCTACATAATGCAGTGGTGTAAGCAAGTCCTTTCGCCGTCATCATTGTGTACCGCGTACGGGAATACTGTAATCGCACCGCAGAGGCGCCTATGCCGATGAGTTGCGGTCTTGCCTGTTCAAAGCTACCTCAGTAGGTCATTATATTTGCCGTTAGGCCGAGACGCGATACCTCGGATATAAGCGTTCATGTGAAACGGTGAAAATGTTATGTCTCCGGTTCGAAAATCCCAGCACTTGCCTTACCGCTATCGGCGAGCGAGTTATTCCAAATATTCGTTAAGCCAAAGTAGCTAATTAACGAAGAAAATATGATGATGAAAAAAAAATATACAGTAGGTTTTGGGAAAAACTAAATTAGTCGACAAGTGTTTACATTTTTTGCGCAGTGAGTATGATTTATTATTTAATAACTATATGCGATACCAGGTAGGGTACACAACGATACAATAATTGATTTCATCATACAGAGTAAGAGCATAACTGAGTAATAAGAATAATGACTCAAATAATTAAATTAATGTAGTACATATATATATATATATATATAATTTTGTTAGTCGTCTGAATTCGTAAAAAGAACGAGAAAGGGTAGAGGTTTGGATTTATATTGTTTTCTTTCGTTCTCCTTTTTTCGTGAATGCGTAAAGTTCGGGGGCTCCCCGGTTCTTCATATACTATACATAGCGTAGTACATTTTCTCTTTTTCATAATAGCTTTGACAGTTGTAGGCCCTTGCGACGAATTCTATCCTCCCGAATAGATCGAATTTTGACTAGCACGTTTGTGGCATGTCTTTGAGACGTAGTCGTAAACATTGTCATCGCAACGTAAATAATTATCGACGTCACGTAGCAATTACGGCGTCGAATTGGTAATAAAAAAAAGAAAGAAAAAAAAAAAAAAAAACAACGAGGACGACAGCCCATCGTCGTTTGGCCTTGGAGGACGTGAACCCGAAGAAACAAGCAAATGGGGGTTTCGAGCTGAATTTTCCATGATCTGACCCTGAGCCCCTTTAATAATTTTGACAATTTTTTATCATATAGTATTATGATTTTTGTTCGAAAAGTTCTACGCAATTGAAGTTTTACGTAAGATTTCAGGATATTAAAGAAAAAACCAAATTTGGTAGAACTTCTTACAAAAAGATCGGCTCATTATGAATAGGGTTTTAAAAATTTTGTAAATTTAAACTGAACTTTTCCGTTAGTATATAAAGATGATAAAAAGTAGCCCTTTTCGCGATATATCGTTGTTTATCGTTGTATACGAAAATTTTAGGAAAACTAAAATAATGTTTTTAATATACATTATGCAGCTCTTTCTAAACTGACCAAATTTAATCTTGGACATTTTTCGATAGGACCGTTAATTTCCAAGATATTGACGATTAAAAATATATAAAGCCTGAAAAGTTCGTCTGTAAAAAAGTTCGTGCCTTTTCTTTTTCAAAATACTATTTGATAAAAAATTGTCACAATTATTGAAGGGGGTCAGGGTCAGTGGATGAAAAAGTCAGCTAGAATTTCCCATATACATTTCGTCGTTAACGCGTGTGTTAACTATCGTATCGTTATTCGCTCGTCTATACGACGTTTCGCAAGTTTGATTAATAATTGACTGCTCATAGTCGTCCTCGCGGGCTCTCCTTTCGTCTCTGCGACCCTATACAACAATCTCGCTGAGGGACCGATGCATAGGACTCGCGAGCGCAACGAACGACCTCATTAAAGTCGTACACGTGACCAGCATATGATACGTTGATGCGAGGGCAACCTTAAACTCTCTTTAAAGGTATACAATGGCAAGAACGAAGGGATTTTTTAAAATAAATTCTGTGATGCTTCCTACTCGAAGCCCTAACGATAAACCATTCGTGTTTAGTCTCTCATCCAACGATTCCCTCAATTGCTTATTCGTTCGATACGCGTCTTCCTTCTCGACGCTTATTATCGACGCGAGAGCAACGATAATCGATTTACCGTTCTAATAACTATTGTAACTCGCGTAAATCATCCTCGTTCTCACTCTTTCTAAGGCCTTAGTGTTATGTACAGTTATGAACATTATTTTTCATACAGTAGATAGGTATGATAATAATGGCTCGTGGCAACGATAACATTCGGGTCTTTCTCAATGGACCCGGATATAACGTGATATATATTTCGATATATCTATTATTTGTGTATTTATAATTATTTGTGTATAACTTATTAGTTTTACTTTTGTTTTTAAATATTATTTACGATCGTGCAGCATGCATAGACGGTGTTGGATATTACCTATATACCTTTATACTACTTGGGATTAGTAGGACGCTTTTATACTTTTTTTTTGTAATTCGATTTTCCGTTTAACGTTTTGAGGCTTCTAAACCCTCGAAAACGATTGTTTATGAGAAGAAAAAAAACGGACATTTTATGGACGATAGGTAACATTTTTTCACATATCTATATCGTAATGTGTTGCATGCAATATTTAGCCATGTTTTTGGCGGGATATGCAGCCCCAGCGGTGCATCGTCCAGCTCCTTTCTTTCATGGCGGACGACGTGACAACGCTAGTCAGATCTATCGATCGAGATTCTCATCAACGTCGCGAACCTGACGACCATTAAACTTCTAAAAGAATGGTGACATTTTTGTTGGCTTTTTATTATAATTAATGATGGTCGGATTACGCGTATTCCAGGGTCGGGTTTAAACAATATTCGCCTTGATGACTGCGCTGCCCATCATAACTTTGTTAACAAAGTTTACGATCGCTGTTGCCGGTTGTCCTGGTTCCAATTCGGCGAATACATGACACTGATTATCGGACTTGTGGGCTGGTTTCCGCGCGACGAATCCAAAGCATCGGCTACAGCGAAAAACAGACATTATTTAAAATCATTTGAGGAATACAGATATTATCTTGATGCGACTAACATCGATAAATATCCTCAGAATAAAATTGTACTATCCCGATAAACATTATATGGGCGATTTATTTGAGCCTTCTGACAGTAACCATTTTGGCACGAGTACTACGGTTAGATTTTACAGAGACGAAGAATCAGCAATTTTAGAATTAACAAGATGGTTTCCTAATAATAGATAATATCAATTGGTAACTATTTTTCAAATACGAAAGCCTTGTCAAAATGGCCACACGACATTTCGTGTGGAAGTTATTAAAACGTTTTTTGTCGTTAGTAAATATTTGCTGATCTAAAATTCAGCGCTAAGTTATATAGCACATAAATTAAAAATACTTTTGTAGTCACTGTCTGCAGAACGGTTGGAAATCTGTGAATTTTCAAAAAATCCCTTTATCATCTCTATTCTGAATCCATGGATTTCGCAAAGATCTGCTTAGCGCCAATGTGAGTTATTTTGAAAATCTTTAGAAAACGCCCCGATATTAAATCAATCGAACGATGATAATTTTATCTATGGTAGTACAAATATAGATTTTAATCTTATACACGATTTTACTCGGCCTCTTGAAATTCATAATTTTGGGGATAAAAAAGTGTAGAAAATATACTTACTGGGCACTTAGAGGTCGTCCTGTATCATCACTGACAAAGTCCCAGGTTCTTTCCTCGGCGTCCAAGCCGCAATAGCTGATATTGTTTGTGGGATAGTGCCTTCGGAAGAATAACTTTCGCGCATTGTCCGTGAGCGTAATGCCCTGTGTAGAGACCTTGAAGTGAACGATCGTAGCTGTGGGTAAAGGTTTTTGGTCGAAGAGCGTCGTTATAGCTTTCTTGATCGCTTGCGGTCCAGTCAGGGACTCGGTGTCGATCGTAAAGAGGTACAATACGTTGCAGGCTGTAAAACAGAGATATTACACGGTTATGAATGCGTAAACGTCTGACTATATATCCTGTGAGACGAGAAGGATACTAAAACCGTAATTTTCTAAGCATTTCGAAAATTTTAATTACATCTTAATGAGATAATGCTGCTCCAGCTTTATTATGAAATATTACAGCTTGAGTACCGAACGATCGTAATAATAATTAGTAAATAACGATTATAATAAAATTATGAGAATGCTCAGTCTTGCGCATTTTCTACTAAAATTAAAAGATTTGATTTCCGCTCACCAGCTCCTTGAGCGAGAAGCTGCTGTGTGCTATTCGAACTCGGGGAGTCCAGGGCTCTCGCGGCGGCTTCCGGCTCGGGAAGCAAAAGTTGACAGGGTAAAGCCATGGCCATTAAGCTGTGTTGATAAACTAGTGCCGAGAGGGAACTGAACACAGGTTCATTTGCGCATCCTTTCAGTCGCACTCCTCGCGATGTCGGTTCTATTAGGAAATGCCTGACTAATTCGCTCGACGGATCTTTCGGACTGCTTGGTGCACCAGGAGGAGGTGTCGCGACTTTCAACGCGAGCCCGAAAGCCCCAGGGAAGGAGTTGCTATCGCGAACGACGAAAGTACCGGGTGTTGCGTCCTTCAACATCGATATGGCTGCAAAACAAACATTTATTTTAATCACCAAATAAAAAAAGAGATTAAAAAATGTCCAATTCAGAGGCCCGTAGACATTGTCAGATAAGAATCGCTGATACTCATTGATGCATATCTTGTTTGGCTGTGGTTGTTATGTAAAAAAATGTCTTCTTGATCCCTGGAAGAAAGAATTTTTTTTTTTTGCGTATTGGAATTACCAGCCGGCTATTATGATTTAAGTAGATTTCAAAAAAAATATTTTAATACTGTGCTCATTTTATATGAAAACCGGTAGATCGATTATTTTCAAGTAAATTCTATGGCATTTCTTGAAGAAATGGGAATAGACTTGAAATAGTGAATGAAAAAAAAAAAAAATACTTGCATAAATTAAAAGTTTACTGCTATATATAAAAAAGAAACATTCATGCTAGAATGATACATATTATATATAATAACCGATAAATTCTTGGGAATTTTTGCTCTACAGGTTCTCTTATAAAATGATCTAGAGACTGAAAACGAAGAAAAATATTGTACCCAGTACGAAAATTAGCAGCACGAAATAAAGGCATTTGACGCCATAAATGCTACATGTACATGTGTCGCCTTTACCGCTGTGTTCGTTTCGTGCCCCACTTGTGTACCTTTGATTTTTAACGCAGAATTGCCAGATGCTTTCACCACCAAACAAATAATCCTTTCTCATTCGTATTTTATTCAGGTGATACTGGCAGCCAAACAAATGAAATATTCATCAGCGAATGTCACTGATTTGGACCTTATTTTCTTCGCTCATGACGCCGTGATTCATCCCTTCTCCCTCACACCCGTGCTCAATCGCTAACGAAAATTGTAATGCATCGATTTCATAGGTAGAGAACGTTTCTGAGGAAACCCGAATTATTAACGTCCGAGCAAATATGATACGACGATGCTAATAATATGCATGTCTTAAAATAATCGTTTTCTTTGAAATCGATGGATTACAATGTTTATTACCGACGGAATCGGCTCAACATTGCCTTAATTAAATACATGACTTAATTAAATAATTTACCTTGTTCCCGTGAGATATTAGGCTTGTACCAGATTCTACTGGTGTCCCGGACGAATTTGACATTAACATCCGCCACTTCTTGGGGTTCTGTGTTTGAGTGGATGCTCGATCTTCTCGATCCATAATGCTGCACCTGTGGCGACGTATGTCCCCCGCTATTGACCGAATTGTACGAAGTAGCACTCTGAAAAACGTTCCATTTCCATTAATTGCCGCCCAACCCTCTTGAGTGATGTAAAGGGCGTTCGACAAATTACCTTGGGACTCTGGGCGAACTCTACGTGTGTTGGAGTACCAGCATGACGAATGACTGTATGCGTTTCCGAGACAGTCGATTCGCTGGTCGGTGAGACGGGCCGATCCTTGCTGCAATTTTTACAATTACTTTATTTCGTTGTATCGAATATTAGTACTATTTGATCGGACACAGATAAGGTAGTGCGAGTGGGGATCGTGCAAAAGAGTGCTCCTTTATGAAGTACATGACAAACAAATGGACGAGTGTACACAGATTTTTTCTTCTCGAGCAAGTAGTTAACAGTGCTCGGGTAAACACGATGCAATACATAAATTCATCCTGTTAGTCATTTGAACGTTGACGTCTATTGTATGCAAATATATTTGCAATAAGCATCAAACTTTTTTTCTAAGTGATTTTCACCTTGTGATTTTTTTTATATAACATAGCATTCTCCAAACATGAAATGTGATAACTTTACCACGTTTTAAACTGAATTTACTAATTCTGTTCTTATTGATGAGTGGGTTACCAATATCGTATGATATTTTACTACACCGAATTGTTAAGTTTGTAAGACCGCCAGACGGTGTCTCGATATTCCACGAATAATGTTAGAAAAAAAAAAACACGACACATAACAAAATCACGGTGCATTACGTTTTCGGACTCACTATTTATTCATGCTACGAGAGTAGACGAGTGCCACGCGTTACATTTCATAGATTTTTTACGTATTTTTTTATTTTACCTATAGTCAAACGACGCCGACTGGTTAGTGAGTGGCCATCGTTTGTTATGCATTTGTTTAAGCGACCCGCTTGCCGGAAAACTCAAACGTCTAAAATCACGAAGAGTACAATTTAACCCTTCTTCATGGTGGAATCGGTTAAATTGGCACGCACTAATGATTCCCTTATTGTAAAATTAAGGAGAATTCAGATTGCACTCGTTAAAATATTTTTTGTCTTTTTTCAAGAAAACGATAAAATTAAAAGAACATACCGCTGTGTCGTCGGACTCTTGGGAGGAAGCCCCGTCTCCCTGGATATTTCCCTGCGCTCTTCGATATAGATAGCTCTATCGGCAGTGTAACCTCGATTGTTATTGTTATTGATATTGTTGTTCCCGGCGGGGTGATCGCTGTTGTGAATATTATTGTTGTTCACCGCGTAAGTAGACGAAGAGTCGTTGATATTGTTGGAAGTAACGTAATTACGATCAGCAGCGAAGGTGACAGTTGGCGACGAGTTATTGACATACGGTGTTCGCGGATGAACCGGGAATGCCGGTGTTTGAGGTCTCGAGGCATTCCCGACATTAGCACTACCGGGACTGACGCTCCTCTCGATCCAAGATGACGGCGAGTCATTCTGCAACTATTGTAAATGTAAAGAAAAAAAGAAAAAAAAAGAAAAAAAAAAAAAACAAACAAATCAGTCTTTGAAAAAAAAGTTTCCGAGTAAATATCATAAAAGTCATATTCAGAGTAACGAGAAACGTACTCGAAAGATTAGCACCTCTCGCCACTTGCAAATTTTCATTATTAAAAAAAATGTATAGCTTGATGGGAGAAAACTAGTTGTGCAAAGCGGTCGACAAACCTGGGTGCTACTCTGCCATGCTTTTGGTGACTGATTAGGGGAACTGTTAGTGTCGGTATTGATGGCGCTGTTGGATGTTGTCGATGATGCCGTGGACATAGCATGAGCGTGATGATGATGAATGTTCTCGTTCTTGTTAGTCGATGAGTGATTCCTGACGGGTGATATCTCAGCAAGAGAACGAATTAGGCTCACGAGAGGATCGTTTGCGTCGTTGTGACCGGAAGGATGTTGTCCGACGACGGCCAAGAGACCGGCATCGACGGTATCCTTGTTCTCGTTATTAATCGTCATCGACGAGTAGTTATTCTTAGCAACGTAAGAATTTTGAGAGGCCTGATTGCCGTTTCTGGACTCGGGGCGAGTGGAAAAACGCACCGTTCCTTGATTCTCCTGTGAATTGTTCGAAGACGAGAACGAGTGAGAAACTTGACGATGCTCTTTCAGGATAGTCTCAGCGCGGCCGTAACTGTCGCTTCTTGAATCCGGTCGTGGTGGCTGTTGTTGTTGTTGTTGTTGTTCTTGTTGCTGCTGTCTCCGCTGGGTTAGCTGCTGTTTGTCCGTGTTTAGGGATTGCGCTAGGCCTAATAGCGGTGCTGATGTTTGAGCGGCGTGTGAGGATGTCGGAGGGCTCTGGAACGCAAGCCAAGCTCTTCTTCTCAGGCAACATGCACGAATATTTCTAGCCAGATTGTGAAGAGGGTGGGATTTACACCGGAAATAGGCACGAAACTTGCTCGCTCCACTCGAGATAAATTAATGCGTTTAACGTTGTTGAGATAATGCGCGCGGCACGCTCCAAAATACTATTATTATTATTATTACAGATAAAAATATTGTGGATCTAACGAGTCCCAGGAGTTAATTGCGACTATCTAACTAGCCGTTACTATCTAAAAAGCCAAACTCGTGAGGGGCTAAGGGTCTCTATATTCAGGCTATGCGTTTGACTAGCCTATTTTTTTTGACTTACCTGGCTGTCGTTATATTTTCGGAACTCGTAGGCCCTCTTAACCGCGACGAAAGGTCTTTCGTTGACGCTTTCGGCTCTGGGCCTTCCCAGTGTGCCGTTTATCGCGCTGCCATTGAATTTTCGACTGCTCGATCTCTGAGGTAGAAGCGGGCTCGCCGGTGCCGATGTGTGAGGCGCGCCTCTCAAGCTCTGCTGAAATAAACGATACGGTCGATTGTTTCTCTGTGCCGTCGTCAGTGATTTATAGTGACCGGGAGGATGTGAGTCAGGCGGGAGAACCCACCAAGACTTACCTGATAGGCGACGGAATTGCTCGGCCAGAGATCGTCGTCATCGTCGAGAACCGCAGAGTCGCTCGCGTAACCATCGTGCCTCAATCGACCTCTCTGGAGACTCCTTAGCTCGCCGATTAAACGATGTCCGCTCTCCAGGCGCCAGATTTTTCCCGGACTCCTCTCGTCCCGTCGCGCCGCAAGCTTTAGCTGCTGCTGCCTCAACCATGAGAGCCTGAAATGAATTACGGTCATATGAATTCTCTGGTAGTGTCGTCTCGTTGCAGCACGTAATTGAGATACTGCGAGAGAAACTCTGTGAGCTGAAGAGACGAGCAACAAAGGCTCGTTAGGACAGCAATCAGGGCGTTGCCGTTGCGAATCAAAGATTTTTATTAATAGCCACATTCGTCGGGATATCGATTGAGAGGGACAATTATCGTCTAAGGTTTCGAGAGAGGCCCTTTCTTGCACGAACCTGACTCTATAGAGCTACTTACGAGCCTCGCTGCACATATTATCGACACCTTCTAACTGTATATAAATTTGGTTTTTAAATTAATTACGCGGAGCGTTCGATTTGTTTACCCGTTAAAGTATTTTACACTTGAGTTTTGTTGTATTAGTTTCCCTCCAGATTTAATCCAATTATCTTCCACCGGGGATAATGAAGACAAGAGAGGAGCGAAGAAGAGAAAGCGAGGAAATGAAAAGCGGTGTTTCCGCCATGGCCGATTTAGCATGTCTCGCCTGTTCTATATTTATAATTATGTCAGAGGGCGAGAGCGACGATCTTACTCGAAATAAACTCCGGTAACTGCTTCGTCGCTTTCTTTTCTTATTTTCATTCTTTTATTTCATTTTGGTCTGCAGTTACTTCATATTTGAGAACGATAGTCTGAGGTTACATTAAACTGTGCGCCAATAGACTGGCTGAAAATATCCACCTCGATGTGGTACACTCTTGGTAAGAAAGTTTTCGCTTTAAATTCACACGGCGTTCATAAGATCGTAAACAGCGACGTCGGTAAAGACAAGTTTCGGGCTCACAGCTACGATCAACCTTATACGAGTTTCCGAGTTTCACATATCGTTTTTTTCCCGCATCCACCTTCGCGTCCAGTTCGTAAATATCGGACAAGTCATTCCGAGCTCAATGCCTGAGAGTGACTCACGGTGGAGACCGCATTTACCATTTTTGTCGGGAAATACATTACAAGCAGTACAACGATCCCGTAAACGCGGGAAATACGCGTATACGATTTTTAAATTATATCTTCAGAGTCATGTGTGAGCTATTTGAGAGAATAATGCTTCGATATTTAACAGCCAGCTTCGTAACTTGATAATTTTTTCTTTGCGGCGTCTCATTTGGAACCACACAAATGGCACATATTTTAACTGATTTACGTATTTACTTTTAACCCCTTGAACTGCGAAATTGCATCTCGTTATATAGCGCCTTGACGTCACTATTGCTTAATCGATATCATTTTGGTTTGGTAGTCGACAATCCAAAAACCTTTGATTGCGCCTCTTCTGACTCGAATTTTCTCAACACAATGTGAAATATGAGTAAGAAAAATGCTGAAAATTTGTTTCACATAATTTAAAAATAACGACTATTAAAAGCCCGAGATCGGTGCATTTTAGGAAACACTTTCGGAACTATTGCACTGTATGTGGTCAAGATTTGGTGAAAAGAAGCCTTAGGCCGTATTTAAAACTACAAGCCCAAAACCGTGATATACTTTTTCCGAAAAAGTCACTTATTAGTGCCTGAGACTTATCGAAAACGTTTTAGGAGCCAAACGAAACTTTCGCATGACGTTTCTTTAGCCTGTACTTAGGTCGGAATGATGAAGTCAATTACATTCAGCCCACATGGAAATTTGTATATGTGAAATATAAAATATGGTGGCGCATAAAATATATGTTGCATCTTTTTTTCTATACATTATACGAAATTCTCTATATTCAATATACATTTTCACTCACGTAATTTTTTTCGTGTTAAAGACGAAAAGAGAATGGTTTTAGTTGAAATAAATAATTCATTGATCGCTCATAAGCGAGAAGGTACGTACCCATCGGCATGATCGGAGTGTGATTTGACAGGTCCATTTGCGAATTCCGGCGGTGGATCCGGCGTATGTGGGCTAAGTGGACTGATGGGCCTTCGTGAGTTTTCACCAAGAACATCGTCAAGGTCGACGACCGGAGCGTTACCCCTCATGGTCGCCTTCCTCACCAAAGAAGGCGACGAGAGTTTCTGATGCTTTATCATATCGGTTGTGGCGCCGTAGCTGAATGGCTGGCTGGTCTGTCTAGCGTGATAGGGAATATCCTCGTCGATAAAGTCTATGTTGCCACCGGGTGAAAAGGACTGCGACTGTTTCGCCGACTCGTGAATCTTTCTTTCGGGTGAGACGCGATAATCGACAACGTCCATGTTTCTCGATTCGCTTTTTAGAGTTCCGTAATTGCTTGATGAGTTATAAGGCGGGCTTGACTCTCTCGTATTTCCACCGTAGCTCCTGTACGAATCTTTCAGTGTTGAATACGTCGATGTTGGATTGCTGCTTCCGTGACTTCCGTAATTTCGTGACTCCTGAATGTACATCTTATCCGATCGGCGGCTTGTCGTTCTATTGTTGTAGTCGTCGCTTGATGGAGGATCTGGCATAGACTGTAACATACGCGTTGATCAAGAGTCACGGCTAAGGTCACGATGTAGAATACCGAACGATTTAAAATTAATATCACGCGTTTTAGTGTTTGGCGAATCAGGTGAAGTTTCAAAAAGTAACTTACTTGTTTTTCTATATTCTGCAGCATCGAAAATTTACTTTGAAATTATCTTTTATAATTTATCCAATTGTGATGATAATTGTAGAGAAAAAAAAAAGAAAAAAAAAATACGATTCAAAATTGTAGGCATTAATTTATCTCACTACTAGTTACGACCAAGTATTTCTTTCAATATTTGTTTTGGATCATCCTGTAAGACGTAGATAGTAAAAGACTAACGCGAGCGAGGCCATCGACGATAGTACTTGAGCCACGACAATTCGCACCAGGCGTTACTAATAGCTTGCGCCAATTGCCGAAACCAATTGGTAATTTAGTCGGTTGTAAAAAGCTTCACAGCATGAGATATTGAATTGATAATATGTGGTTTGTAGGAACGTACCTCAACAGTGAGCATCATATCATGCAAAAGTTTGTCGAGATCACCGTGCGCTTGACTCTCGGGTTCAGGCTCTGGCGGACTTGGTCGTTGTGGCGGTGCGCTGCTTATACCACTATCCATAGAAACCGTCAACGGGGAACCTCGGGCACCACCTCCGGCACCCTGATGCACAACCGCGTACAGAGATCCATCTATCGGTCCGCAAGTGTATCCCAAGCCGCGGGGTGAAGTCTGTACCGAAGAACTCGAGGGTGGTGGAGGGGAGAGAGGTGTTTCACGACCTTCTGCAACATAAACGAAAAATTATGTTATCAAGTCACCAAAACAAAAAAGAAATTTCAATATACAAAGAAAACGACATTTACGAAAAGATAAATCCACCGAACTCTCTTATATTACGCTATATATTTTCCGATAAGACCATTTTCTGAATCATTCGACACGACACGACAATACTCAAAATGTTTGATACGCGGAAATACCGAGCAATGACTAAATTGAAAGTTTTTCCTTTCCCGATGAATTTAGGCGCTAACTTAAGTTACGTCATGCGGTTGACGTAAGTCACGCGTGCCTGACGTAATATCCTTGTGGTAGGTTTGCGCACAGTGGCAGAATTCTCTAACTCACTGAAAAGCTGGAGACGCGTTTGTGAAGCTCGAAGGAGCCGAGGGTGCAGCTGCGACTCGGCGAGAGAAAAGTTCAAGGAACACATTCCAGCGTGAGCACGAGCTCGGCGATGCCACTGCAGTTATTCGTACTGTGGCTGCTACATTCTTGCAAGACGCGTGAGGTCTCCGAGTATTTCGAGCAATCATTTCTCTGAGAATCGATCGGGCGTGTTTAAGAGAAAAGCGCCTGTGAATGCGAGACTCGCAGGTTTCTAGCAATTCCTGGAGTGTAAGCGATGACCTGACGTTCGGTTACGTTTAAGAGCAAAAGGTTCGCGCTTCTATTTATTTATTTATTTTTATTCTTCAATGAACGGGACAAGTGCCTTGATCATCGATTACTTATCTCAGAAAGTGTGAATCCACGCGCGAACCATCGTCGTTAGTCTTACTTTCGTCCGGTCCGTGTATATATCTCTAATTATAGTAATTACGAGACCCGCCGCGTGAGAATTTTAACAAGACATTAAGGTGGGACGTTAATTAATGACGTTCATCCTTGTTTTGTTTATGCCTTTTATCTTTCTCTCGCTCATAATGGTTGCCTGCTTGATCGACTTGCTCCAACATGGTTGTTGCAATCATTGACAAAATGCATTAAAAGATTCCATTAGAAGAGTTTATCCATTAAGTCCCCGAGTGCTTGACTGATAATCAGTTCACTTTTTTATTATCAATGTAATGATACTTTAAAGTTATTGTACAGTTTTCTTTAATACATTTACTAACTGCACGAAGAGCAGAAATATCGCTACTTTCGGGTAAAATTTAGCGTGAGAGATTAATAAGAATATATTTGAAAATTAGATTTTTTTTTTCAGCTTAATAGAGAAACTAACGACAAATTCAAATGTTCATTACTTTCCATTATTAAGGATTGTGAGTTATTCCACACCCGTAAGAATGTATCTAAATTACGAGAAATTTCATTTCAAGAATACATTAGAAACACCAATAATAATTTTCTGATTACTTGCAAAAGTAATGAAAATATAAGTGTCAACAGAATTTGAAAAATGTACAATGCCTCAAATTTGTTTATCAATGTCTAAAAATTTTCCGGTGGCTTATTAAAACGACAGTCATTTGTCACATGGACAGCCGTTTACACCAATTAGATTAATAAGATGCACGTCACGACGTCGGAGATCAAAGTCAATGATATTGTTGACTGATTTTCGAGCTCAAGTTTCTTTTCATTTCTGACTACGTGCCGTTAATAGAAGTCTGTCGAGTCCGAACTCGTGTACGTCAGATAAGTTACTTTTTCAAAGGCGGCTGGAAAAAGGTCGGTCGCGCGTAAACGTGGACAAGTATAAAGAGACGAGAGAGAGAAAAAAAGAAGGTTTGCAAGTGAGCGGCGGTGAAGGTGTAATTGTGAATTATTACACACCCCGTAAAAATGTATGCGAATTACGACAAATTTCACTCGAAGAATACATAATAAAAACAAATAATTGTTCTATGATTACTTGCAAAAGTACGAAAAATATGAGTATGAACAGAATAATGAAAATTTACAATTCACTATGCCCCAAAATTTCTTCAACAGTGCCTAAAAATATTCAGGCAGCTTATTAAAACGGCGGTCATTTGTCAAATGGGCAGACGTTTACGCCAATTACATTAATAAGATGCACGCCACGACGTGGGAGACCAAACTCAATGATATTGTTGACTGCACTCTAAAAACCAAGCGTATTGCAAGTGTGTTGTTTCCTATTTTTTACATTGTGACGAGTTTTTACACTTTCAAGCGTACTGTCATTTACATGGTAAATGATATGTAAACGGAGCACGCCTGTAAACGTATAAAAACTCGTCACAATGTAAAAGATAGGAAACAACACACTTGCCACATGCTTGGTTTTTAGAGTGTGATTTTCGAGCCCAAGTTCCCTTTCGTTTCTGACTACGTGCCGTTAATAGAAGACTGTCGCGAGTCCGCCGAAGTCGCGTACTTACGTCGGATAAGTCACTCTTTCAGAGGCGGCTGAAAAAAGGCCGGTAGCGGGTAAACGCGGAGAAATATAAAGAGACGAGAGAAAAAAAAAAAGAAAAAGAAGGTTTGCAAGTGAGCGGCGGTGAAGTAAAGTGGTCGTTGAAATGGCGGTGTAGAGCCAGGGATGCCGGTGCACTACTGGCATACATCACTGGCACGTATATAGTTGCGTGTCTAGCAGCATTACGGACACACTACATTGCTCTCTCGCCTCTCTCGCCATTAGACTCGGCGCGGTCTTAAAACGCTTGCGAGATCATAGTGCGCACGTCCCCTTTTGACTTTTGGACGTCTGCAAGTGAGAGAACTCGACCAGTTATTCGCTTCTCTATTTGGCTGCTGTAGCAGAGTTTTTCATCATCGTCAACATCTATCGCTGGTAGCCATGTGGACGCTACTGCTGAGCGCAATTATAATGATACTTCTCTACGATGTCAATGACACGAGGCTGCAATGCAGAGCAGCGAATTGCTCGAAGGCTACGGCGAACCGCGGTTTGCGTGGCTTCCAGCCTCATCTGAATTCAATTCGCGTCCCCGCTATCTTGTCGACGCATCGCTTACCCGTATAAATCATTTTTATTTGAGCTTCTCGAGCTCGTCTGCGCTTATTACTCGTCACGGGGTTTCGTCAAGATCCTTTCTCTCTCAATCCAACGACAACTAATCTCTGTGTACCCATCGCGCATGCTTTTTTTTTTGTTTTTTTTTTTCTTCTGGTGTATATTTCTTTTTGCGCTGTTAACACGTTGAATAAAGAAATTGAATAAAAATTCGTTGAGAGTATAAAGAACTTTTTCTACTGCATATCTGCATTTATTATGCATTGAAAAATGTGTAATTAGATACTCAACAAGATTTAAATAAAAAATCGCAGCGCTGTTGGCGATGACTATTTCATCCGTGAATTTTTTTCATTTTACGGATTCGAAAAGCCTTGTTAAAGAAAAACAAAGCATTCTCTATGAGGAAACAAAATAAGCTACATCGTTTCTAGATTGTACAACCGTAATTCACCATTAATCGTACGATATATTATCCGTACATATTCGTACATATTCGTACATGAATGTATTTACTTCAATCAAAACTATTAAAATTTTCTGTATATCAACAATATTTTTAATGAATTCCGTATGAGGCCGCATTTCTTCTTGCGATGGTTATGATATGTAGTACAACAAAAGTCTTCTACGCCAATGTGCCACTTGGCCTTATCTGACTCTCCGTATAATATCGTTGGAAGTGTGTTGCAGCTGCAAGAGTATTCCTAGAGACGTCCGAGAGTTAATGCAAAAGATACTCCCGAGATATCACCCTCGCATATCTATACGAGACAATCCCGTTCAGTCCTTCTACGATTAGACCTCACAAACCTAAATTCTTTTTAAATTTAAAAACTACTTTTAACGAAATTATCCCTCATCGAATTTTCGTGATTTTCCAAATCCTATTCCGTTCAATGACCTATACTTCGAGATTGCGTGATCGTAAAAAAAATGTGCGACAGGATTTCTTTTCGTCTTTCGTTCACCAATATATAGAAAAGGAAGCAAAAAGATGCCGGACCTTTCGACAACGCGATTTTTTTTCACATTTCTTTTTTAAACCCTCATTTTTCTAATCGTTTTTTTTTTTTTCAGGTGAACGAAAAAATAAAGGATATCCTATCGTACATAATTATTACAATAACGCAGTGAAATAATTTGTAAAGTATGAAATAAATAAATAAATAAATAGTGAGGTGAAATGGTCTAGGAACTGTGCTGGTTTGCCTCACACAGAGCACAGATATATTCGCTCAGTTTGCCTTCTCCGAAAAATAATGACAAGAAAAAAATGATAAATTTTGCACTACCGAAATACTCGCTTCGGGATGTTCAGCGATTGTCTTAAATAATCGTGTAGTTGGACAAGTGACCAGTGTCATCTGTCACTCGTGTCACCGCGCGAGATGTTATCTCATAAAATCAGCAATCCACGTTCCCGCATCGATTCGTCCATTCATTCACTCCTTTTACAGTAAATACGTGAATTCGTTGTTATGCTAAAAGGTGTTATCCAGTCGCGTAAAGCGTGAGAGAAATAAAATACATGCGAGAGAAAATACGAGATGGGTTGAAAAGGAGGAGGTGATGCGCGGTTACAGTGGTCTGGAGAGAAGCCCGCGGATGAATTACCAGTTTGACGGCCTTATAGAGATTCATGAGGCGAGGCACACACGGTGACAGGAAAGGTGGGCGCGAGGATATATCCTTTCTTTTTGTCGCTCATTTCTTTTTCTTTTTTTCGGCTTCTTTTTGCTTTCACTCTTTCTCGCTCGATCTCGAGTACATCGACTAATGACAAAAGTGTGAAAGACAGAGAGAAGTGTGTATAGAGAGCCAGGCGCGGTGAACCGATGCCTTGGGACTGTGGCGAATCGCATCTGCATTCCTGCCGAGTACCACCCATCCCTCCACCAGCAGAAGCAACAGAAGCAACAGAAGCAGTTGAAGCAACGACGATAAAGGAACGAGTGGGAAAGGGGAGAGAGAGAGAGAGAGAGAGAGAGAGAGAGAGAGAGTAACTACTACTCGCTCTTTCGCCAGACCCAGGTGTCTTGGCGGGTAAGCCAGGAGCGATAGCTGCTACCGGTTCCTCGAAGAGTTATGCTATCGGACCAACACCAACACTACTGACACCAGAATCTCCGTCAAAACGTCTTTGCACTCACCGAGATAAATACTCTGATTCGTTCCTAATGCAATATTGAATTTGCGATTGGTGCTGATAGCGAATCACTTTCTCGAAACTTTTTTTTTCTTCTTACAGATGAGAGAATTTATTTTTCGGGGTAAAAGAGAGAAGAAGTGGAGAAAAAAACTTGTACAAGAGGTGTGTAAGAGATAAACCTTTCGCCGAGAGCGCAGAAACGACACTGTCGTTTGCGATACAAGGAGCAGCAGTCCCGGCAGCGGCGGCGGCGGCGGCGGTGGCACGATTGCGAACCGGGCACTGTGCGGGGGATATACCAGAGAGTAAAAGACGCTGTGTGTACTCGAGCGACTCCGCCCCATCAACGGCGTCATCGACATCGTCATCGTCTCCACATCCTACGCCATACAGCAAGCATTTTCAGAATATTTGGTCAGAGAGACTGACGCGATCGTTTCAGGTTGCAAGGACTCGGAATGCTTGCCGATTCTGCTCTCGATACACAGAGATGTGGGAATTAGAGTGAAGATAATGTGGTTCTGTTGGTAATACGAGTCAATACGAGTAAACTGTTTTTCAAAATAACGGTAATATGTATATGTTTTGTATTTTTTGAACTTGCGTGTGTGTGTGTTCAAAAATATTTGTTAGAAAATGGTTTTTTTGTTGTTTGATGAACAAAAACTAATTTTGTTTACGTCAGTTGTGAGATAGAAATGACACAGTCTGATAGAATACAACTATAATAATGGTAAGGTGCGGAAAAACTTAGAGCTGATATAGAGATAAAGTCGATTAAACGATTCAAAGGTTTACGATGTAAACATTGATATAACACTTCCTGTAAATGTGATTCATTTTTTAATATATCATTTCTTCTGAACGAAAACTCTATACTGATTAGACATTGATCGCGTACTGTCGTAAATATTTAGTCCACGTATAAATAAGATTATTCCATTATTTCATTTTAATGCCTCCGAGTGTTCGGTAGATGATTCAACATTTTTAATTTAACTTTATTTCGGCGGATATGAGCGAATACTCTTTTAACTGACCCACATTGGACACTTGCTCTCGCATTATTGTTGCTGCACCGTATTTTACAAGAGGAACGTACGTCGGGATCTCAAGCGACATGCGTTCCAGCTCCGCGTGTCCGTGTGCTCACGAGTTTTACGAGTTTACGGATATGCAGTTTTCTCGAGCAGATTGTGTGCGAGCCGCGCGAGACGTTTACGAGTGGGTGTGGAGGAACCTTACGAGAGATATTGCTGGGCCTGGAGTTGCGAGCGTGCAAGAGAGGACAAAGATAAGAGAACGAGAGAGAGAGAGACGTCTACGTGAACGGGGTCCCACTCCACACTCGTTCGACCGGCCGCCAGTCTCCGGTCCTTCTACGGCAACTCGCGGCTTCGCGCAACTCAACGATCGCATCGTAGCGATATCTCCTCGAGTCTGCTGCTGCCGCTGCTGCTGCTGCTGCGAGAAGCCGCGCAGCGCACCGCTTGCGACAAGATATTTAGAGTGTCACGCGGGGCCCTACGACGAGCGTTTCCGACGTGCGTAGGTAGCGACCGGCTTCCCATCGACGCGTTGCGGAATTCGCGATCTCATAAAAGAACAAAAAAAAAAAAAACATACAACAGTAAACCAAAAATATGTAGATGCTATGAGATACGAGAATCGCAAAAATTTTCATATTCTGTTAAATCGTAGTTGATCATTGGCAAATATTTTTATAGTTGCATTAACCTTTTTCCATTATTATCTTACATATACATTATTGTTCAATTATAAACATGTAGTAGATAGATTTGAGAACTAACGATTAATAATTGTCGCTTAAAGGTTACCAGGAGTATCCAGATTTTTTAAAAGTGCTATTATATTTAATTTGTGAGGAATATTTGAACATTTTTAAACGAATCTGTGAATATCGACACAATTTCGAAAAAAAAGAAGAATTTGCGTAATCACAATAAAATTTGCAATCCTTTGAGAATTTCAAGACGAATTCACAATAGCAATAATAGATCAGCCGTGCGCTGGTATCGTGAGATATTGAGGGAATTTCGGTGAACTATCGATTCACTGGAAATATATATTCCGTTATTATTAGATGTGGTTGGAGTGATGAGCTGAATGGCAACCTTGGCGATATCGTAATCGATATTTATCGTAGGGTATTAAATTCCACACGTATCGAAGAAGGTAATCTCAATCACGTCGTTCTCCTCCACGGATGCTAACTCGTCAACAATACTATATACACGTTGACCCGCTGACGTTTGCCTAGCGCGGCACAGAGTCTAGGTGTGTGTACTCACGTCATGTACCTGCCGGCTGCACAACTTCTTAACACCTTTCCTGTCTATAAATGTGACTTCTATGTGCAACATTTTCACACCTATGTGCTTAACTTTTTTGTCCATATGAGAGTAGAATATTCCCACAGTATGTTTACTGCGTGATTGGTAAAATCTCACCTAGCTTATTATCGACCGGGGATGGGCACATTCGAATGAAAAAGTATTTAAATACACCATTTGAATACTCAATGATTTTTCACTCATTATTTATTTTCGCCCAAAATAATGAGTGATTTTCCAAGTGTTTTTTCGAGTGTAAATAATGTATCGACTTCCACTCATCATTTAAACTCAAATTGAATTATGAGTGCTTTTTCACTCACAATTTAATTTAATTTCAAATAATGATTTTTATCCACACTCCACTTTTACCAAAGCCGTAGGTACTTGTTGCTAAAAACTAACTATTAATTCAATTATCCAACAAAAGTTCATAAAATAAACCGATGAAAGTTTTTTTTAACTCTAGTTCCAACTAAAATTTCGCCAAGTCGATTTAAATAGTTTTTTTTCTCAGTGTACTTATACTCAACATTCTTTTTTACATTTTGGTAGATATTTTAACGCAATAAAAAAAGTTTAACTATTTTTTGAAATCTGTTTTGGCTTTACAGAATACAGGTGATAAAAATCAAAGGAGCCTATAGAACATATTAGACTCCTCCGCTATTACGTATTGACCCTGAATATAATATTGTATATTTTTTTCTCGCTGTTTTGAAGGCCAAATTGGGTAACCAAGGCACAAAGAGACGCAATGTGCCAACGTGTCAATATTGTCTATTGACAATTTAATAAAATGATCGATTCAATTCAGTAAAAAGGTTTGTGGGACGAATCTACTTTACAAAACATTAATTTATACGTCGTTACATGCCCTTAATACGATTTTAATCGTGCGACTAGCGAGCCTACGATCAAGTCCATGACTTCCTCGTTCCAGTGGCAAGACAGCCGCATTTGGAGAGTCGAGGAATTGTTAAACTGAGTGTGGGAAGAGATAAAAGCTTGGCGGATCAGTATTTCTAGTAGTTACCAGTAGTAAAAGGCACATCAGCGCGACAGTGCGCTGTACGGAAACACCGTCACGCAATATTACTTACTATCCACCATTAATATACCTATACCTATAAATCGGAGTAGTTACGTACTGTGTGCTACTGGACGTCAGCGGCCACGCTCGTCCGAGCATAACGTCGCTATTTCTACTGGGTTTCTCTGCGATGCCGGTTTATCGGACACAGCTCACGCGCAAGCGGCCCTGTTTACCGACGACGACGTACACACGCTGACTCGCCGCTACTCGAGGAGCGTGAAAAGTTGGTCAGCCCACCGACTACCAGTCTTATTCCTAGCATCGCGTCTCTTGATCTGGGACAAGGACGTATCTACGCTCGCGATTTCTGCCGTATCCTCTCGTATTCGCAGTCCCTCTGACGATGCATACGTGTGTTGCACTTGGCCGGAGTGAGCGCACCAAAGTTTTCGGACACGGTTCGTTCACGGCTCACCGTGTACCTTGCGAATTCCCATTAGGGCAACAAGTATTCCTTAATAATTCCTCGGATTAATGTACATGACAACTGTATTTATCTAGTGTAATGGGTAAATTAGATTGGAATATGCCCAATTAAAGAAATTATATATATGGTTTGACACATGGAATTCGACATATACAATCTATATATTTTATTTTTATATATATGACCAATTCTGTGTATTGAATTACATATATTTTTTATCTGGAAATATAACTTTTGTTTTTTTTTTTTTGTGTGCGATTGAGAATAAAATGATTCGAACTTATAAATGACACTCTGACTCGTAAATTACACATTTTTTAAAAACTTTGCCGAGTAACTTTGATTATGACTTAAGCATAAGAACATCAATTACAAATAATACAATGCCCACTATTTTCCCGAAAATTTAATAAAGTTAATTTGAAAAAAACTTGAAAAATATTTTGTTTTATTTTATAGCCCTTCATTGGACTGGTATTTATTCAGGCTTCAATGTGAATTCTGCCAGATTCGTAATCAGTGGAAGATTCGTGATAATACGAGTTGTAAAAATAATAATCAAGTCAAAAGAAAAGAAAAATTCGAGATCTGGAATCGCCCGAGGACCATGGAGTGCGCAAAAGATCCCGGATTCTATTGAGTCGTAAAAAGTATTGCTCGCTTTCTTATTCAGGAAGCGTAGAAGATATTCTAAACCCAGAACGGAGCGACTAGAACATAAAGGAACAGATGTGGTTTCTGCATCTCTTGCAGTTCTCTACAAATTCAATCAATCCAGCAACTGTAGCAGCAGTAGCGCTTTATTTTCCCCGCTGATCCAGCAATCGTAAAAGGGATTCCAAGCGAGATTTTACTCTTTTCACCGTTACTCGCATCTAGGATGAAAAAGTCCGAGACAAAAAAAACAGCAAGGTTGTTTTTTTTCTAAAACAAAAGGCACAGAACGTGGAGGGACCTCGTTCGGTTTTGAAAGCGTTTCTCGTTCGCTCGACGCTGCATCGGATTCGCGTGATGTCAACGAGAGGTTTTGTTCGCCAGAGAACAGCGTGTGTAGCTGACGAAGAGAGACGCAGACGCAGCAACGGTGAAAGCCAGGACTAGAAGCACCGGCAACGGGATGAACATCAGGGAAAAATTCGAGAGAAATAAAGAGGGAGATAGCGAGAGAACCATTGTCTTGTCGCCGGCTCGTACGTCTTCCTGCAGTTGCATCAGCATTGTTTACCTTTGCCTTCGGCACGACGATATTCCACACGACTCTCCGGCTCACCGGACTTCCCTACACCTACACCCTCGCTTTATTGCATCACTTTTAGCGCCAGTTTAACTCTGGAACCGCTTTTCTTTTTCATTAATGCGCGCCTCTACACGCCTCGAGGGTATCAAATTTCAACTAAAGATGCGGCAGCGGTAACTGCGGAAAAGATAAGAGGAATGTGACTTGTGTGTAAAGATCGGATTCTGAAGACCGGTAAGGGCAAACGTGGACATCCGCGAGACCCCATCGAGACACATTTCCGCCGGTTAACGCTCGCATCTATGGCGGAACGTCCACGACAGAGGCGACCACTCGGAAAACGAAACTTTCCCACTGGATAACCACCACGCACGACTGACTATTGCCGCAATCCTCCGAGCGGCATCCAGTTACAGCCGTTTTAGGACTTGTCGATTAACCCGTTGCCCGTCTTTGGGAGATAAATGCGATTGGGACTGTGCGAGTGCAATTGTGGGAACCAGAGTTATACCCATTTTCTTACGCAATTTTTACAATTCATTATTACTTGTGGATTAATAACTTTTCAATTTGCGAATGTTCTTTCAGTTTGTTGGTCAAAATCGGAGTCTATAATAGATTAAGATGATCAAAGGAAATTCAGATCATAAAAATAAATGGTTAATCTATACTTTGAGGGATACCATTTCAAAGAATTATACATTTTTAAGAAGTATTTCAAAAAATATATATTATTAGATGGATGGTTTATTAATCATCGTTCGTGATGAATAAAAATTGTGATTAGAGTGACCGACATTTCCCAGTGAACGGTATTCCCCTATTCTCACCTATAAAAAAGATTACTTTTATTTTGCGCAATTTATTATTTGAAAACTTTCTTACATTTAGCACAGGACATTTAAAGAATTTTCTTTCGAGACTTTAAAGTATTTAGCTACTAGCAACTATCTGAATATTATAAGTTACGATTAATTACTTAACTTGGTACAAAAACGTTTTGACAGAAAATCTTTTGGTTCTTCAGTTTTATATATCTTATATTTCAATACGCGAAATAAATACAAATATCTGTATGACTAGGAGCTACTCACTCTAAAATTTCTAAAAGTGTAAAAATCCTTCAAGCATAGGCACCAATATCACTGAAAGAGGAAAAGTTCGCGGGCCACTCGAAAGTAAGAACGCGGCGCGACTGACTCTTCCTAACGAGCTTCTTCGGGGCTTACTGTCGGATATACGAAATAGCACGAAAGCCCGAGCCTCTGCAGTTCACATTTGCTGGTATATAGCGGCGAGTCTGAATCAACGGGGCGCCTCGTTGCCAAGAATAACTCGGTCGTGCCCCACCTCCACTGTGCATACGAGTGAGAGAGACTACGCTTAGCCAAGACGCCGACTAAACCACCTAGCACGCATCGTTTCCTCCCTCGCCTCGGCGCCGATATGCTACAAGCTCCGACGTTATGTATATAGGATCGCATAACAGAATCTCATAATTCTTCGAGAGTCGCTACTACACCCATTCGCTTTAAACACATTGCCGGTCAACAGCTCAACGCAATATCTCGGTAGAATAATTACTGGAAAACAATACAGAAGTATATTCAAAATGCATCATATTAACTTTAATAAACCAATACTAACGTTATATTCTCTTTAATAATAAATAATAACCATTTCTATTAAAAAGTTATCCAAGTTGACAACTAATTCTATATATTAGTCATATATACACTAGACTGATAACAAAAAAAAACATTTTTTTTTGTTTTTTACTTGCCACATCAAAAAACTGCAATCTGGTTCCTAATATTGGCCCTCGTTAAGGGCTAAAAAAACGTTCTTTTTTTTAGGCAGTTTAGTATACACGGAAAGAATATATTAGTTGCCATAACCAAAAAATGAGTTGAAATAACCAATCGATTATTATATTTCCTTCACAACTCGAATAGTATTGCCAACGATTTGTATGATAGTCCCAATGCTTATTAATCTCGCAAGAACTAAGATGTGAATAGTTGAGGTTACTATTCGATATGATTGGGGATTGGCAACTAATTTGTTAGACTTTCTGTACAGTAAAATGGAAACGCAGTTGTCACAACTATATAGTTATTTCTATGTAGAAAATATAGAGGGCTATAAATTGAGTCCAATCGAAGTGGGTATAAATTGCGAAAAAAGCAATTAACAGCAGTGACAATGGTTTTTTTTCGCCGATACAAGTGAATGCAGCGCGTTAATCCGATATGTTGGGGAAAAAAATGGAGAGGACGCACCGATAGACAGGAGAAGGGAACAGAGGGAAGACTGGAGAATCGGGTTTGTGCCTGGCGATTAAATCATAATTGGGTCAAGGTGAGCCACCCCAAGTTTCGAGGTCGTCGACGTTCGCCGCGCTCGAACACCGCCGTCTCTGTGCGCTACTATACAACCAGGCATAATCGAGATAGGTGGAATTGATTCCGGTTCGGTTGCGCACCCTCGGCTCCCTTCTGTCGGCTTGTAGAACGAGGTAGTATATGTACAGGTAGAGGAGTCGCACCCACTGGGTATTGTGGTCGCATGTGTCCCAATGCAGTCCAATCTACGCCCAACCCATACCCAACTCCCTCCACACCCTACGACCTCTCTGCCTGTTCTCGTCCTTCCTGCTACCCTTTCGCGACTGATACCATTCTCTACCCTCCTGGCGTGACGAACGGCGTCGATTTACCATCGAGACCAATTTGGGTCAAAGCTTTATTGGAAGGAAAGCGGCTGTACGCTCACGAAATATATCTGCGCAGTCTACGAAATACTTCTCAAACTCTATCGGATAAATAATTCATTTTCGAGCTCATTTTCCATCGGTTGGCTTTTCCAGTGAGCGACTGTTGTTGTGACTCACGATTATAGCGAGGCAGGCTTCGTGCCAAGGGAATTTACATGCGGAATCGACGTTTCGATTCCACGAATAATCGAAACAGACCCGACGGGTCCACTCTTTGGAGAACGAGGATGAGAGAGAGAGAGAGAGAGGCAACTGAGTCTCGAGATCTCATTGGAAATTGGCCGGAGCACTTCTAATTAAGGTCTTGGCGGTATTCCGAGAGCGCCTGCGGCCTTCCTGGCTCTCGCGTACCAATATCCTCAGACGCAAACGCGTTTGCTGTCGCAGCCAACTGGATGTATACTACAGTGGAACTTGGAATGAGTTTTCAAGTCATAAACTTCAGTTTGCCGACTATTCTTCAGACAAAAATAAAAAATAACAAACCATGGTGATCACGACATTCTCTTCTAATCTTTACTCTCCAAGATATAACGCAAATATACCATTTTCAAAAGAGTAACAAAATTAGCAGTGCCTAAAATATTTAAAAAAAAATTACATTACTCTCTGATAGGAAGCACTTATTGTCAAGTACGTGTATTGTGAGCATGAATTATATGACTGGTAAGTATACCATTAATGATACTTATATATTAAATTTAACCTTATGCATACATGGTCCCTCTAAACGAATATTAAATTTCATGAAGAAAATGTTCACGATATACTTTCTCAATGAATACTATGTATATTTACACTTGGTAGAATTAATCTAGATTAAACAGTTGCTGCTATAGTTTAAATAAAACTATTATTTTAATTTTCAGAGTACCGTCTGCAGCTGCAGGATTATTTTCATTCTCCTCTAAAGATGCACGAGTGCTGTAGATTGTCGAAGATCAGTAGGTCCGGAGACCTTGCGCATCCTCAGTTTCTCTCCTTCTGACCTTTGATCTATTTAGAGAGTACATCTACCCCCCCCTCCGAAGTACAGAGTACACAGTTGTAATGCTAACTCAACTCGACGGCGCCGGTTTCGCAGCTTCACCTATTCTATAGCTCTAGTGTATATTTCCGGCGGTGTTAGTCATCGTTTGGTCGGAAACTCACCGTCGTCGCTGATCTCCAGGTTAGTGTAGCTGTCCCAGTGGAGAATGGGGTCGTGATGAGCGGATGCGTGAGGTACAGCGGGTGTAGGTGCTGGTACCGGGCCGTCTTGTCTTCTGGCATCGGTTGCAAAGTACAGGGTCACTACGCTGTCAGTTGGGCACCGAGGATCCTGGCAAGCGACGTCTAGCTCTGAGCGCGGAAACGATACTACGTTTTCCGTGATGACGCAAGTGTGAAACTATATTTGTCATTAAAAAATATACAAATGTTAGAATATAGAATAAGCTGTAGCGAGGTTGATGCACACAGAAAAGGGATACTTGGGACAACCGAATCCAGCCATCACCAGCTGTCAAATAATCATTTAGTTACAGCAAGTAAGAGGAAAGTCTGGGCAAATTTTTGTTGAGCTGACTAAACAATCTATTTGACAGCCGGTGAACGCTTGCTTTGTTGAACCAACAAATCTCTTTTCTCAATGTGACGTCGTTCTCCGATAAGTTTCTTCACGATAATCACCTGTAGCGAGAACATGACTTCCCGGCTCTGTTTGGAGTACACTCTGTGGTAGCACTTGACGAGAATGTCACCTCTCAACCGGAGACCACCCAGATTTATGGTAAATTCACGGGCGTTCGTCACCGAGTAGAGATCCGAGGTGTAGACGGGTGTGAGTCCCTCGTAAACTTTGAGAAAAGCTCGACATCCGGTAGGCTCGAAGAGAGGTACACCGAGGACGGTTACGTGCGTTAGATACAGAGGCGATGGGCTGATTCTGAGAGAGCCTGCGAGAAGACCACTGAAGTACTCGACGTACCTGCGAATCAATTTTCCTCATTATTGTCGTGTAGTTATCAGATGCGACGTGGTGACGCCGCTAACGCTGATAGTTATCACCACGATACCTTCTGCCAGGGTGATAACAGATTTTTATAAAGCGAAATTAACGCACGTATATGCTAATGTCTGTGGAATGTTCCGGCAATGGGACGGACAAAGTCCGGTGTCTTGTATAGCCTAGGGTACTTTGATCATGCATCATTAACTTATCATTATCGTCATTATATACGTACAACCGATAATCAGTGTCTCGCGTTTCTATCGAACAAGCCTTATGCCAGGTGCGCTGGAAGTCACATTTATAAAAGCCCTTCCTGTGCAGAAGACTCGTGTCGGATAGAAATATCCGTTTTCTTTTAAACTCATTTCGATTTTAATTGAGATACTGTTCAATTTTGATATTTTATATCCCAACGGCTATTTTGATCGCTCCAATTATTTTCACGAACGGAAAAAGGTCTGACTGACCGGGATTAATTTGTAGAATAAAAAGGATTGGAATCACAAACAGAGAGAAAAACAATTACTCTATACTAATGAGTTTTACCGATGATTCGTTACTACAGCAAGAATTTTATTAGCATAATCAGATGGTTTGCCGTCCTAACAATTGTTAATGACGCAACAAATTTTTTTTCTTCGTGAAGAATCTTCTGATTTTTTCCGATGACTTGAAAATATAGTTAAATTTATGGCACTTGTATTGATTTGATATACCTGCGATGCGAGGGAACGTTGAGATGACCGATCTTGTCGTCGAGGAACCTCCTCATGGCAAATCTATCCAAGGCTTGATCTCTTCCGCCGCAGATGCTGCTGTAGTTCATATATGCCGACACGGCAACTCCGAGACGTTCTTTTCCCCCTCTACAAAAGAGTACTGACGTTATTACACACTCATTCTTTCGGCTGATGTGTACACCATACAATTATATATAGTTGTAGAGTGCGAGAGTACGCGCGTGTGGCAAAATTGTGGGTTACGATGAGAGAGAGAGAGAGAGATATGTGCAGTGGTTTTACCTGGCGTGGAGAACGACGACGCGGTTCGGTGCGGCGTTGAGCCAGGAGTCCAGCTCCTTGCAGAGTGCGCAGAGCCTCTCGAGACTCGGTGCCAAACCCTGAGGCCATCCAACCTCCCGAGTGTTGGACTCGCCGCTACGTCCCGGCGAGGATAAATTGAAGATCTGCAAGGAAGAATGAAAATAAGCAAATAAACATGATATGCCAGATGAATCCGTAATAAAGACACGCGTTTATTGCCTCTCTTCGGAGCGAATTTGTACAGGCAGAGATTATTAATAGCTCCAATGGTGTTTCGAGAAATGATCGTAAACTCGCGGTTAATGGAGAATATCTCGTGGTAAATTCATAGAGTCACCTCGACCTTCTACCAAAGTCAATTCAACGGTGGCTGCAACAGCCAACAGCAGCCTCGTAAGCCTCTACTAATGTCATCCGGTTGTTGATTAATGTGACGCGAATTACCATGTAATTGTCGGCGTGCTTCCCTCGCAGAAGAGTCGTGGCGTGCTCCAGGACCCCCTGAGCATCTTCGCGGTACCAGAGTGCGATGATCCTCTCGGTGACGTAGCACAGTTCCATTACTTCGCTCACTCGGCCAGTTTTGCCAGCTCCGGTGCTCGTTGCGTCTGCACCCACGCCCGGTGTCCTTGAAGACGCTGTCGCCGACGCTTTCTGCATCTGCAACGACGAAATAGAACAAATCAAAATCGTCGTTCAACCTCTCAATTAACAAAACCACTCTATAACAATACACGTCTGCGGACTTTGGTAAACTTGGGAAAGTATCGAATCCAAATGATGAGGACCCTCCGCATATTGATAATGGTCCCGTGGACCAGCGATTACAGGAATTTATCATCGAAATTCGTGACTTTTACACAACACTCCAACGCTGTAATCCTGCTAGCTTTAATTCAGGATGGAAAATATTTCTTCAACAGATTCGAGGCCATTTTCGTCAGCATCCAAAGGGACAACCGATCAGTAGGTAGCGCGCGACGAAACTGACACGTTGGTGGAGGAACGCAACGCAGTATTTCGAGAAGTTGTAGCGCGAGGATTGGCGGATACGCGGTTTAACTAGCGAGGTAATTTCGTTCGTGCGAATCACTACGGACCGACGGGTGGACTATGATGTAGTAGGTACTCTGAACGTGCTGCGTTGCACGAGTTACGCTGGTCACTACTACTCTGACCATTCAGCCAGGGTCTTTCCACTGATGTATAGCGCGTATATATACATCATTGTGTGAACGAAGACGATGCAGGAGTAGCTATCAACAGTCGTACCGCGAGAGTACCGCAGGATCGACATATGCATATGAAACGAGGCGGGAGTGCTCTTATTACCGATCTATGATGTAACGAAATCGTGCGCTTCGTGTCTCGTCGAGCACTTGGTCTATTCGACCGTCAAGTTCGTATTCCGTATTCTTTGTGAAACGTCTTACGGGATAATACAGGATTAATTTCTACTTATTGCGGTATCTCAGTGCATGTATCTCGCTGCACTTGGTCATTCCATTTCATTTACTTTATTTAAAAATTGAACGATCAATTTCATTAAAACTCAAACAGCTTTGGTAGATTAGTGAGATTCCTTGCAGCTCGGGTGCTACTCTGTACTTATCGTTGATTTCTGTGGTCTTATGATGGGTGGGACTCAAAATAGTGAATGATAAAAATAGCGAATTTCATAATGATGGCCATTTTAGATTTAGACAAACTTTTTTGTGAATTTCGATATTTTAGCAATTTGCTACACGAAAAAAACGGCTTTGTTGGACCAAGTAATTATTTAAATTTCTTATCACAACCATCAGGTCGGCCGATGCAACCAAAAAAAAAAGTTGACACAACCAATCGATTATTCTATGTTACAATTCAAATGGTAGTGCCAACGATTCGAATGATTGTGCTTGCTAATCCCGCAAGAATTAATCGTGTGAATAGTTGAGTTTACTATTCGAAATTTATCGGCAACTAATTTTTCAGACCTTGTGTACAGCAAATTGGAAACGAAGTTTGTCCACAATTAAAGTTTTCTTTCCCTGTGGGGTTGAGGAGGAGGAGGTATTCAAAAAGAGACTCTTATGAGAATAGTCAGAGTTTAGGAGAAGTTATTATTATACAGCGAGAGATTAATTGAACGCATTTATGTGATTGACATGTCCATTGTTATTCCTCTGAAGTACTTATATTATGCAAGACGCTTAACTTTATAATTATAATAATTATAAGTGACATTGGTACATAATCTCCTTAAAAAAAAAAAAAACAATAGAGATTAATCCGTGTGATAGTACATCACCAAATCCGACCGGTTAATTCCCCAATTAATATTAGTCTATTCGTAGAAATGTTGCCAATTTAATAAAAAACCAAAAACGCGAATATAAGTTAATGCAGAGTGAAGGCTGTGCTTTAAAAGGTCGATAATTGTATAATTTAGATGGGCGAAAAGCGATTGCCCGTACAGAGTATATAGAATGACGTAGAGTGAGGCTCGTTGTCTCTCGTTGAGAAATGGACGATGCCGCAATATCCCGGCGTGTACATGCAGCCGGAGCTCGTATCTCCATATAAAGAGTTGAAGCGTGACAGCGGGATGATCAGGATGGATTCGGTTTGAATTCGTGCGGAGTAAGTACTTGGTACGCGGATCTCGTGTGGTCGTGGGAGAGGCAGCGCATCCCGGCATCGGTAACATCAGCGGCAAAGCTACGGCACTTGTGCCGGGGCCACTCAGCCTCTTATGTCACGTATCGTTGCGCGGACTTTCGCATGCGATCGCAAACTGTCATTGTCTAACTCGCTACGTATTATAGATTTATATCAACAAAAGATGCACTTAAATTGAATACGTTGTCGCGTGGCTAGAAAATAAAACTAAGACAAGGCTGTAGATCGAGAAGTTAGAAATTCACGTGAGGATTCTCATTCGTTCCTTGTTCGTATCTCAGGGTCGACCCTGGGGGCTTTGTTTACGGTTGATGTAGTCGCGACACAAGACTCGCTATATCGTTGCTTCTCGTCATTACCTACGATTCTAGTTTATCGTGACTCTTCTGGCTGAAATGCTAGAATCGTGATGTGGCTTATGATTCGACTTTCATCGTCCCTTAAGGGAATCAGCCTACAACGTGCCAGTAATCAGTTAATGTTGAGTATAAAGGTCGTGTGAAATAAAAACTTATGGAAGGTTTTCGGTATTTTATAAATCAGTTTAGCAATAAATAAAAGTTCATCAACTGGATCGGGCATTCATATAAGATTATTTTTATAAATTAAGTAAGTACTGATGTTGATTTAAGCTGCACAGAGACGGCTGAGATAGCAATTTGTGCAACACTCTGGGCAATCCAGGACGGACTTAAAGATGGACAATGTGAACGGATCAAATCTCATTCTGCACTACCCAGACTCTACCCTGGACTTGTCATTTTTACGCGGGTTGTTATTCTCCACTTTCGAACCCCGAAAATATCATCCATAATGTCCGTCCTATTTTTCGCAGTTGCGTCGGTAACCTCGTAATCTCATTTAGAGGCATCTTTATTTTTAATGCTAATCGAAATGTACATAAAATACTGAAATATGTTGTTCGCTAAATGACCGTCTTGTTTGCATACACTGTACGCCTTATCGTTGTCTCTTTAAAAATGCCTTTAGAATGCTCCTTGAGTAATTTATTCTTTTTTTTTTTAAATCGAAAAGTAAGTAGTTCACAGTACTCGTAACCTCGGGACTTTTGACTATGAGCGTGTGCTTATATGTTCGAGGATGGAAAATAGATGACAGGAGTTCTCGGTGCGGTTCGACCGTGAGGATCAACCGATGTTGTGGTATATAGAGGGCGAGTTACCAGCGGGAGGTCGCCAGACGCTGTTTGATGGGCGCGGAAGAATAAGAAGAAAAGTAAGAGAAATCTTGGCGAATGTCGTGCTTGCTCAGAATATGTCCTTTTCTACTTGCACACTACACTCCGTGTTGTATATTCTCTTCTCATGCTGCTAGGGTATGTTTCGCTATGTTTCCCTTCCCATCCTCGCTAGCCGGCGGCTTGTCTACGGTTACTGCACTGCTGTTTGGTTCGCTGAATGCGTCGCGAGCTTATTCCGCCGTGCAGTCTTTCTCTATTTATGGCCTAGATGCAAAGCATCACGGGATCCTCGTCTCGATCCAGTCTAGAGGAGGGGGACTGTATGGTCGTGCGGGTAGTAGATGGCTATCGTGATTTCTATCGTGAGAGGCGGATAGACAGACTGTGTGATAAAAATGGGCAATGCGGGTCGCTTAAAAACAGGTTTTTATATTTATATTTATATTTTTTCAATATTACTTAAAATAACGAAGCTATTCAAGGTGTCAAGGAGAAAAGACACGTTTTGCAGTAAATTGTTATTATTTGGAGTGAGTGCCCAGCAGCTCAGGTTAGTAGCTCTCAATTAGAAATTGTGTTGAAAATTGGTTGAAAATTTTATCAAAAATACTTGATAGGCACAACTAAGTTGTCGGTTAACATGACCAAGGATTTGGTAAGACAACAAAGTATTTAGTACGCCTAACCATTAACTTCGTTGGGCCTACCAATTTTTTATTGGTAAAATTTTTTTCGTAAGCCCAACCAATCTATTTTCTCAGTGCCTTCGTATCCTGACCAGGCAAGAGGCGGATATCAGATCTGGATCAAAATCGACTAAAATTCGGCGAATTTGATCATGAATTTGCCTGACTGATACGTGAAAAGGCTCTGATCTGACATCAGGAAGCCCGAATACATCTCTGCTGGGATATAATATATAGCTTTTTTGCTACATTGAAATAAATTCATGTGATAGAATGTTGAATATAACGAATTCTACTCGAGGAATTAGTTAGTCGTGTTAGCATTTAACTGCAGGTCATATTATGCTTTGTTTTAAGATAACCATAGAAGCATTATTGTCTGTCATGAAATACGTATTCGACACTTGTACTGCTAATGAAGAATAGTCTGTATTAAGATGACTTGAATTACCCAGCGTTCTCTGCGAAATGTCACGAATGCGACAGCTATATCGTATAAGATGGACCAGCAAGAGCCGCGTAGTTTGCGCGCTCCGTGCGAGATGTAATAGCAATTTCACACGTGAGCATAACGGTAGAAGGGATTTATGGTGTTGAGCGGCGAACAGAGCGTGGTCATGAAGGTTCTCCCGGCAGTGGCAACGACAGGACCCACAGGACTTCTTTGCGCTTACCAACTGCAGCCCGGCTGAAGTAAGAACACGTAGAAGAGGCCTACACGTAGAGTCACCGCGATGTGGTAGCTTATAGGCGCAGCAGCGACTGCTGTTATACCGGGTTATAGCCCCATAAACGTATTTTTAGAGCCGCCCGTGGTCCGATGAACGTTTTTTTCGTTTGTTGTTTTTTGTTTGTCGGTCGCTCCACGAAATCGTTAAATTTTCAATTTCCTGCTCTACGTACTCTTTGTGTCACGTAACACGAAGTGAGGAACTTACGTGGGTGCACTATATTCAAGTAAGAAACAGCAACGGCAGACCACGATTGTCGATTTTATTTCAAACGACTTGGTGGCTTCGTCATGTATACTGATGATTGCTGTACTTGTGTCACGATATGTTGGGGCGAATTTAAAAAAAAAGAAAAGAAAAACGTTGAGTTATGTATTGCACCTCATCGGGATCAATTGCGTTCGAGGGCTAGAAGTTCGTGGGAGCCTCGGACAGCGCGACTAATGCCAATTAGTTCTTGCTCGAGTAATTGTCGACGATTAATTTCTAATTGGCCAAGAATTGGACTCAGAGAAGCTGTGTTCTTTTACACTGAGGAATAAAAGTTTTCGATGATGAATAACAATCAAAGAAAATAACATATTTTTAGTATTGCCGAAAAAAATCCTGTAAATCTTTTACGCGTATTTGACTTATTATCTATTTATGAGAAATGGTATAAATTATCTAAAGTTAATAGCTTCATGAATAAAAAAAGCTTGTGCATATCTTGGCATTTTATTTAATGTTTTGAAGCTGTATATGCTTCAAGAGGCTTTCGAGTGATTAAATGGGCCACAGTTATCACAGCATGTTGCGCACATATTTATGAAAGAAACATGGCGTAAAATGCTTGGAATCCGCAGTCATGAGCGGTGTGTAAATGTACCTTGGTGCGGTTACACGGCAATAACATGAGCTTGGAGGGCTAATAACAATATAGTCATGAAAGAGGTAGATTCCGGAGATCCTTACACCCGTGAGATTCGATGAACCAGCGAAAAATGTGAATGCCTGAATACAGGAAGAAGCGCGAGTATAAGGGTTTGCAATAACGATATTTCGTACGAGTCCTAGTGGAATTCTCGTGGGAATTGCCCTCTTCACTATCACGAAACTGCATTGAGAACTTTGCAAGAGGAAACTTCGGGAGTTGAGGTAGAGTGCGATGGAAATGTTTTTTTTTTTTCACAGGCATAAGTGACAAGAATATATTTTTAAAAGTTTTCAATGCTATACACCGAAGCTTTAGTGCATAGGAATGGAGCGCAACTCGAGTAACGCGGAACAACACCCTCGTCTGCCTTTCAAATTACCTCTATTATGCTAACCTCGAAGAGTTGTGGGTGGTAAGGCGCAAAAAAATATACAAAATGCTCAAAAATAGAATAACTGCGTTATGCGCGCGTCCGGCGAAGAAATATATTTTTGCTCGAGAGTGGGCGAAAGGGGTTTCCGGCAAAACTTCTTTAGAGTAGAAGCCACGCGGATGGAGAGAGAAAGAGAGAGAGAGAGAGAGAGAGAGAGAGAGAGAGAGAGAGAGAGAGAGAGAGAGTTGCAGAGTCGTCTTGGCCGTTTGAAATGTAAATATTCACGATGCCGTATGTTTTCTCACGGAATAAATGAAACCGGGTGGCGTGACGCAATTGTGCGTGCGGATTGTCGTGTCGTGCCACGCATACACTCGTATACATACGTCCATGGGATCTACAGAACGGGTTCCTTCTTTCAATATTAAATATTTAGAGAGAGAATAGCGCTACGCTCGGAACAAATCGCCAGTTCTCTTATCAGCTACGATAAACTTCCAGAGAGCCCACAGTAATACTTTGAGGCTTTTTCTTGTGTAGCAATCTCCATTCTTGGGACATTTGGCACGCACGAATCTCATTCGTTATTAAAATGTTTATCAACTAATCGAGTCGTAGTGAGTTAACAACTCGGCTCTCACCTGATGTTTGCTGCCGGCCATGACGTGTGAATTTCTGCTGTTCGTTTGGGCGTCGTAACTACTACCATTGTGCTACAACAGAGAATAAAAAGAACAATAATTAGTCATCGACTTCGATGTAGAAAAAAAATAGTAAAGATGATGTTTGTACATGGCGAATAGCGAAAAATGAAGAAAAAAGTAATACGCAAGTTGTGGTATATTGTAAATTTTAATGTGTCAAAAATAGAAATACTTTCTCATCGATTGAATTCTTCGTATATTTTTTTTATCGATTGATTTAATCACAACATATTTTTGGGAATATTAGTGGCTTGATTATCTTAGAACTTGATAATTTGGAACCGCTCCATTGGCTTTCTCATTGATAAATATAAATATTGTAGATTGGAAATTGTCAAAAATACCGACAGGTTTTTCTTCAAAATTCTTCACATATATAATTCTAATCAAAAGTTTAAATCAATTAGAATCAAGAGTCGCGGTAGCGACTCGACGCCAAGTTAAAAAAGAAATTAATGTTGCCTTCACACTATTTAAATAATTCGCGAGGAGGTAAAGAGCGATGACAAAACGAGCGATCGTTGAAAAGTGATTGGAAAAATAGTTTTTTGCGCTCATGTCGCTTTTTTTTTTCTTATCAAGTAAATACGTTGAATCTTCCGCACACATCACGTTGTTTAAAATAATTTTATGAGGTTTTCGGAAATGGTATTTTCGACATATTCTACTGAGGCATTTTTAATACAACACTACGCAATCAACGATTTCAAACTCAATAATCAAAACAAAAAATAGTTCATTGTGCGACAAGAGAGGGAAGTAAAATAACGTGTTTCCTCCCGTGCAGTATACGATACTTTTCCGGATTTCGTTAAAAAATAACCACGTTTCGCATGCGTACGAGTCAGAGGTTAAAAATAAGCGGTTTTGCGGCTGCGTTACGCGCTCGAAATTACACGTTGTTGTAGCGAAGTCGGGAAAAAAATACAAGTTTCGAAATCGAAAATAAAAATTTGAAATCATATGTATTCGGCAATTTCATTTCATAAATAAATGTATAAAGTTTTCTAAAAGTTTATCAATAAATATTAGAATTTTCTACTAATTTTTATATTATTCTTGGCATTTGAATTATTGAAAATTATAGTTTTCACTGAATTTGGATTTGTATTTTTTGATTTCAGATTTTTCTCTTACGGCAATAATTTAGATGCAAACTTTTGGCTGAGCATGTGTGATGCTTAAGAGAACCAAAGTACAACTTAGAAAAGTCGTACTGTATCTAATGAGAATGACAGTGGGGGCAGAATAGAAGAAAAAAACATTGACAACGTTCTCGAAAGGTCATAAAGATTTGGGTTTTATTGCAGCACAGAGGGGAGAGAGAGAGCGTTGTAAATAAAAGATTGGCGCGCACACGCACGTGCGTGTAACGCACCTCGCGTTCTATGTGGAAGGCGGTGTGCCAAACGGTAAAGGCGATACGATGAAGAAGTGTCTCAGTCTCCTCGCGCAGTAAGGCTACCTCTTGCATGTCCTCGTGGTGGTTTCTCCTCGTTGCTTCGGGCTCCCAGCGTTTGTTCTTATTATTGTTTGCATCGTCGTATCGTCGATGGGTGATGGTGCCGCTGTTGCTTCTGGGCGCGAAACTGTTGTTTCTACAGCAGCGAGCGCGTAGCCAGGCTCGCGAGAGCGACGAACTTCCGCTGGAATTTGTCATATCAATGACAGTGTTTGTGTCTATTGCTTCTTTTTGTTTTTTCTTCGCAATCACAATGAGCTCTGTAATCTCGCTACCGTGCTAATCGGATTTCAATGAGTCACAGCTAATAAGCGATGACGTCGAGTACTGTGCGAGCAACAACAGCAGCTAAGCAACAATAGAATCGTTCCGCACTCTCAACTTTCACTGTTAATCTCTTGTATATCTCAATGGTGGTTTATTAAGAGCTTGTGATAGTGGCACGCGTCTCGCCCACGTAGACGACTTGGGCGGTGACCCCGAAGGTAATTTCGTCGAAGGGTGAAAATGTATTTCCGGTCTCGTATCATTCACAATCGGTAACATTCTCGTCGTCGTCGTCGAGATTCTTTCGTCAATCAGCATCCGTCGTCTCCACGTATTTCCAACATCCGGAGTATCCTTTAAAAGGCCATCATGAGGGTTGAATTCGATGACGAATAATCGTGCAATCCTCGTCATTCTTAATTCCACTTCTCTCAGTCTTTGATCCCTCGATTACTGCACAAAGCATGTGTAAATTTGATGACACGCCTAGTTTTGTTTCCACACACTTGGTCGTGAGTAATTAATGAAACAACAGTTGGAGATTTTTCTTTGGTTGAAGTGCAGCCAAACTCTTGTTCTTTTCAGGTGATGGAAAAGAAAAATTAACAGAGATATTCGTTGCTATCTAAAAGATTTAGTGACGCTATTCTCGTAGTTGACCTTTGACCGAGTATTTGAATCGTCGACGGTGTCGCACTCGCGGGAATTATCGTCCTCTCGATAAATCATGGAACCGAATAATGAAGAACAAATTGCGATGTTTGTATCAGCGACGTGGTTGGTTTTTATGAAAGTACGCACGAAGATAAGAAGAAGACGGAGAATGAAAAAAGTAGTTTTCTCGACGCCGGTCGGTCAGACACTTGCGATACTCGGAGCGTAAATTTGGCAGAGCTCGCCCGCGACCTGGGTCAATTGGGGCAAACGACTGCGCTGCACGGGAGCCGCCCCGGCGCGCGCTGCGGCTCTGCTGCTGCTGGATAGAGGGATGAAACTCCGCCGCATCCCGGCGGGTTCGCGCGAGGACCGACGAGGAGAGCTCCCACCAGCGCGCGGGTGGTGCCGCTCCCGGTGGCAAGAGGGACCAGGGGACGTGGAGAAACCAGGGGAGAAGAGGAACACACGTAGCAGCGAGAGGATCAGAGAGGAGACCCTCCCGTAGCCATGGTGACGACAACGTACAACGTCAGAGAGTTAGGAAACTACGTTTCTCTGTGATGGTACACGCAGGCTTCGTGTTGCGCCCGCGAAAAGCCTTCCTTCCCAAGAACCTCTTCGATAAGGACATAGGGCGGAGGCTCTCTTACTCACACTCTTCGTCGGCTCCACTTCCGGCTAACTTTACCTCTCTCTCTCTCTCTCTCTCTCTCTCTCTCTCTCTCATCACCTTTTCTATCTACTATTTCACTGTAAACTATCACCCATTTGTAACATGCGTTTATTCTCATTCTCCTCAATTCTTTTTTGCACAACTAAGAAATAAGTTGAGACACCTAATCGATTTGCTCATGCCCATGTAACCCGACTTAGTAATGAGAGAGAAAATAGTTTGTTGCACGACCCAAATTTCGTTGGTAAATCAGTTGTAACTTGTGGTAACTTTAGAAATTGCAACCTCACCGAATCGAATGATCGACGGTATTATTCGAGTATCCAGAATATGTCAAGGGCTTAAATAGGAAATTGAGCCAACAATACCAATTGCGTTGGTGCTTGGACTACTAAAATAGTGAATTATGCTCGTTAGGGCACGATTGCTTTTTCAAGTTATACGCATTCGTCATTAGCCTTAGCCATTGGATTTAGCGCGTTTGCATTTTTTTTCAAGAGCTGTACCGCAAATAGTTGAGATTCTTCATTATTACACATTATATCACATGGTTGTGACGAGAAATCTATAAATTGTCATAATTCATTTTAAAATGGATTTTATGGAATATGGATTTTACCATTATAATAGTCATGCTCCACTTCTAAGCAGTGTTTAAAGAAAAACCACATTTTTAATTAAATGTTGGAAGAAATTTCTTACTATTTCTTATTACTATTTCTTATTACTATTTTTCTTACTATTTCTATGGATATACAGAGACTTCCGTTACTTTCACAATGCATTAACAGTATTTGTGCATTTTTTTTTCAATAAACTTACCATGAAATTTTTTGGGAACTTAATATTTTTGGCCTCTATTCAAAAGTTTACACATCATATTATAATCACCGCAAGTTCGTATTATAAAAACAAAATTACAAAGCCAATTGTGCGAGCAATATCATTTCTAAAATAATTAGGAATTTACAACTCTGCTTCTTAGTAACTCCTCGTCTCTCGGATCACGCTTGCGACTATTTCGCTAGAAATTATCAACCGTTTGTAAGATAGATGTCTTCTGATACAGCACTTTACAAATCCCTTGAATACTGTAGTGAAATTATTTTGAGTAGCGTAATTACATCTTGTAACGTGGTTCTGGCGCAATTAGGTGGTAGTGCTTTCATGAGTATGCTTAATATACGGTATAAATTTCGAATATGCTGAATATACGGTAATAAGAGGCATGCAAACGGAAAATCATGTCTAGTTACCAGCACTTTATGTAAACTAAATAATGTCAAACCTTCAACGCCAGAATTCGAATGGGGCTTTAAAATTGATTAAACTTTACAGACCAATTTCTAGAAATGCATATTGAATATTCCTTGCACAGGAATTGCCAAAATAATAATTTTCTTTTTTTAAGTAATGTTTCACAAGAAATAGCAATAACATGACGAATTCACATTACTGCCAAGTGGGGTAGTTTCGTCGAGATTAATTGAAATAATCATTAAATGTGATTAAATCAGACGTATGAAATAATATTTAATATTTTTATTAATCATAGGATATTTCAATATTTAAGTAAATTATTATACGATAGACTGTCATGTAATCAACTTTAAGGTGTAGAATAGAACATTGGTACTGCAGAAACATAATAATAAATTGTGTTTGTCATATATTTTCCAGAAATTTCAGTTTTTTCATGATTTTATAATAATTTCAGTGAATATTACTTTTCACCGGTAGATATTTCTTTTTTACAGTATGTAGAAATTATAATAGTTATATAATAGTTTATTTATGACTATATAATTAAAAAAATCTAAAGCATCCTAAAAACATAAGGTATTCTAGAATATGTTTAATATAAATAAAGAAGAAAAATAAACAAACAGTCCTTCTCCGTCCTTTCTAGAATCAACGGTTATAGAATTATTCTCAAGTCTAAAAACGTGTCTCAATCTTTCATCCTACAGAAAAAAGCGATCTTGCCCAGTAAAATCAATTGATTAATACCCCCCCCCCCCCCCCCCCAAGCTTTGATCTCGTCCGTATAAGCAAAAAAAAAAAAATGTCATGTTCCTGAAACTTTCGTTTGCCACTCGTCGAAAATCGTTCAATGGCTGGAAAGAGAAGAAAAAAAGTTAAATGCATGGATCAGCGAGCACTCGATAATGGAGAGCATCAGGAGCCTTGAAGAGTCAACGAGTTGGACCGGAGTGGAGGATATAGTCGTGCTATCAAGTTCTCGTTATCGGAGCTAACGAGGATCATTGGCAATGTCGCAGATTCCATACATATCCTGAACTGGCCCGAAGGAGTCGAACGATATTCTACTGTTGAAAACAAATTGCTGATGGGATTCGCGGTAATGGTAGCTGTGGGACAGGAGGCGAAACGCGTTTAACGAGTAGGTAGAGGTTTATCCTGAATTTGAACCGGAGAATCCTCCTCCCTCGTCAATGCCGTAACTATATAGTAATAAGCTCTATCCAGCGGCGCAGGTGAATATCTGACTTTCCAGATTCCAGGAGAGAATTGCAAAACCTCTTTGGTTCTCCTGCCGGCCACAAATCACAGCGCGGGGAGATTAAAATAAGCGAGCTGAAAGGAAGTGCCGCTGGGTGAGTTTACGATCGTCGCGGTCGCGGCAAATGCTTCTGCCTTCCGTAGCAGAAAAATCCTCGAAGGTCCATTCTATCTATCTCCTTCTACTGTGCTACTATCGTGTACGGCCGCGTATATTGAGACTGTAATATATTTGAGCAATAATTGGCCAATCGGTGGGCCAACGATCTCTCGTGAATGGAAACACTACACGCCTTGATCGTTGTAGTATAGTATAGTATAAATGCGTGTATCGCGTATCCGTACAGTGTTTGGCTTTAATTGGCCGGGACGCGCGGGTGCATATATTACAACGTGTGCGCGATCTCGCGCAGAGCCTCTGGTTCATTGCCACATACCGCTGCTGCAGGCGCGATAGCCTCATGCCGCCAGCTGTGCGCCGTAATAATAAATATGCTTAGCCAGCGGTCGGCAATCCTCAATTTTGCGCATCTAAAACACGCTCGTTTGACGCTGCGCCGGGGCCTTTAATTCTATCGTTCTTCATGGCAGATTGTGCTACGTTCTATTATGTACTTATTATTTCGTCGACATTAAAATAATCTGTACAGACAAACCAGAGTGTTCTATGGGTTTTATACATTATTATTTGTAATTCAGCATCGCAGCCACTCACAAACACTCGTGTAGTCACTAACAGAGACATTCAGAGATATTCGCAGACTCTGACACATTAATGGGACGTATAAAATATCTATGAGTATTTATAAGTGTATGTAATGGGGTAATAACAGTGTGCGAGGTGTCTGCGAGTGGAGATGCGATTGTCTAATGGGTTTTCAGAATTTGTACTTGATTATTATGTACATTGTTTATGATTTAGTATTTTGTAATGAGTTCTGTATTATTTTGAGATAAATACGTTGACTCAGCCTCAATGTACTTCTATTAACACACCAGATGCGTATGAATGGAAAACTAACTATTCGTGGAATGGGTGGAGCTGTTATGCATTGCTCTATTTACTTACTTTGGTATATTGAGAAGGTGACGTGTTATCGGTATATTTATAAGGTGGATTATTATTATCGATAGGCCAATATCTGACAGAAATATTTCGATGGAAATTTCATCCAATCTTATTCCTGTTACTGATATAGCATCGAATACGTCAACATCGTACGCAAAACAAAAACAGGGTGACTAAGTTATAAAAATAACTTGTCGTTTATAGGTAAAAAAAGTGAGAGTCAGGTTTCACCGAGTGGGGAAGTATCTATACAGATATGCAAAATCGTTACTAAAATATGTACAAATACTCAAAGAAATGGTGGTAGACCTTGCATTGCTGCAACCAATTAAGGGTAATTACGTTGATAATTGAAAAGTTAATGTGACTATAAAAAATTGTCACACGCACGGACAATTAATAGTTATCGAACTTACAACCATTTCTCTAAGTGTTGGTTCATATTTTAGTACTGGCATGTATATTTATTTATACTTTTCCATTTGTACTTGAGTTTCGCATATTTTACTTTACATGACACTACGTTTATTATCATTTAGTTACCCTGTCTTTATACTTAAGTTTATATTTTCCTATTCAGTGGAACGTGCGATTTTTGCATATTTTACTTTAACGGATACTGAGCTAAAATTATCATTTTAGTTATCCTGTTTTTAACTCACAATTTTCCATTGGCAAAAGAACGTGAGTCATGTATTTTTATATGTGATATAACCCACCTTTACATACTATAACTGACTACAGAAATTATAATCGAATTTACTTAGCACCAGTTGCTATTCTGAACAAAAACAAAAACGTTTTCACTTTGTCCACCTACTCCGCAGTGGAATCAAATTTACTTTTCCCAAACATAAATCTTCTCGGAGTGGATTCGATAAAAGTTTTCGATAGTGATTACAATTTACCCCCCCCCCCCCCCCCTTCTATATCATTCGACATTTGACATAAATAAAAACTTTAATGCATGTACTTGGTTAGGATCCCAGCGTGTTTGACAACACCGTTGACCAATGTCAGCACGAACAAAATGATGACAATATGGTTTCGATAAAATATCGTTACTCATGAACTTATTAGGGGAGGAGATTCCTAAAACTACATGTGCAATTTGTTTTCAACATGAAAAAAAAAACTTGACACGGTGTGAACGATAGGGCAAAAAATTCTTATACCATTCGAAACTAATTTCAATTTACTACACCAACGAAATGAAATTCCGTCGAGTTTCCTCGTTCTCCAACTCTGACGTTTGAGAATTTCTTGACCCGTCAGTTTCGAATTCCTTCTAGCTGCGGACAAGCGTTTGTCAGTTTCGTTACACTCTATCGCAACGGCTACGTATGTTCGACAGGAAGTGTTAAACTCCGCTGGTGGTAGCATCGGTCACAGCCTTGACATCGGAGCGCCACAGCCTTGCGCCTTCCGCCCATGATGCATACTACACGCGCGTACGGACAGACAGACAACGGTGTCCCCCACTGCTGCTTATAATTACTCGAGCCTCACGCCAATTACGTAACCATGGACTTTGCGCAAACGTGTAAACGTTGAAGAGGAATAGAGCGACTGTATTAAGTGTATGATCTCACGCGGGAAGTGACGGCCTGTCGTTCATCGATATAAATATCAGTTCACACATTGGCTACGCTGTGACTTACACCGCAAAATATGTTACCCTTCGCGATAACGCCAAACGTGCGATGGTGAAAGAAAAAAAAAAAATATATATATATATATATATATATACAATGTGCAGACGAATATCTGCGACGCTGTTTAAGAGGTCAAGCAAGATTCTGGAATAATTCTCGGAGAAAAAAGGAGATAAGTGTAGCTGCCACTGGTGCTTGAAAGTTAAAAGACGCCGCGTACGAGAGGAGTATATGCGAAGGAGGTTCGTAGCCAAAGACTGGTTTCCTTCTCTCATTCGCTCTCACACGCTCTCACTCGCCCCTTTATCTGCCAGCCAAAGTCTTATCGACGCGCCTCGACGACCTTATTACAGAAGCTGGCGCGTGTGTGTTACCAAAGACCTGCCAAACATGAGAGGTCGCGCGACTAAAGGTGGACGTCGATTGTCTGCAGCTTTTATCAACAGATATGAAGATTTTTAACGATTGCGACAAGAATAGCATACTCGTAACATTACTCTGAAATGTTCTTAAATATATTATTTTTTATTGCATTTGCTAATCTGATTATTATTATTTGTTTATTCGATTACAAATGGAATATTGATTTATTGGATAGACCGGTAATAGCTTTATTGGGAGACAGAGATATTAAAAAGAAAGTCGTCTTATTACGTGCTGGTAAAGATGAGGTTATGTTGAAGCACCTAAAAACATGAAATATAAACTTACGGGGGCTTTTGGTGTTTTATGAATTAATACCTTGAGAGAAATTGTGGTAAGACTGGCATCACTTATTTTTGACAACTATCTATTACTAGGTCATGCAAGTATGTTTTATATTTATATTAAAATGAAGTATTTCCATTTTTAACATGCTGATAATAAAATAGAGCAACGACTAGCTAATTACGATATCAACGGAAATGGTAATATAAAAAATCGTCGCGCGAATCTACAGTTAATCGTTTCTAGGCTTACGACGATTTTTCTCAAGTCGATTTTTATCTATGAACGAAATGACAGATCAAGATCGGTTTATTGATAGGACCTAGATATAAGTTTTGTTGCTGATTACTACACTCGTGTATTAAATTTTATGTATCAGCTGACGAAAAAAATTCCCGCTAACGGGAACTCGCAAACATTTGTAACAGTATAACATATTGGTCTATAAATGAAAATCTGAATCAACAGCTGAAAAATCGTATTACATTGGCGCTGCGAAGTGACAGACGCAATAATAACGAATATATCTCGGATTTGCCACTTTGTTTAGTATTTAATGAAACAAGACGGGTATTTTAAAAATATGGAAATAAACGGAAGGATTACGTATTGGGAGAAAATGAAGTTATCTCGGTCGGTACAGGCGTTTTTCTCAACACCGGGAGTATTGCGGTCTGATGACAGATATACAAATAGAGTTTTAATTGTGATGCGAGTCAAGTTTATTATACGTGATGATCGCGTGCACTTCGTCATATCCCTAGAGGAAATTGTATCCAAGGTTAAGGTCAACACTAGATGTGGGGATATTAGATAAAAGGGAGTGCCCATAGTGGGTGAGGCCTACATCAAGATTATTACGGCGTAGTCATATTGTGCAATTCACTTTTCACCGTCTTTCTACGATTCCATTAAGCTCTTAAACTGCGCAATACATTTTTCTTTTTCTCAATTCAATTTAAATCAGCTTAATACATACACAGAGGATTAAGATAGTAGAAAATATATAAGTGCGTTTGCCATGCAAATATGAGTTGCAATTACGAGTTAATCGTGAGTCAATATTGAATTCTGAAATATTAAAGGGATCTTGGATGAACATTGATTGAAAATCGAGTGTACTTCGATATTGCAAGACATTAAACAAATTGAGGTGGGTGTGGCAACGAGTAGAGGAAAAGAGATGGTTGAGAAAGATTTTGAACGGTAATCCTCGGATGTGGTGAGTACGCGAATGGTAGCGGCAGCGTTAACCGACCGCCCTCGGAGTCGATTCTGGTTTCGATTCGGTTTTTGGCGACCTGCCAAAAGGTACGTAGACATCGGTGTATTTTTTTCTTTTTTTTCTTTCTTTTTTTTTCGCAAGCAATCTGGGCGTTGGAAAGTACTTTCAACCCGTAGCTTACGATCGTTCCGGTTAGTTCAATTTGACCAAGACACCAAGGGGAGGTTCACCGAACGATAATATACCTATGAGGGTAGCGAAGAGGGATGAAACGTGTGGGTTTTCAGGCGACCACCGGTAGAACCAGTAGCACAGACAGACCGCAGTCACGGAATTCACTTTTGCATTGCGTTCACGTTTGTTAGAATTGGGGGGCTTAAGTAGAGGACGAAAATTCACGAGGTGAACTGACTCTGAATAATAGGTAGGTACTCAGAGCCGAAAGGGAAGGGAGAGGAAGGCGAATTGTACAAGAGGCCGTTTGGAAAAGTTTATCGACTTGCTCGTCCTCCAGTCACGTTGTAGAACGAGGATTACTCGAGCTCAAGTACGTGCAAGAATGACACAATGCGGGCAAAATCAGTGCCAGATCTGGCTCGGTTAAAGTTATGATATTGATCTCGAAATCCAGTTACAAACTGCCTCATACTCGAAATAACTGAAAAGCGCATCTTACACGAATAGTACGTAATTTACTGTATTATACATTATTTCTACTATATTTAATTATTTTTATCCTTTGTATAGACTATCCTTCATATTATTCATCAATTTATATTTTTTAAATCGAACTACTATTACGGTTTGCATAATTACACTTTTCAACAGTAAATAGTATATAATTTGTTGTTATGTAGACTTTATGAAGCAATATAACATAAAATTATGATAATTTAATGGTATGCTTAAGATTGCAATTTACTTGTGCCAATTAACTAATCAGAGGGTGCCAAGTAATTACCGTTGGTTGGAATCAGTCGATTTATTCCTTCGAAGCATATTTATCTGTTTAGTTTGTTCTGTGACCTAACTTTATGATGTCTGTGAATGGTGTATTTAATTCTAATCAGAATTTTGCGTATTGAAAATTTGCTATATAAATCCGATTCTGTATGCCTCCATAATTTTATTAGTTAAACACATAAATCGTAAATTTATTTATCGTAACAACAACTTGTATCATAAGATGTCAATATTATCTGCTAAAAGATAAAATTCCTCGTTGAATTTTAATGGAAATCAACTTGTATTGCAATTCAGTAACTACTCTGATTATGATTATTAATAATTTATTGGATGAATAAATACATAAAGGTGGAATATGCTTTTATTGGGATAGAGTGGTAATAGCTTTATTGACAGACAGATGAATTGTGTCACTGCGGAAATTGTTAGTCACAATGTGTGCGGAGAGATCGACGGTGAACCGCAGTAAGGCGATCGAGATATCGATTTTTTTTGTGCTTTATATTCTCTCTGTACGTACTTAGATAGCGTATATCGTGGAACCGCGTCACGTAAACATGGCAACGAAACGATTGACCATCGGCAGGCGACCGTCACTGCAGAATATAGCACCACCTCTTTACCAGATGGCTTTGAATTCGCGCGTTCCCCGATATCCAATCTCGATTTCTAATCGTCGCGCTGTGTTACCGCCTGCACTCTCCTCGATCACCGTGTCACGGCGAATCTCGCGCCTGGAGGAATTTCACTGAATTCCTCCAGGCGCGAGTTCCCCAGTTCACAGCGAGCAGATATATCTGATCACTATCTGCGATCGAAAAGATCGTGCGATGCACTGGAATGCAGTTGCATCGGAGAGTCGATGCATTCGAGATTTATTACAATAGTAGACAAATGCGACATCTATTTATATCAGGCCAAAAATTCAACAATTTTTCAGAACTAAAATAATTTCAATTTATAGATCGCCAATCCACAGTGCAGGATTTTTCTTTATCATTGAAGAACCCAGTAAACACAAAATATTGTTTTGTTGCTGTTTAATTACAATTTCCTACTCAGTAACGTAACTGTTACATAACACCATTGTTATGTTACAGTAACATTGCTGAGTAGGAAATTGTAATTTAACAGCAACATAACAATATTTTGTGTTTACTGGGACGTTACTCTTTTTCCAATTTAATGTCTATCTTGATAAATTACAAGCTTCGATGATTCTTGCTTTTCTTGGTGTATATCAATATAAAAGTAAATATATCGATGCGGTCATTCCACGTAAAAAAGGAACTACTGCTAGAAAGATGAAATACTAGCATTTCGATGGAATTCAATCGCTATTTTTAATCAGTGTTTGACCTCGTGTATCGTCACGTAGTCTCGGGTTATCGAGTAATGAAAAGGGATATGTGTTCCAGTAACAGCTCGGCTCATCCAATTCTGAAGCTTTGTACAGCATACACTAATGGTATGTGGCTCGGAGTAAAGCTGACGACATCTAATCCCGATTTCTAATCTGCGTACAGTCGGCGCCGGGCGTACGTTGTTGTTGTTTTTTTTTTTCTTTCTTTTTTCGCTTGCGATGAGACCGTCCCGCTTCTATAGTAGTACTTACTAAGAGAGTATTATGCAGGAAAGGTTGGCGCTGCAGAGAGACGCTCGACGCAGAAATTCAACCGCGAGACGGAGAGGCGTAGATTCGCTTCCGTGAACGAGGTGAGCTGCAACCCATGCAGCAGCAGCAGCGGCGGCGGCGGCGGCGGCGGCATAGCGCGCTTCGCGGTGTCGTTACACCGAACACGACGCCTCTCTGTGCTGCTACACTCCGCGAGAGTCGGTGCCCGTGCTTTGTCCGACGGTTTGCCGAGCAAAGAAGCCCGACCGCGCTTCCTGGTTCTCTCGTTTCTCGACGACGGTGGTTTCACTGTGCGGCGAGGAGGCGTTACTTGCTCTACACCCGCACAGCTTTTACTCTCCAAATACCGTGTACGATGTGCCACACCACCAAAACGGAAGCCCTAACGCATTACGCGATGACGCCAACGAGAAAATACCGCTGGAGTTAAGTATACAAGAAAATTTATAGTGGAGAGTGGGGCAAAATGTAGCTACGGGGCACGATGGAACAGGGGCACACAACGATACCGCGGGCCATAATGGCACGGAAGCACAAAAGAGACGGGGTGAAAATGGGGATGAAAAGATGAAATGTGACACGTGAATGCAAAAATTCGCACATTGACACACCACATCACGCAGTCTTATTAATTTGAACAAATATTTTTCAAATTAAAAAACGCCAAGTTTTTCACATTTTGACTTGACTCAATGCGCGCGACGGAAAAAATAGTACTTGGACGCACAGCATGAGAGTTGTTAATATTAACAATGAAAAAGCACCGAATTATTGAAAAAAAGTCAAACGCATCTGCGAATGCGTAAGAGGATACCTCATGCCTCTTTTGCAGTGGCTTGTATTCACAATCGACAGAGTCGTGGATACGTTGCAATACGTCTGAAAAATGAGCATACTTTTCGTGCAGTGTCATTATGCCCTCGATGTTTCATCGTGCTTCCTAGCCATTATGCCCCGTTGCCATTTTGCCCCGCTCTTCTCTAGGATTTTACATATGAGGCGATCCATACCATTTCGACCTCAGTCTGACCCTTGAATTCTCGGATTGGGCCCGCCATTTTTTAAACAATTGACATAACTCTAAACGTACTAAGTTTTTGATATTTGATTTTTGGAATCGTTTTGAATGTCTACCATTTATTAAAACAAAATTGTTGATTGCTAAACTTGAAAAATTTCAGCCGAAGTTGGCTGTCGTCTCCTTTAATTTTTTTCGACTCTGTTAGGAAAAAGAAAAAATGGAAGAAATTTACAAAATAGTAAGTTTGCGATGGACGACAACTAGACATTTTTTATATGTAATGTAACATGATTTTCGATTTTTTTTTGCAGATACATAATTGTTTATCGGGGTAAAGAATCCGTCTATTGCTGATAGTTACGTTTATTTTTTTTTAGTATTCATTTTATAGATTTTGTATAAATTTATCTCAACCTTCATGAAAAAAAAAAAAAAAAAAAAATTGAATTCACTGAAAGATAAATGGAGGACCATTCTTTCCCATATGTAAATTGAATTTTCGTTAAATTTTGCTGTTACGTTGATGAATTTCATTTTCGTTGAGTTATGCTGTTATTACAAAAAAATGAACATCTTCTTATAATCGCCGCTAGATGGCTAGCCCACTAGTAGTTTCCCGCAAGTGATGCAGAGAACTGTAAGTTATAGGTATACGAATTCGTATTCAATTTAGTTTCTTACAATTGAGTTTGGGTTTTTGTGACGGGATGAGAATGGGACTTTTATCTGCGGTTTTTCTACATTGGGAGAAAAATCTGGTAATTAAAAAAATATATTTATAGTTAGACCGACGATAATCTAATTATAGACTATAATTCCCAGGAGGAACGTCTATATATTATGGTTATAGTAAATATAATTATAGTAGCAATCATCGAAATGATAATAGTTTTAAATATCCCGTTTTGTTGCATATACGATTTCAACGATTGTTTCCAATAACCTTGCAAGTATCGTTTATTGAACCATATTATCATTGCGTCAACCATAAAACATTGCAAGCTTTCCTATATTCGTTTTATCATGTGAAATCGTTAAATCAAGCGATATGCTTTTTTCTCAGTGTATCATTTAACATTACGTTTACGAAAGTACTATTTTCCGCTATTATCTACTGCAGCATAATATTCCCTTGATACTATATATTCATGTATTAATGAAAATTGTCATATAGAATTTTTAATGGGAATCAGGGCCATCCATTTTTATCCAGATTCATTTAAGTGAGAAAGCAAAAACAATTTTCCTCCGTAAATTTTTGAAAAATGTAATGTGATGTATAACGTTGTAGAATGCAATGGGAATGCTTAACGCCAGACCTTTTTTTAACCATGAACTATATTAGAATACATTTCTTGCAATCGCTATGCCTCGACTGTGTATTTTTATTTAACTCTAGAGTTGGAATTTACCGGTAAAACCATCTTTATCTTCTACAGGAAGAGAAAACCCACTTCAAAGAGGAGTAACAAAAATAAGAAGCCGAGGAAAAATGCAACGAGCTTCCGTTTCCGTGGACAGCGTGCGAGATTGAGAGGCTCGTAAAATGTGCGGTCCGTTCCTTCCGTTTTACTTCTATTGCGCTAGAAAGCCACTGGTTACTTTTGGCCTTTTCGCAATATAAACTGGGAAATTTCGGTCTGTAAAACCGCGCCTCCTGCACTACGTCGTCATAGCATGCATCATGCATCTGCAATTCCACTCAGTTATTGCTACTATAGTGGATGGATCCGGGCTTTGCGAAAATTTGCCATTCCACAGTGTTATCCTTCTCTCGTATGCGGCTAAGCCCGCGATAAAATCGAACGAGAATAACCAGTGACTCGCGCGAATGTTTTGCAGAGCTGCGGATACTTTCGATTAACTCCCATCAAAACACTTCTACTTTGTTTATTTCTTTTCACACCAAACTTGTTTAACATGCAAAAAAAAAAAAAGAAAGTTGTTACCATATCTTGAACGATAAGATTAAAAAGCGACGATAGAGGAAAAAAATTTTGAAATAACAAAGTGGTTTGACAACATAAACAGATATTCGAAAAATCTTCCGCCGCGTATGAAGAATTCTTAATAATTCTCCAAAACAAAAATTTATTCTAGAGTAAACAAATTAATTATCTGAAAGTTTAAGGTATCGATCAAAATTATTAAAAAAAAGGAAAAAAAAATACTCTCGCATTGACATTGGGCATTACGTCACTACCGTCTTAAGAGCATTAAAAAATGTAAAAAATATTATATTATCGTATTTCTTATAAGATGATTGCCGTAAACAGATGGTCTCCAGAAATCTTTATTGTGCGACCGCAACTCTCGTCTTCGCAAAGCTTAAAGGTTTATGACCTAAACAACTCGTAAATTCCGAGAACGTAGAAACATCAACAAGAGAGCTTTAAAAATAGATGTGCTGCTCGTGTGAGATTTACGAAATTGGCAGACTCACCGGGCATACGTGCTGATAGTATCGCCAAAAATCCGTCGATATCATGATGCCCCGTTTCTCGTAATCAATCTTTCAAGTAATTTCCGACGTAGTTAGAGTATTTCTGTGATCTTATCCTTCCAAATATGATATCCTTAAATGTGTCGCAGATAGAAAATGATAGAAAACACTCGAGAGGCCGATCGTTCTATACCAGAACTTCACTTGGCCATCGTCCAACATTTTTATCACTACACATCACAAACACGCGTTGCACTTAAAATTTAATAGAAAAATGAAAATCAAGAATTTAATAACCGATATCGACCAAATTCCGTTTTTTTTTTTTTAATTAAAGGAAAAAAAAGAAAAAAACAATAAAGTGTTTGTCTCACAGCGGCTCAACGAACTACGCGTAGCGCGCGTGCACACGCGGTGCCGGCAAAAGTTGTGCTGCTTCGAAGTCGTCGATGCCGGCTAGTCTCGACAGTACGAATTGTAGGTGGAGACTTCGTAACACACGTTCTCCCATAGCACGCGAGCTATTGAGGGGGAATTTTAGTGCGCTTGCGTCGTCCCCTCTCTTGCGCCCCCGCAATAATCTTCTTCTTTCTCTTTCTACTCGCTTTCTTCTTATTTCTTACTATGATGTGTACGTTATTCTTCTTCCTCTTCCTCTTGTTCTTCTTACCAGTGGCATCCCTTAACCTTTCTTATGTCAAGAGCGAAGATTCTCTTTTTTCCGATTCGTTGACAGATAGTTAATCGTGCACTTGAACGTCAAGGGGGTCCTCGAGTTTTCTACCCAGCAACAAAAAAAAGCGTATAACGTAGTACCGCAAAAGGCAAAAAGGAAAAAAAAAACACGAGAACGCTGCAGCGATCGTTGGGTACTCCCATTTCAAAAGGCCGATATCACGTGAACGCTCCGCTCTGTTCGCATTGGCACTGTCATCGTAATTAGATCGACTCACGCTAAATCGTTGGGGAAATTTGCATTCGTGGATCGTAAAAGACCTCCGAGTTTTTATCACTCTTTTTCTGTGTAGTACACTATACCTATATCCACGGTATTTGATACCCATAATCATAATAGTGGTTCTGAATCGACTAATAGGTATTAAATCGACCCTGCAAGGTGGATGTGTCAGCGATTTATAAATTATGATCGCTTAACAATATCTTTCATTAAAGGTTGTAAACCTCTGTAAAATCATTTTACAAACATTTATCCTATAATTGACATAATGGTTTTATTTTTCAACATTCAACTGTACTTTTTATACAATAATGTTTAGATTTTATAATCATTACTAAAATACAACAGAATTTTTTATCGAGTTTCATTTACGATAATTGATTTTTGCAGTTATTTCAGAGCTACCGAGTTTTATTAATAATATCAATTATCGTTAACATTTTATCACATACACCGCAGATCATTATGATAATGATTTTTCGATAAAATATTATTTCGCAAAGAAATAGGAGCTTGGAATGCTACATTAAGTTGGTAAAGAGATAATATTAGAAAACTTTTTCTTCAATTTTTAAAAGCACGCGAATGTTGCTCGACTTCGCACTAAGAAAAATTGAAATAGTAATGCGATCTAATTGGTAAATAATGGGCATCTAGTTTTTACGACAGAGTCGTTCTTACGGTTTAAACTAAGCATAGGTGCTGTTCGAATGAAAAAAAATTTGACAAAAAATGTTTATTGGTTAAATGATATTGAATTACGCTTACGTTTATAAATTATTATTATTATTATTATTATGGAAAGCTGTGTGCACAATAATTAATTGTAATTATTTAGTGAATAAAATAAAACTTAAAAAACCACAAGAATTGACTCTGTGTTAAATTACGAAACGTAGCACTAAGATGAGTAACTTTGTCATAAACACATGATTAATAGCCTGTTTCTATGTCACGGACAAATTCTTACATTACTTTAAAGAAAAAAAAGCTAAAGCTTTTAGTACCCATTCGACTATACTCCGAGGATGAAGTCTCTTTAGCGTTTAGCCAAGTGGTGCATTTGCAAAGGCAAAAGAAAGATAAGAAACTCTCGGAATATTCGTGAAGAAGTACATAAACCGTAATTTGTAAGTCGTCAAGGGGATATTCACGGCAAGTAAGCAGTGATAACCTTTGCCAACTGGTTATTACACAGCGCAAATTTATAAGCCTATAAGCATACACGTTCGATCGATGCGTGAACACGATGCATGGAGATTTACCATTCGTTCAGACAGCAGCAGGCGGCACTCGTATAACTGCAGTATCGTAGTTTGCAGCGAGCGAAGATCCCTCAAACCGGTTCGTGGCGGTCCATGATTTGTTCGGCGGACACGCGATCGTTCGCATCACCGCACAAAATGCCTTCGTCAACGACGACCTTGAATCTTTGTCTTTGTGTCCGAATGAGTTGAATTCGATTTCCGAGATGTTTTTTTATTTTTTTCAAACAATTCCGATTTCTTTTTTTATCTCCATCTATTTATATTTTTCAAATGTCCAAGCGACTTGTGTGTTATAGATATCGTAAACTGACGTTCACATAGCTTTTCGGATCACTTGGACCAAGTGTCACCGCATCGATTCACTGCCGGATTGCAACCGTTCTTACCCTTCTGCCTTTGGTACTTCCGGTGATCTGTAGCGAGGAAGCCCAGCAGCTACACCCAAACTAACCCCTGAGTGTACGGCGCGAAGCGCGATGACAAATTGCCAGAGCCAAACGAGAGAAGACGGTCCACCGTTTCGTTGAGGAAAAAAAAAAAAAAAAAGACCTCGAGAGCTCGCCGGAGAACGTACGACCTCTCGACACACGCTAGCAAAGTGCCGCCCGTACATCATCGAGCTCGAGAAAAAGCTCGCCAGAGTGCTCAATGGAGCAATGAGAATTCTTCGAATTTACATTCTTCTGCCGATGCCAACGGCTCCAGTCTCCAGACCTTTTAACCGTGACATGGATTATTTAAATATCATATAATAATATCTTGAGAAACGGAGAATTAACAGGTTTATTAAATTTTAAAACCTGCTTTTTCGATACGAGACCTTTAAAACGCCTTTAATATTTTTATTGTCAACTTTGAATATTTGCTATATTAGAAGTATTACTAATTTTCAACATATCTTTTTTGAAATTTTGATCGCTAAACTCTAGTCCAACTAGACGAAAAGTCGTATTTTAAAATGCATTCTGCGTTTTCTGCACAGTGCTGCTTACCATTATTTAAAAAAAAAAATTATGGAACATTTGACAAAAATGTAATATTACAACGCCTTTTATTGAAAATTTATTATTTATAGTGAAACATTTAATTACAAGGCATAAAAATGTTTTCAGCAGAAATATTATTATTATCAATATTATTATCAATAAATAGGTCGCGAGTAAAACGACATAGATCTCAAAGATAGTACAGAAATTGATATCCCAGATATTTGTTTTTCTGACTAGTACATAAGAGAGATAATATGTAACATCGTTATCGACCAAAATAAACAATAAAAAAAAATGGAAGGTATTTATGATGATGAAAAAAGGGTTTGAAGTAGAGGATATGGGAGTCTCTCGAAAGGGTAGCACGCGCCCTCGTAATAGGAGTAACGAGTGAGCGAGTGACGTTATCCACGCGGTTTAATTTTAGCCGGAAGTGTTTTCAGTCTGTTGGCATCAACCCGCCTGAGGGTATATACACAAATGCTGCCTGGTGGTGTTCTTGTGGCCTGGCCAGACGGCCTGTTTCCTCTAACCGGCGTGTCTGTCGACTGAGGCACTGTACATCCGGGTACACCCCAATACTCCGTCTACAGACCGAATCCAGAAAAGCCGGCAAGACTGTTGGAGTCACGGTACACAAATCGGAGTTTTGCATATACACGCTCGGCGCGTACTAGGGGAGAGCGGGGCAATATGGCAATGCGGGGCATTATGACTACGGGGCACGATGGAACGGGCCAGAACGGCAATGAGGGGCATAATTGCACGGCAGCAATAACGCTAGACGGGCCATCCTAGAACCGTAGTTGTTACGAAACAATTGCAAAATCACATTTAAAATTATCACAATAATATTTATCACAGTATGTTATCGTAACAATTTCAGTTTTTTTTTTTTTTTTTCAATTATTGCTCGTTTATATTCTGCATTCACACTGTATATAAACCAGATTGCAGAGTTAAACTTTACAAATAGCTTCTTTAAATTTTTGTGTACATTTGAAAACGTTATGAAAAAGTGGAGTAACAATTCGCAAAAGTTAACTTTACAGCAGAGTTTTTAATTTTTTTCGTATTTGAGATTAACGACAAATGTAAGTAAACTTTGTATTGACGTTTGCGGATAAACATTTTTTGTTAAAAGTTATAAAATTTCAATTTAATTTTCCCCTTGCAGACGATGAAGCTATAACAAGCGGTTAAACCCAGCTATCATCTGTGAACTGCCACGTGAATTATAAAAAAAGAAAGAAATAAAAAAGAGACAATGAAATGTCACTTGCAGTTTCTCATCGGCGGAGAAAATTGGCGTATTGCGATTGAGCTATTATCTAGGTCACATATCATATCCTTGGAGGAAACAAGTATCGACAGGGATGGAGAAAGGGGGGAGGCGCGTTCGCGCATGCCGACGCGCTTTACCGCACGGAGAACTACGCAGTGACATTCCGCTGTACGGTACGGTCCAGTAGAGCAGACGATCTGACAGCTGGTACCTCTCGCACTCAACCCTCTCCGCTCTCCAGAATCCAGACGTTCTATCCAGACTCCACTCCGAAAGAACGTCCCCCTTTTACCGATGCTTTTCTAAATCTCGTATTTTAAAAGAAGCACACGGTGGTGTAACTAACGATGGTTCCTAATTGCTTTACATGTTTTTCAAACAATGCACGAAAATATGTTACGTCTATTATTGCGACTAACGAATTAATTAATCCGAAATTTCTGTCTTACACTATTTGTCGACGCAATAGTGAATTTATGTAAATTGGATTATTATATTTTGTACACGGAGAGAAATAATTGGTTAGCTGGGTTAACCAATTTTTTGGTTGGACCCTAAAAACTGGTTGGTTCTGACGTCCAATTCGTTTGTTGTCAAAAAATGAACTTGCTGGCACATCCAAGTGATTTGTCGTCCCCAACTAGTTTATAGCCCTCACCAATTTTGTCGCTTGCAGCATATTCAACCAATTATTTTTTTCCATGTACGTTCGAATAGAGTGCATAATTTTGATAATTATAAAAGCAATATTCTCATACACGAATGAAATATGTCGTTACTTTCTTCTTGATATTGCCAATTACTCGTAAAATATTTTCGCATCATTCTACTACTTGTCGATAAACAAATATATATTTTCGAAAGACCGATGTAAACAATTTTACTAAAGCATTAAGGTTAAGATTATTAGACATTAAGAATAAAATAAAGTGTATAATTTAATTTCAACTTTACTGATTGACTGAATTATAATTTTACAAACTACATGCACAAAAACCGTGGTTTCTTAATCAATCGACTAAAGTAAACTTCGAGTGACTAAATAACCATTAGATGAACTCGATATAATGCCATTTATATTATCGTATAAATTAATTAATTTTATTATTTAAAAAAATTATAAAATTTCTCAAATTTATACAGTTTTCTTCATATTTTTGAAGGTAAAGATTCTAGCTCGGCAAGGTGCCAGTGAATAGACGATAATATAAGTGAAGATAGCAGCTATACCATGCATAGTCGATAATTCTTCTCTGCTCATCCGAGCCTGGTCACGATCGATCGATTAAGCCGTTAATCACAAATGACGTATATATACCACTGCTCAATACTCTCTTCCATAGATCCCAAACCCCATTCCCCTCTCTCTCTCTCTCACTCACTCTCTCTACCGTTGTGCTCTCTACGTCGTTATCGCTATCTACGCAACGAACGTCTGGTAGATTAATAACTCGACCCCTCGCGATCGACGAGCTCGGGTCTCGCTGACGATCGTTTGCCAGATGTTATTGGAAATATAGTATTAGAATCTTCCATTACGCGAGCGATCGAGGCATATCTCTCGTGAATGCGATAATGTAAATAAGACAGTTAATAAACCGACAATTATAAACCGATATCACCAAAGTAATTGTGCCATTATGTATTTTCCCGGAGTTATTTGTCTCCTGACGTTATTTCTATATACGTTGTGAGTTTCAGAGATAATTTACTTTTTTTTTGCTGCTAGATATGGGTGATTCCATACCAAGTGGATCTTTCATTTGCCATCACGTAAATCTTTCTGTGGTTCGTAAGCATAATAATCCAAAATTATGTGAAATTTTGAGAATTATCGAAATGGTCTGTCTCAACGAAAAAAAAAAAAAAAAAAAAAAAATTACTTTATAAAGTCGAAAAATGGCGGCATTTTTTTTTCATCGGCTATGTAAAATTATTGTATAAAAACTTAACTAAATGAATTCAAAAACTTAATTTTGAATATTCAGCGAACAGAAAAAAAGAAATAAAAAAAATCGCTATTATTATTTTGGGCAAAGCATAGTTATCGAATGACCTATATGCTATATGCTGATGGCGCACATAAAGTGTTGCCGGGTGTCTCCTTCTCAAGAGTCCGCACACAAAGTCAAGAGTTCCTTATAATACTTGGCGTCGAAACGCTACCACGTCTCTTGATTCCGTCTCCTGTATGTTTTCTGTTCCCAAATCATCCAGGCTTGAAGCTACGTCGTACACTGACAACATTTATGACGATAATCAGGACTCTTGACTAATTTATCTATGCTCTTTAATCTTTATCTAATCAAGTGACAACGTCGACGTTGGCATTGCCCTGCAAAAGTTGCACAAGCTCGTTACGGTGCCGTGCACACGCATAATCCTTCTATCTCCCTTCCATTAACATTTTTCCCTGCTCACATTACTGCTATATAAGCCGAGTCTTTTACAGCATCGAGTCTTCTTGAGGATAAGAATTGCAATACAACTAATGATCCACACGAGAGTCATGGGACAGTTGGGATATCGGGGAAAGTATACGGACGAACCGTAAATCGTGTTTTGCCAGCAATACGGAAGATCGAATGGCGTGCTGCCCGATAGTTTTTCATCGAGAGTCTCCGCGAGTCTTTTCGCTCGCGCGCGCTGACCCAGAATCAAAGCTCCCAGTCGTTAAGTCACGCTGAAGAACAGCGGTAGTCGTAGTAGTAGTCGTAGTAGTAGTAGTAGTAGTAGTAGTAGTAGTAGTAGTAGTAGTAGTAGTAGTAGTAGTTGTAGTAGGAGGAGAAGGAGTACAATGACTCCTAGCCCGATTGTGGGGGGTAGGAGGTCTCATCCTTCGATCCATTTCCACACCCTTCTTACAATGGAAAAGTCTTTGACCCTCCAGGGTTTTCTCAACCAGACTTTTAAATATTTCTTTCCGAAAATTAATATACCGCATATGACTTGTTTTTACATATAGCGCGTATATTAAATTTAATCAGGAATTACTGTATAAAATGAATATACAGTATACTAAATGCAGTATAAAAGTCGTGTGAATCGAATTTTAATTGAATTCAATTGAGTTGAAATTAAATTTAAATTACTACGTCAGTGCAAACAAATTCTTATGCAGTATTTCTTATTTTTTGGAGGTAAGTAACTTCTTGCTTTGCTTTATTTCGAAACGAGCGAGTTAAAACAGAAATGAAATAAAGTCTTTATAAAAGCATGTTTCAGGAGGCCTAATTTTTTAATCATCATTTTTGGGTTCTTGTTACAGGTACTTTAACTCAATTCGGAGGTTCGTTTAGTATGGAGAATCAACAAGAAAATGAAAAAACGACTTGGCATATGTAAAAGTTCCATAACGTCTTTTTTTTTTAAGTTAATATTTTAACTGCCAACGTAACACATTTGTTCCATCGAAGGAATATCTATTTTCTTTGTTATTTAAGAATTCTGAAAGAAACGGGTCAAACAATAACATATTCTTATATTATGAAAAAAACGCACTTTTACTTGAAAATTTAAAAAAAGTGGTATCCCGTTAAAGTGTTAAGATACTACACGTGTATTCCTAATCCCAAAAGTGAAAAAAAAATTAATATTGTATTAAAGATATCTGAATTTATTTTTATTAATTTCTTTTATGATGTTTATAAGGTTGGAGGTGTGTTTGAGTGCCGGTAATATTCAATAATAGAGTAATAATAATTCAGCGACGTTAGTAGTGATTTTCGCTATCAGTGACGTGATGCACCTCGTAGATTGAAATTTGCACACGAGCCAATACAACAGAATAGATTTGCACTATTTTGAAGTATGTGTGGATTCTTACTAGCAAGAACAAGAACGATAATCCACGTCCTAGTGGTAATAGAAGCACTCGGTGATTTGGCGCGCGTAAATGTCGCAACGCCGTTATCGGCGAAGATGCAAAGCCTCTATGTTCCACATTTGACCTACATGTATACATATATACGCGCGGGATTTAACGCGGTCTTTAGTATCGGTGACGGCACTAGTGTCGTTTAATACCGTCGGAGAATGTAGAACGCGACCACGCCTATCGTAACTTTAATACATATGTCCTTTCAGGAGCGAAAGATCCCATCGGTGTCAACTCCGCTTTAGCTCGTTTTATATCTGTTACATATATGTATGGAAATTTTGATGGAAGTTGCCAATAAATATTCATGCAAGCGCGAATGTAGAAACTAACCGTAATTTGATGGCCGTTGCTCGTCGGACTTGGACTGGGACTGGATGTCGAGTTGGATGACGATGTGTCACCCGGTCCGTTGATCCGTGGGGAGGATGGCATTCCACCCCCTACGCCCCCCACGCCCCCTACCGAAGGGAATGCTCTTGCTGGATCGGCCTGCCATTGCTTGTGAATCTGTTGCGAGGTGTCTCGAAATCTCGCACCCTGAAAACAAACACAATACATTAGTAATATGTACATATACGTATATAGTATACATACAGTGGAATCCCGGTTAATTGAGATATTTGGGTATGAAGAAAATATTTTCATACACGTAGAAATAATGACTCGCTTTAGCTGTAATTTAGTTACTGGTTTCATTATTTATCGTTACTCTAACCATAAAAGCATTGTTGTCCTCTCAGGGAAACATCGGTATATACTAGAATTGACCATACGGTTTTCTGGGTCTATCGATAGAATAACAATAGCAATAGGGAATTTTTAATTTTTTATGGGGCAACATAAGTGATATGAAAATTAGGACGCAATTATTTCTTCGAGCGAGGAAAACGAGGACAAAAAACGGTTCTACAATATAAAAAATGTATAAAATATTCTACTTGGAAATAACATAAAAATTGTCGTTTATATACGATTTTCTATTGTTTTCTCAAAACTTAATTACATGTTACATATAGAAAGAACGGCAACAGCATAGACGGTTACCGTTTTGAATATATATTTCTTCGTGTACATGATATATGTTGTAACATTTCCAAAACTAGAAAAGAAAATCGTTTTACGTTTTACGTTTTACATAATTCATACTTCAGAATTCATTGAACGTGCAATTATGGACAGTTTATTCAAAGAATTACCAAGTATTCCAAGGACAGATGTTGCACTTTTGACCCGGACAACCTAATCCCCATTTATCGAAGTTCTACTGTACAGTTGATCGATGAATCAGCAGAATGGGCGGAAAAAAGTGAGAGTAGCGATCGCATTGAGAATCGTTTGAACTAATGAAAGACATTCGACCAAGTCTTTTCTACCAAGGACTCTCGAGACCGCAAAGAATCTGCATAATAAGTTATGCGGGAGCCGAGACGTCTGCTCGAGGCCGCAACTCGCAAACTCATACGCATCTCTACTCGATTCACTTGGAGAGTATGTACAGATAGTATGTAACTTTGAACCAGGTCTTATTGCGACATTGAACACAGAGCGCGAGGAAGGGGTGAGAGGGGGAGAGAGTTCGATTAGTTTCGGACGTTTGCTCCCGAACAATCATTCCGTGATGAATCGATCTTTCCACCGGAACGACTCTCAAGGCTTCGCGCGCGCGAACGCAAGCGCCTCTCCTGTATATCGACCAATACAAATTGTTGGTCACGATTGCGCTCGATACACTCGATTTTATAGATGGAATCTCTCGCGCTATCCAACACTCGTGCTGCTCTTGTAACTCTGGTTATTAACTCGACGGAACATATTTAGAATGAGCGCAAGAAAGAGGACGATAACGATACTAGCAACATTTTCTTACCCGAAGTTCGACATTTTTTTTTTTATATGTGAAACTTTCATTCGCTGCATTTTTTCAGTCTTTTTGAAAAAGTTGTAAAATACATTAAAACGAATCTACAAAACGTGCTCTTACGGAAAATTAGTAATAAGTAGTCAAGTGTCCTGAAAAAATGTAGCGAATCTTTTGAAAAATAAATAAAGTCATACCTTGCATATTATTTTACTTCGAAATATGTTTTTAAAAATTAAAACAGGCGTTTTTTAATTCAAAAAAATAAATAAATATACTTTGCACAAAATTTCGAGATAAAATACAATTCCTGATGAACAATCAAGAGTCTTGAAAATGTTTGTGAATTTAGATGACGATATAAATTTTTCGTTAAAAAAATCGCTTCATCAGCTTATATATTAAATTTAATATACGAGTGTAGTGAAACTACAAATTCTTATATTAAATTTCATAATTTTCGTAGGCTTTAGTAAAAAAAAAAAAAAAAAAAAAAAAAAAAAAATTTACATTTCACTTACATATCAAATTTAATATACCACATTATGTTACAGAGCTTCCTTTATCCGGGATGGAAGCTTATATGAAATTCAAAATTATAGCTGCATATGTTTTTATATGGAGAAAGTAGAAATTTTGCTATAATGGAGGTCCTACTGTATATCGCATAGAGGAAGATTGGACGATTATACATATAGCGAGTGTTTTCCTTTAGGGCGCGGGAGTCCCAAGTTCGTAGACCCCCGCGAGAGCGTGGGGCGAAAGCTGAAAGATCGCGTGCGAGTGTGCAATTCGCCTTAGCGAACTCGCTCGCAAGGAGTCGAGCATCAGGGACTCTTCGCGGAGTATTCGCGGCACGATAATTGCACTTATGCAACGACCTGCCGTAATAACAATTAGCATCGAGGTAGAAACGATGGCGGACTCGTAAATGGAACTTTCGATGTATGTACAGTGCCAGCTGCAGGCTAGATGCGCTTGTCATACTTTTTTTTCATGCCATTACTTACACTTCCAACGAGTTGCTCGCGTCAATTGTCACGTATCTTATTTCATGCTAGGCTGAGTACAAGAAATGTGTTGGCTACGGTCGCTCAACAATAAATTAACGATAAAAAACAAAGTAATAGAAAAAGATCCATCCAATGTCACAGCCCTGAACTCGTGATCCACTTTATTACATTGAAAATCTTTCCATCATTCAAAAATATATATACTTTGTAAACATTATACGAAGAAACTAGGGCCACCACAAGTACGTAAGTTAGTCAAAGAACTTTTGCACCATTCTGTAAAATTGAAGAACTTTTGTAAATATTCTTTTCAAATTGTTCGTCCCAGAAAACAGTACCTACATAGAAAAATATATATGTAGCATATGTGTAAAATGTATGGCGCCAAAAAGTTTTATATGCCGCATATATTCTGCATATTCTATTTCCATATGGGTACTTTCAATGTTTTAATGTCTTCAGGCCGAGATCTTTAGTTATTAATTCCATCTTATGATTGCACTTTAAAACGAATGTAAGATTGAATTTTAGATGGAAACGTACCAAAAAAATGTCAATTTCCCGATTCTCATCTTTGAATTTATAACAATTTATATCATGACTTGATTGGAAATTGTTTAATTTTTTCGAGACGAGTGCGCTGATATACCCAAATACCGAGTTTTCAGCTGAAAATTTGCTTTTCACTCAAAACTTCGGATTAACTTTACGACCGAAAATTCGGGCCTTCATCAAAGGTTCTGGTAAAAGTATATATATATATATATATTAGGATTTGGCCTGAGACTGCGAAGTGCGCTGTGCATCTTGGTGCAGTGTAAGCCTCTTCTAAATGATCATGCACTGCGTCTCAAACAGCATCTATTAATACTTGCAACGAGAGGTTTGATGTTAGTGTGTAAGTGTAAAGGGAGAGGTGGAAATAACACGGACGTACCGTCACTTGAGCAGCAGGCTACGCGCCTACGAAATGCCATATGCCATCGTACGATCGGCGGAAACAAGATTGAACCCTAATTACATAGGTCCTACAAAACGCCATTTTTTAGACCATAACTTCCGGCATAAAAAAAAAAAACAATTTCTCTAGAACTTGAGTGATCTTGTCATGCAACTCGCTTCGTTTTAATTTATTTTCAGCAAAACCAGATTTTTACTCTGCCTCTTATGATGATTTATTAAAATTCTTCCCCACCGAAAATCTAGTCTATAAATTAAAGTCAATGTACAAAAAAGAGATTATTTAGCGGCTACCTCGTCGAAGAGATCGTCGAGTATCTTGCGTGGAATCTTTGGCTTCATTCTGTCGACGTTGATTCAGTCTCTTGCAGTGAATCGTTTGGAATGATATCGTTGCGACTCTCATCCCGGAGCTGCTCTCGGTTAAAGTCCGCGACGACTGATTCGCAGGCGCCGTTAACCGCAAGAAGCGCGGAAAAGAGGATAACAAAAGTGTTACGACGCTCTCGAAATGTCACGGGCAGCGTGGACGATGTTAGTCTCTGTCGTTAAGCGTGTTGGCAACCCTTCTTCAACATCCGTCGAGCGTTCTCTATCCTTCGGGAATCGTGGCTGTACCGCAACAGCATCAGTACCATCAGCATCAAAGCTTCGGTTTTAGGAGCAGTATAAATAGTCGATGACGCAGCACGCGACCAGCCGGCGAAGGTCGTACAGACTGATGCCTCTTACAGGCGACAAATTTACATTCCGAGACAGCGGGATCATCGTAATCCCTGTTTTCGTCGACGCTGTCATTTGTTAAACACGTACGGAAGAAAAAAAAAAAACGAAAATTCCTTTGACCACTCGCGTGCGCAGCGCGACGAATAGACGTAGCAGCAAAGGTCACAGCCACGAGAAGAGAAGAAGATGAGCAGCGCAGAGAGACAGTGAGAGAGGAGGCACGTGGGGCTCGCGACTTCCAGCAACACTGCCGTAATAACTGCTGTCGCAACAATTATATTTCCTCTTGTAGCGGAGAGTCACGAGTAACCGCACCGATCGGCGTACAGCGATCTCGACGACGCTTACGACGCTCGGAATAAATAATTCTTAATTAGCGCCTAGCTTTGCATCGGAGCTTAGGGACACCAATCTACACGCATATAAAAGACACCACTGTGTAATAATTATCGTAGAAAAAGTGGTGATTAACCAAAAGGAAAGTCGAGATTCCGCAGTTTTCTAACCGCTCGTACACAGCGCAAAAATGAGTGACTCCTTTCTCAGGGAAGCTGCTGACGTCGAGCTCTCGAGAGGAAACCTTGCGAAACGCTTCTCGTCTACACAATCGCTCGCGATCGCACGTAGGATACTTAGGTGAGCGCGGTGAATGCTGTCTTTGCCATAATTCACTCTTCAACTTGGTGTTTTTAATTTTTCTATTTCGTAAATCGTTCGCCTTGTGTATCCTTGAGAGTGGATAACTGGTTCTACGCCACCCACGCACTTCCGGCCGAAGGCTTTTCGATCCTTGGATGAAATTTCTTCACGGTCTCAAAGGAGCCAGCGGGTATAGTCGTAAATCTCGATCGATTCCGCGGCAGGACCCCGGAGGATCCGGGGGATTATTCAACGGCGCGGATATACCGCAGCCACCGGCCAGTATCTTGGAGCTTCGTGCTGGCCAAACCGGCCGAGGAGCAACGGGATCGCGTCGCCTTGGTTGATGCGCCTTCACGAATACGTGACTACGTACTAATTGGATGCGTTCACCGAGGTCGCCTCGGGCAACTGCGCGTCCGAGTTTACATCGAATTAACTCGCGGACTCGTGTTTATTGTCTGTGTATATATACATAAATGTATCGCGGAGAGGCAATCGCTCTCTTTTTCACTCCTGCAAGCGACGAATTTACGAGCTTCTGGTGGGCTCCAAGTCTCTATGGGCGATAATGGTCCTCGAGGCACAGCGCCACACTCGGCTTTATCGCAACTTTGATCTCGATTTATTTGCCACGACGTGGCATCTCGATAGGAGAGAGAGAGAGAGAGGGAGAGCGATTAGATCGATGCCTGGGCGAAGAAGTTGATCGTGACAGCAGACTTCCGGCTGCGCGATGGGATAGGCAGTAGCGTTGTGGCGTTGACTCGGTCAAGATCCAATCGATTCACCTTCCTCCTCGATGACGTGTATGGAGAATACGATTTGTGCGGCGGGTTCATCTCAGGGGTCACCGGAACGGTAACGATCGTTATTTGATTGCTATCGGACGGAAGACGACTTCTGATATTAATGCCAACTGTGGAAGTAGAGATTTAATGGTTCCTGAGTATTTAGACACTTGAGTTTCAAAAGACTCATCGTAGACACTTGTTAATTTGACAATTTTGTCGGTATTCATTTTTTTATTGAGCTATTCGGAATCAGGTCATCTGATTGCTCACCGAAATTCATATCTATTGGAATTGCAATTTGAGTTCTCGAGAATCAGCTTTAAAAACTCAGAGTGTCAAGTCCAATTATTCGGCTTTGACCACTTTTCATATATTTATTTACAACATGAGTAGATTAAAAAAATTGTTCCCGATCAATTTACAATTATGCAATGAATTGGATGCGAAAAAATATGTGTGAAGTTTTAAGGTTATGATGAATGACATTAGCTTTTGATCACCGGACATTCGTACGCTCGTTGATATGGATTTTTAACAATGCACGCGAGATTCTGAGCCTGCTGTCTCCTATTTTAGAGGAGACTACTTGCTTTATTCAGCATCAAAGTATTGACTTCCACAAATTTTCCTTTTTTCAAACTTTTTTTAACATGTTTAGTATTCCAATCAGTCGTTAATGACACTTTAAATTACTAATGTTTTGTCAATTTAATAAAATGCATAAAACTGACATAATACAGTTATGTCAGTTCTATCTATAAGTATGACAATGAAATAACAGAAAAATGAGTCTTTAGCCGAATTTTGAATCAATGAAATTGCATTAAAAAATTTCAAGAAATAACGTTCTACTTCGGCGACAAGTATGAATCAAAATTTTGACACTTTCGGTGACAAGAAATTGGAGCGAAGAGATGTCGAGATTCGGAAGGATGCTGTACAGTTGGTGGCACAGTTTGCAAAAGAGCTTGAAGCTCTCGGTACCGAATGCACTTCACTGGTGACGAAGTGGATGAGCACTCTGTGGAATGATGTACGCGGCGTTTGGGCTGAGCAAGCTGGTGAGTGTCGGGATATACGTCCAGAAAAATAGAGCAAGCGAATGCGAAAAAGCTTTTCCTACTCGATTTTCGATCATCGATCGTACCAAATAGTGGGCCACTGTTCGCGATTCACGCGAATTTCAAAGCAATGGTGCAACGTCTTCGGATATTTACACTCCCACTCTAAAACTCCGTTCCTCTTTCTTCATATAGTCGAGTATCACCAAACTATTTTCCACCACAATGAAAAAATCGTCTCAGCAAATCCTGCAAATTCAATTTCTCTCAAATTTCATACAAAGTTTAATGCTCTCGGCGATGATATACTGTCTCGGAACTATTCGTTTCCCGTTCTTCATATAGTCAAGTATCACCAAACTATTTTTCACCACAATAAAAAAATCTTGTCGGAAAATCCTGCAAGCACAGGATTTTCTCTCAAATTTCATACAAAGCTCAATAAGCTTGGCGATGATATACCGTCTCGGAACTATCCGTCGGAGCTGAACGACAAGTGCATAGTCCGTTTATTTAAAGGCGCCAACATGCGCACCGAGACACGAGCGCGAACAGACTGGTGCGAGGGACCGGCGTCGTCATCGTCATCAGCATCAACAGCAGCGGGCTAACCGAGCAGCGGTAGCGTACAGACGCTCGGTATACCTCTTAGTTGATGCCGCATGTGCGTTTCGTTTCGCATCGCACTCGACTACGTCGCATATCATCCGTTTCATTGAGATTAACATAGATTTATCTTCGATTTAAACACCGGATTTAATTTTTATTGTATTGACGCAACGCCCGGTATTCCGATAATTTATATTACCAACACTTATAATTGTGCTAAATCACAACTGTACCAAGAAACAATTTTTTCGATGATAATATCACTTTACCAGATTAAACAGCAGCTGTCATTCTACCAATTTTATCCGATTTACGGAGAATGTACATCGATCACAGCAGAACATCGTTCAGTTCTTTTTTTTAATTTATTTTTATACAATTCACAAAAAAAATTTGATTAGAAATCGTATGTTCTTGATTTTTCATAAATGTTTTCTGGTCATATGAAAAAAGTCTTAGTTCCGAGTGTAAATGAATGTTAGAATCAGTTTCAACTGATAAATCATGATTAAACTTTTTTTAAATGGAATGTTTCTTAAAATTTGTGCATGTTCTTTGATATAATAATGTATATTCAAAGCTGTGGGATTTAAGAAATATGATTATAATATCGCTACAAACAATCAAAATCATAAGATATACATATGATACAAGTTGAATAACGATGACTTTCCAGCGATCGACATGCTTTCGACAATGCCGATAAGTTGGATTCTGGTGGATTTTTATCACGGTAGCGTTAAAAGTTGCTCTTTAATAAGAATGAGCTGGTACCAAATAGAGATGTGCGCTACTGTTAAATCGTAAAGAGTAGCCACCTAGTAGAATTATTATTCGGTAAAGTTATAACTCCCAGAGATGCAAATATGTTGAATATTTAATCCCGTTGCCTTTTATTTATTTGGGTAAATGTTAAGATAGCGAATGATAAAAATAACGAATAGTTAAAATTAACGAATTTCGCAATAATGGCCATTTTAGATTAAGACGTTAATTATTTTGAAATTCGATATTTTGATCATTCGCTATTTTGTGCGCCACCCATTTATTTATTTATTATTAAATGACGCATTAGGAAGAATTTGCGTTCGCGTGCAATCGGATGCAAGATCGTGAAGAGACTGGAGCTGCAGAGGCAAAGCAATGAGCACTGCAGGGGATATGAGAGATATTCTATGGCTATGTGTACAGCTTTGTTGGATGTGTTGCTATATGGATGGAGCTATACACCTACTCTTCGCGGTGTGTCGCATGTGCCGTTCGCTGTGCATTGCCACTACTGTGTTTATATACTCGTGAGAGCTTGTGCGCCTTCGTGCAACGCAAAGAAGCGTGTATACGTTTCGCATGTACGACTCTTCGTCGTCGTCGTCGTCGTCGTCGTCGTCTTCGGGGTTTCGAGCGCTGCGGCGGTTGCGGTCGTCGGGATATCGAAGTTGCCATGCAGTGGACTAGGCAGCTATGCCCTCCCGCGCTCGCTGGATGGTGCAGAGGAAGATGATGAAGAGAAGGGGAGGAGGAGTGGAGGGTCGCGACGGGTCACCGGAGACGTCGAGGACGAGAAGTAGGAGTTACAGCGAAAAGGAGAGAATGAAAATCGACTGAGAATCGCCAAGTCAAAAGGCCGACGAGACGCTCGCCGATCTACCGCGAACGAGACGAACATTGATAGGTACATTGCGAATGTAGAGTCTAAGTCACGACCTGTTGTTTGTACTATTTATTATGCCGACTGTACCGGTTATTGACCGTTTGAGTACTAGCTTTGATTTTTTAACTGAATATTTCTGTGAGTCATAATAATTTCATGCCCACGAAATGCCCCAATAGTTATGTAATATGTTAAAGGTATAAATGATAAACGATGACTTTCTATACCTTGGTATACAATAGATAAATTATTGCTAGACTTTTTTCAATTCATTATTTGGGAGTATGAACTTCCAATTGGGTTTTACTTCAATAAAAACCTCAAAAATTGGGTTTTACTTCAATAATTTACATCGAATAGGGATGACAAATATTTATAGCTGATATGCAACTGTTTCGATTTGTCTTTTAGGAATATTTTTTTAAACAGAAATTATTAAAAAACTGAATGTCCTTTTTTAAAATTAATTTCAAAGTTTATTGTTAAAAAGTTTCATGTAGGGCGGAAGTGGGTATCTGGATATCTCTAAGAGTAAGAGTGTTATCGTGGTATTAACAAAAAAATATTAAATGAGATAATTAATATCCGGGACACTTGCTCTCGAAGTGTACGAAAATACGTAACAGTGATGTTTGCGGTGAAGTTAGGTTCCGTCGCGTATTGCGTAACTGATGAAATCGCATGCGAGCGCGAGTACAGTTGAACTAATGGATCACGTGGGAGAGCCGCCACAACGTACTAACGGAG